>QXEO01000521.1:0-55329 GCA_007115705.1 Dactylis glomerata
CTTTTGGTTTTTGTTTTCGCCTTGATATGCGTTCAGATCTTGTCATATCTTTTCATCAAGGTGTATTTTTGCCTCTGAACTTTATTGGTTTTCATCAAAAGAGGTGTTTATAAAAATTTCAAATGGTGTTGGAAAAGAGAAAAAGCTTTGTGCAAAATAGTGGTACAAGAAGGAGCTTGTGTAGACTGCGGCTTAGGCTTTTTCATGTCATGCTAGATGTCTTTTTGATAGTATGCTTAGTGGTTTTGCTGTAGCATGACTTGTCTCAAATAACTAAGATTGCTTAATGAGCCTTTGAAAAAATCATGCGTTGTTTTTATTGTATGGAAGCATTATTTTGGTTTTCTCCTTGATGCTTTATTTGGGTTGACTTGGCGCATGCTCACACATGTTAGACTCTTCCAAAGTCGCCATTAGCCTTCATGATCATTTAGTTTTTGACTTTTGATGCCATCGTATGCTTCTTTTAATGTCGCTCTGTCGCTTTGCATGATTATGGCCATTACTGCTCTCTTAGTTGGTCGCTCCCAGTCTTTTGCTAGCCCTCGCCTTGTACTGAGTATGAGCTCTACTCGTGCATCCAACTCCTAAAAGCCAAGTTCTCCATTGTGTCCACTATAAATTCCTATGCATGGTATTTGTAAGCCATTCCAAAGTAAAATTTTCGTGTGCTACCTTTCAAAAACCTTCAAAATACTTCTCGTTTTGTGACACTGTTTTCAGCTCATGGGGACGTAGTGGTCGGATTTGCTATCTTCCATATTGTTTATTCCAAAAAGAAAAGAAAAAAGGAAAAAAGAAAGAAAAAAAGGCACTCCTCCAATGAATGTGAATGTTGGTGGGCACCCGATGGAATCGGTTAGCCATGGTATGTGAAAGGAAAAGGTGGGGAGGAGTGCCAAGTTTTATAAAAAGAGCACGAAGTGCCAATCTCTCTCTCAAAAACTTGCTTTATTTTTGTATGGAAGGTAGTAAGAACCCCATTGCCAGTCGTTGACAAAGACAACCACCTCTCAAAATCAAGTTTTATCTCTGTTTTACAAATGAAAAGCTCTAGCACATGTTTAAATCACTGCTTCCCTCTGCGAAGGGCCTTTCTTTTACTTTTATGTTGAGTCACCACCTTCTTTCTTTATGCACCATTAAGAGAGCATAGTTGTCATTCTTAGTGTGATATGCATTGTCCCAAGGTTCATTGATTGACTCATATTGTTGGTTTCAC
This sequence comes from Dactylis glomerata, assembly GCA_007115705.1. Lineage (NCBI taxonomy): Eukaryota > Viridiplantae > Streptophyta > Magnoliopsida > Poales > Poaceae > Dactylis > Dactylis glomerata. Next base: position 1,223 of record QXEO01000521.1, read on the forward strand.
TTGTTCTTAAATTATTTGTATCTAGTCGCCCTCTTAAACTTTGAGGTGTCCTATGCATTTATGTTTTGCTCTCTTTGAAGGACAAGCTGAAAACCATTTGTATGTTTTTCCTTATGATTTGAACACACGTTTGACTTTCATTGTTTCATTATCATGATCTTTTGTTTGTGTTCATTTACATGTTTACAACATGGTTGCTAAGTTCTTATTGTCATGATTATATCTTTCATGCCCATGTTTTCAGTTTTATTGATCCCAGCTCATCAACGCTTACATATATGATCAAGATTGTGTAGGTGCATGTCACCTCAAAAATTATTCTTTTGTTATCACTTACCTACTCGAGGACGAGCAGGAGTTAAGCTTGGGGATGCTTGATACGTCTCAAACGTATCTATAATTTTTGATGCTCCATGCTTTGTTTTACACCATTTGCCTATTGTTTCGTTACACTTAGTGGTACTTTTATACATTTTCCGGAACTAACCTATTAACGAAGTGCCACAGTGCTAGTTTCCTGTTTTCTGCTGTTTTTGTGTTTCAGAAGTGATACACAGGAAATATTCTCGGAATTGGACGAAACAAGTTCCTGAAGTCATATTTAACCGGGGAGCTCCCAAACATCCAAAGACCTGACGGAGGGGGGCCACGTGGCCCCCACACACAGGGGCGGCGCGGCCTGGCCCCTGGCCGCGCCACCCCCTTGTGAGGCCGCGTGGCTCCACCTCTGACAGCCCCCCTTCGCCTACATATACCCCCTGACGAGAAAAACCTAAGGGCCCGATCAGTTTTCCAGAATACATCGCGATCCGCCGCCGTCGTCGACCCAAAGATCAGGAGGGTCCAGAAGCTCTTCCCGGCACCCTGCCGGAGAGGGGAATCGCCACCGGAGGTCTTCTTCATCGCCATGCTTGCCTCCGGAGCGATGAGTGAGTAGTCTACCTTGGACTATGGGTCCATAGCAGTAGCTAGATGGTTGTCTTCTCCACCATGTGCTTCATGTTTAGATCTCATGAGCTGCCCTACATGATTGAGATCACCGTTATGTAATACTATGATGTTGGTTTGTTGGGATCCGATGAATATTGGTGTTTATGATTAAGTTGTTGTACTGAATTATATCTTTTGTTATCTCTATGTTGTTTATGATCTTGCATGCTCTCCGTTGTTAGTAGCTATCTTGGCCGAGTAGTTGCTAGTGACTCCAAGAGGGGGTATTTATGCTCGATAGTGGGTTCATGTCTCTATTTCACCTGGGGGAGTGACAGAAACCTCTAAGGTGGTAGATGTGCTGTTGCTACTAGGGAGAAAACAACATTCATATGCTCAAGGGCATATGCTTTGTTTACATTACACACTTTGCTTAATGCAATTATCTGTTGTTCACAACTTAATACTTCTAGGGTGTTCGGATGATATCCCCGGGGGTGGATTATTAGTCATAGATGCAGTTGGATGGCGGTCTATGTATTTTGTTGTAATGCCCAGAGTGAATCTCATAGTGATCTTCTTGACATATCACGTTATCTTTATTCTATCAATTGCCCAACTGTAATTTGTTTACCCAGCATGTTATTTATCTATGGAGAGACACCACTAGTGAACTGTGGACCCCGGTCCTATTTTAATCATATTGCAATCACCTGTTTACTTTTCCCGCATTGTTTACTTTACTCGCATTTTACTACTGTTTTCCACTCGATACACTCATAACCTTTGTTTCAAGCAAACCGGTGAGATTGACAACCTCATCGCAAGTTGGGGACAAAGTATTTGTCTGTGTGTGTGCAGGTTCCACAAACACCTTCAGTCATCATCGTCTCCCTTCTCCTGATCGATAAACCTTGGTTTCTTAACTGAGGGAAAACTAGCCGCTACACTCATCATACCTTCCTCTTGGGGTTCCCAACGGGCTGGTCATCACCACGCACAAGGACATACTGCTCCCACGTCAACTAAATGCCACAGTCTTTTCTGGCGCCATCACACGAGTAGCAGTCACCTTTCAAAACACTATATTTTTATTGCTTCATGCACTATGTGTTTTTCTTGGAGCGTCAGTTGTTTTAGTTTTCTTAGTTGGTTTAGTTTGTTTGTTTGCTGCAATAAATGGTTGGACCCCACCAAATTTCTTTTGGAGAAGTTACTCGTTTTCATTTGCAAAGAACGCTCTAGTTTTCACTCTTATTTAAAATCGAGTGTTCTACTTTTTCTGCTATTGCTTTTGGTTTTCGTTTTCGCATTGATTTGCGTTCAGATCTTGTCATATCTTTTCATCAAGGTGTATTTTTGCCTCTGATCTTTATTGGTTTTCATCAAAAGAGGTGTTTATAAAAATTTCAAATGGTGTTGGAAAAGAGAAAAAGCTTTATGCAAAATAGTGGTACAAGAAGGAGCTTGTGTAGACTGCGGCTTAGGCTTTTTCATGTCATGCTTGATCTCTTTTTGATAGTATGCTTAGTGGTTTTGCTGTAGCATGACTTGTCTCAAATAACTGAGATTGCTTAATGAGCCTTTGAAAAAATCATGTGTTGTTTTTATTGTATGGAAGCATTATTTTGGTTTTCTCCTTGATGCTTTATTTGGGTTGACTTGGCGCATGCTCACACATGTTAGACTCTTACAAAGTCGCCAATAGCCTTCATGATCATTTAGTTTTTGACTTTTGATGCCATCTTATGCTTCTTTTAATGTCGCTTTGTCGCTTTGCATGATTATGGCCATTATTGCTCTCTTAGTTGGTCGCTCCCAGTCTTTTGCTAGCCCTCGCCTTGTACTGAGTATGAGCTCTACTCGTGCATCCAACTCCTAAAAGCCAAAGTTTTCCAAAGTGTCCACCATAAATACCTACTAGCAATTTGCTATTCCAAGTAAATTTGACTTGCTTTTATTTTCTCTTCAAATTAAACTCTTACCAGTGTTATGCGAAATTCGGTTAGTAAAGCTCTCACGAACCGGAAGGCACACTTTACTTTTTCCTGTTCTTAAAAATTTGACATTGTGGTCTCTTATGTTGAGTTGTTATGCTTGCAAGTTGTAAGTTGGAGACTAGCCCAGCCATGCAGTCATGGGGCAAGCTTTCAACATTGCACTTCTTTTTGAGTTGATATCGTGATCTTTTGTTTATGGATGCCCGCGGTGTGAAATGAATTGGGAATCTTGTGGGGATCATGGAGTTTGTATATGTGTTAGGGAAACGCCGGGCCGCCAATCTAAGCCATGCATAATTCATGGTGGAAATTTGCAGCATACCCATGGTGAACATTCGACGACGCATCTCACAATAAAAAGCTAAACAATATAGCAAATAAAAGAGATGTCGAGGTGTTCATTATCTGCTTGTCCTGTCATTTTGGTGTGGGCTTGTTCCATGTCATCGGGCACGGAGGTACCCCATTGGCGGTTCTCAATGATATGCATATACTTACAATGACAAGAGCCTTGCTTGGGACTCAAAGTAAAGTAGCATGAGGTTTGGGTACTCGTATTCACGGGGCACGAGGTTTTTAACTTATGATTTGTCAAGCATATGCATCATAATTGTTCTCGCATTAACTTTAACCATTCAAGATGCTTATGATGGGGGCAATGAGAGCTCAAAGCCGGTAAGTACCATAATTTTTGAAGGTTATAAAACTTGCAATCACTGCTTCCCTCAGCGAAGGGCCTTTCTTTTACTTTTATGTTGAGTCACCACCTTCTTTCTTTATGCACCATTAAGAGAGCATAGTTGTCATTCTTAGTGTGATATGCATTGTCCCAAAGTTCATTGATTGACTCATGATGATTGGTTTCAGTTGTTCTTAAATTATTTGTATCTAGTCGCCCTCTTAAACTTTGAGGTGTCCTATGCATTTATGTTTTGCTCTCTTTGAAGGACAAGCTGAAAACCATTTGTATGTTTTTCCTTATGATTTGAACACACGTTTGACTTTTCATTGTTTCATTATCATGATCTTTTGTTTGTGTTCATTTGCATGTTTACAACATGGTTGCTAAGTTCTTATTGTCATGATTATATCTTCATGCCCATGTTTTAAGTTCTATGATCCCAGCTCACCAATGCTTACATATATGATCAAGATTGTGTAGGTGCATGTCACCTCAAAAATTATTCTTTTGTTATCACTTACCTACTCGAGGACGAGCAGGAGTTAAGCTTGGGGATGCTTGATACGTCTCAAACGTATCTATAATTTTTGATGCTCCATGCTTGTTTTACACCATTTGCCTATTGTTTTGTTACACTTAGTGGCATTTTTATGCATTTTCCGGAACTAACCTATTAACGAAGTGCCACAGTGCCAGTTTCCTGTTTTCTGCTGTTTTTGTGTTTCAGATTTGATACACAGGAAATATTCTCGGAATTGGACGAAACAAGTTCCTGAAGTCTTATTTTACCCGGAAGCTTCCAGAGATCCGAAGGAGAGTAGGAGGTGAGGGACCAGGGGCCCACACACAGGGGTGGTGCGGCCAGCCCCTGGCCCGCGCCACCGCCTTGTGAGGCCACCTGGCCCCTCTTCTGACGATGCCCCTTCGCCTATAAATACCCCCCGACGGGAAAAACCTAAGTGCCCGATCAGATTTCCAGAACACATCGCGATACGCCGCCGCCGTCGACCCGAAGATTGGGAGGGTCCAGAAGCTCTTCCCGGCACCCTGCCGGAGAGGGGAATCGCCACCGGAGGTCTTCTTCATCGCCATGCTTGCCTCCGGAGCGATGAGTGAGTAGTCTACCTTGGACTATGGGTCCATAGCAGTAGCTAGATGGTTGTCTTCTCCACTATGTGCTTCATGTTTAGATCTCATGAGCTGCCTTACATGATTGAGATCACCGTTATGTAATTCTACATGTTTGGTTTGTTGGGATCTGATGAATATTGGTGTTTATGATTAAGTTGCTATACTGAATTATATCTTTTGTTATCTCTATGTTGTTTATGATCTTGCATGCTCTCCGTTGTTAGTAGCTATCTTGGCCAAGTAGTTGCTAGTGACTCCAAGAGGGGGTATTTATGCTCGATAGTGGGTTCATGTCTCTATTTCACCTGGGGGAGTGACAGAAACCTCTAAGGTGGTAGATGTGCTGTTGCTACTAGGGAGAAAACAACATTCATATGCTCAAGGGCATATGCTTTGTTTACATTACACACTTTGCTTAATGCAATTATCTGTTGTTCGCAACTTAATACTTCTAGGGTGTTCGGATTGATATCCCCGGGAGTGGATTATTAGTCATAGATGCAGTTGGATGGCGTTCTATGTATTTTGTTGTAATGCCCAGAGTAAATCTCATAGTGATCTTCTTGACATATCACGTTATCTTTATTCTATCAATTGCCCAACTGTAATTTGTTTACCCAGCATGTGCTATTTTATCTATGGAGAGACACCACTAGTGAACTGTGGACCCCGGTCCTATTTACATCATATTGTAATCACCTGTTTACTTTTCCCGTACTGTTTACTTTACTAGCATACTCTACTGTTTTCCACTCGATACGCTCATGACCTTTGTTTCAAGCAAACCGGTGAGATTGACAACCTCATCGCAAGTTGGGAACAAAGTATTTGTTTGTGTGTGTGCAGGTTCCACAAACACCTTCAGTCGTCACCGTCTCTCCTCTCCTGTTCGATAAACCTTGGTTTCTTAACTGAGGGAAAACTTGCCGCTACACTCATCATACCTTCCTCTTGGGGTTCCCAACGGGCTGGTTATTCACCACGCACAAGGACTTACTGCTTCCACGTCAACTACACGCCACAGCTCTTTTCTGGCGTCATCACCGAGTAGCAAGCATCTTCAGTACTAGCACCAGAAAATTGCTCTTTCATAACAAGGTTCAATAAAGCAGGCTTAATCTCATAAAAGTTTGCAGCAGTAGCAGGTGGTGCAATAGGAGTGCAGATAAAATCACTATTGTTTGTGCTAGTAAAGTCACACAACTTGGTGTTTTCAAGGTTGGCCATTTCAGCAAAACGAAAGTAAACAAGTAAAAACTGCTACCAAGGATTCTAATTTTTTTTGGGTTTTTGATATAAAAAAGCAATGAAGGTAAAATAAATAAAGTAAAGCAAAACAAATAACAAAGTAAAGAATGTGTGTGCGAAGAACTCCCCTCGCAGAAGTCTTCTCTTCCTCCCCGGCAACGGCGCCAGAAAAGAAGCTGCTACTTGGTGATGGCGCCAGAAAAGAGGCTGCTGGCGTGGAGCAGTAAGTCCTTGTGCGTGATGAATAACCAGCCCGTTGGGAACCCCAAGAGGAAGGTATGATGAGTGTAGCGGCAAGTTTTCCCTCAGTTAAGAAACCAAGGTTTATCGAACAGGAGAGGAGAGACAATGACGACTGAAGGTGTTGTGGAACCTGCACACACACAAACAAATACTTTGTTCCCAACTTGCGATGAGGTTGTCAATCTCACCGGTTTGCTTGAAACAAAGGTTATGACCGTATCGAGTGGAAAACAGTAGAGTATGCTAATAAAGTAAACAGTGCGGGAAAAGTAAACAGGTGATTGCAATATGATGTAAATAGGACCGGGGTCCACAGTTCACTAGTGGTGTCTCTCCAAAGATAAAATAACACATGCTGGGTAAACAAATTACAGTTGGGCAATTGATAGAATAAAGATAACGTGATATGTCAAGAAGATCACTATGAGATTTACTCTGGGCATTACAACAAAATACATAGACCGCCATCCAACTGCATCTATGACTAATAATCCACTCCCGGGGATATCAATCCGAACACCCTAGAAGTATTAAGTTGCGAACAACAGATAATTGCATTAAGCAAAGTGTGTAATGTAAACAAAGAATATGCCCTTGAGCATATGAATGTTGTTTTCTCCCTAGTAGCAGCAGCACATCTACCACCTTAGAGGTTTCTGTCACTCCCCCAGGTGAAATAGAGACATGAACCCACTATCGAGCATAAATACCCCCTCTTGGAGTCACTAGCAACTACTCGGCCAAGATAGCTACTAACAACGGAGAGCATGCAAGATCATAAACAACATAGAGATAACAAAAGATATAATTCAGTACAACAACTTAATCATAAACACCAATATTCATCGGATCCCAACAAACCAAACATGTAGAATTACATAACGGTGATCTCAATCATGTATGGCAGCTCATGAGATCTAAACATGAAGCACATGGTGGAGAAGACAACCATCTAGCTACTGCTATGGACCCATAGTCCAAGGTAGACTACTCACTCATCGCTCCGGAGGCAAGCATGGCGATGAAGAAGACCTCCGGTGGCGATTCCCCTCTCCGGCAGGGTGCCGGGAAGAGCTTCTGGACCCTCCCGATCTTCGGGTCGACGGCGGCGGCGTATCGCGATGTGTTCTGGAAAACTGATCGGGCGTTTAGGTTTTTCTCGTCGGGGGGTATTTATAGGCGAAGGGGCGTCGTCAGAAGAGGGGCCAGGTGGCCTCACAAGGCGGTGGCGCGGGCCAGGGGCTGGCCGCGCCACCCCTGTGTGTGGGCCCCTGGTCCCTCACCTCCTACTCTCCTTCTGATCTCTGGAAGCTTCCGGGTAAAATAAGACTTCAGGAACTTGTTTCGTCCAATTCTGAGAATATTTCCTGTGTATCACTTCTGAAACACAAAAGCAGCAGAAAACAGGAAGCTGGCACTGTGGCACTTCGTTAATAGGTTAGTTCCAGAAAATGCATAAAAGTGCCACTAAGTGTAACGAAACAATAGGCAAATGGTGTAAAAACAAGCATGGAGCATCAAAAATTATAGATACGTTTGAGACGTATCAGTAATCATTGAAGATAGCCACGTAGCTGAGATAGGTGTATGGTTACCGAGGATGCAGCTCCCACAGAGGAGCATAGAAGAGGTACGCCAAGAACTATTAAGGCAGCAAGCAAGGTGGAATAGAGTGGTTGAGCTCAAAAATATTGAGGCTGGTCTTGGTTTTCAACGTTGGATCAATACTGATTCAACTGAAATCATGATGCTGCCAAAAACATACGCATTGCACATGCAGGTAATATTTATTATTTTGCGCACTTTATATTCCTTAAGATTTATTTGTAGTACTACTGACATTATCTGGTTTTCTATTTGTCATATGCAGCACTATCCTGATGACGCAGAGTTTGTCAATAGAAGAATCAAGCACTTTGCCTGGCTGAATAAGATATTTGGTCCAGTGCGGGGTGGCTTATACCGCCCGAATACATATGCTGATGCTCTAGCAGAGGCAGCATATGATGAGTATAATGACGATGACTTCATGCCTGCGCCTGTGAAATCTAAGGGTAAGAGTGCTGCGTCATCGAAGGCCAAGAGGACGTCAACGTCGAAGGCCAAGAGTACATCAGGTTGCAAGGCCAAGACTACGGTAGCCTCCGATGAGGATAGTTGTGATGACTTCACGCCTCGGTCGGCTGCTAGATTTAAAGCAATGAAAGCCAAATCTAACGCAGCATCACCGGGCAAGCGTTTATTCGATTAGTGAAACATTGTAATGTATCTTAATTTGAAGCCTCGTGACATGTGTATCTTACTTGTAGTTTATGTTGTATTTGTGTTGCTAGCAAATAAATGGCAGGCCTTATTATCGCAATAAGTGATTGAAAGCAAATTTATTTGTCCCATACAAACGAACATAGAAATATGTCTATTACATAGCTGGAAATAGTAACATAGATATATATAGGCGTACACAAATTGTGTTAGCCTTGTCGGCGAGGTCTGGGCTGCCTGTGCCGACATCCTGAAGGCGATAGACGTTCACGGGGGGGATGAGGTTCACGGTGGCCTCGGCCGTACTGCCGCTCGTCCTCTTCTGGTTGTGTGTCAGGTGGTGGCGGAGGAGTATGAAACACATGCTGAGATCCTGAGGGTGGAGGGATTAAGCTCCCAGATGTGCTAGCTGGATCGTACGAAAAGAAGTCTGGGATAGATGAAAAAAAGTTGGTGTTATCCTGTCGCAGCATATGCTGAAATCCCTGTGGTGGAGCCATGGTGTATCCAATACCAGCTCCCATGTCGTCCCACGTCGGATCAATAGTTTCCTAAGGGTTATAGACAATATTAGAACCCATGTCACGTTAATGAGGTTGAGAAGGTGTAATTAGTTAAGATATATGCACATACTTGTGTGGTATTGAACCGTTGTGAACTCTCGCCTTGATCCCACGTCGTATGTGCTTGCGGCATATTTTGGCCAACATCACAATCCACTGAATCCCACGCAGTCCCAATATTGCATTCATCTTCGACTCGGTGTTCTGCATGCACATCCTCTTGAAAAGCTTGAACCAATCCTTGTTCTTGAACTTTGTGTAGAAATTTGCTGCTAGGTGCCGCATGCACCACCGTGTCTCCAAATCAGGCCACCCCCATTCAGGGTCCGTAACCTGCTTGATTGTGTTCAGCGCGTTTAGCAGACCCGCGTTGCGATCAGAGATGATGCATACATCGGGACGCTGCTTCATGACTCCATTCTTCAAACAGCTTAGAAACCACAACCAGCTATCCTTGTTCTCACCCTCCACCAAACTATATGCAATAGGAAGAAGCTGGTTATTTGCGTCTGCTGCAATTGCCACCATGAGTGTACCCTTGTACTTTCCAGTCAGAAATGTACCATCAACTGATAACACCGGGCGACAATGATGGAATGCCTGTATAGTCTAGGGGAATGCCCAGAATACACGGTCAAGGATTCTTTTGTTCTCCTCCCGAGGGTGCGGCCGATATTTCAAGAACACTTGAGTCCCCTTGTTAGTTACACATATCTGATTAAGCAATCTAGGGGTGTAGTTATAGGCATCCTCATATATGCCATACAACCTCTCAAAAATGTCCTCCTTGGCACGCCGAGCCTTGCCGTAGCTGACTTTGTAGCCAATTCGGTCTTATGCTGCTTTTTGCAGCTTCTTAATACCCATATTAATATCTTCTTCCACTGCCACTGACATTATATGTGACACGTACTTCACGGTCACATTGCAATGATCTAGAAGAGTTCCAACCTGCTCGCAGCTATGGGGTATAATTTTTGTGATCATCCATGGCTGACATACACCACGCCTCTGACGAGCGATCACTCTACCCTGGCAACCCTCAGCCTTGAAAAGGCAGACGACTTTCAGCTCAGTCTTATCAGACTGTTTAACTCTGTGCTGCCGAGATATGGACAATGCATATCTTTTTATTGCCTGGTCAGCAGAGTCCTTGTCAGGAAAACTATGCCCAACCTCCATACTAGCCTCACCGAGGCCCGCAACAGAGTGATATTCGTTGCGGATGGTCATAGTCTGCAAGAAGTCTTCGGGCATTGGTCCCGCAACCGCCCTCTGAGATGGACCAACACCTTCCTCCTCTGACGATGACGACCCAGAAGAATGATCATCATCGTCATCATCTAGGGCCTCCGGTAACCCCTCCATACGTTCACTTATGTCAACGACCGCAGATCAATAGCCTGGGTCGGGCACAAGCTCAAGTTCCATCGGCTCCGATCGGCCGCTGCTGGGGCCGCCTGTGATGGCTAGCTGCGCCTCTGGAGTGCCGCTACTGCATCCAGGCTCATCACTAGGAGAGACAAACTGCACATACACCATCGGCCTTTGAAACATAGCGGCGCCTGGCATGGTTGCAAACCTCATGTATGTCCTCCATGAGTTATTTCCTTTCACCTCCCGCAGACCCCAACGGGGAGCTGTCCCATCATCCCCTCCCACACATATGACGGCCTCAACGGTCATCTTCTTCCCCCGCATCTCAGGACCAAACTGCACCCGGATGCATTTCCTCACTTCCGCAAAATCTAGGTTCTCCATATCTCTCACTACAACATTTATAGACTCGCACTGAGACACATCTAGCCCAGAAATTCCGTCGCGAACCACATCCCCATAAAACACTAATAAATTTTCCATCGTACCTACCCCACAAATTTAAAATGGACATTAGTAACACGGAAGCTAAATTTTATATTTATGTACAAATATAAATATTCTACTAAATGAGCTGACGTAATTTATATTTTGCGTATAATTAATTATTCTTTCTGCATGCAATCACGAACGGAATTATATTTACTGTTCTACCAACTTAACTACATGGGATACAGTATAAAAAAAAATACTTAACACTTTTTACTACATAAATTTTATACCTTCACGTTAAGTATGCGATCGAATATTACTCATAGAATTAATTATTATTTCATGCATGCAATCACTAACGGAATTATCTTACTTCACTTTATTGTTCTACCAATGTAAGTACATGACATACACTACAACAAAATAAATACTTAACATTTCTTAAGAGATTAATTTTATACCTCAACTTCAAGAACGCGGCCCGCAACTATTTATGCCACCGAATATTTCCAATAACCAATATTTAACTAACGTTCGTAGAAAATTTCACCTGAAATATATATGCAACCAAATTATTAACAAATCATACTTATACTACAAGACTGCAAAAATATATGACATGAGATTTTTACCGTTACTTCAATGACTATTGGTACACTTCAAATTCTGCGGCACACAATTTCCAAGTATTACCAGCGATATCGTATTCATACTACAATCCACCTACCACATAAAATCATTGGTTTCGTTAGAATGAATGCAAAAATAATCGATGCTTCATTAGCAAGTTCGAAATCATGCAACTATAATATTATCATTATCACTCTCCATGCTAATAATATGTTAAATGACTAAATCTTTAACTACCATGCAATAATATAAGTAATCATTTGAAGATATTACCTTCATACAAGAAGCTCCTCTACTTCTTCATGTCTGGATCTTCCTTTAATATCCAATTTTGCCACCTTAATACCACCTACTTGTGCTAAACTTGAACAAAGCACGGCTCATTACAGAGGAGATAGCAGGAGATGGACTACGAGAGATAGCAGGAGATAGAGAGAAGCTCAGCTCATTAGAGAGGAGAGAGCAGGTGAGTGAATAAGTGAAGGAGTAGGCGTGCTGCATGTGTGAGGGTGCTACCCTTTAAAAGGAGAGCTCATCAGCTCACATCGCATCATGTCTCGTGATAATTCGAGTCTATTTACTATATAAAACAGTGTTTCAAAGCATCAAATATACAGATAAAAACACCACAGATTGCATATCACATGCAAAAAGCTTCACAGGCGGGAATCCTAGCATTCCAATCATGCAACATTGAAAATTCGTTGCTTCTTTCCAGACCTAGTAATCAGCGCCGTTATCTTGGGAACTTGGGCCGGTCGGCTTTGGCAGGGTGCCGGCACCACCGATGGCGGTAGGAGCCACATCAGCTTGCCGGCAATGAGGGAGGCGGCAGGGCCCACTCACACAAGCGGCGTCACGAGCCAGGCCACATGCCGGCGACGCTGGTGGCGGCACCCCCATGCCGGCGTCGGCCCAGGCGGCACGTGCCACGTGTCGCCTGGCCAGACGTGCCGCCACCCATAGGGGGTCTTTTTTGACAATTTTTTTGGCAGGTGGTCTTTTCTAGCATTTCAGTGGCGCAGGTGGTCTTATCTGTCAAAAAATCGGATCGATCGCGTAGGGCGATCCGTGGCCACGAAACCTCGTCCCGCTCGAACTACGTACGCTTGCGTAGGTCGGTCGGTCGTGGCTTTGTCTTTTTGTTGGTCACCGCTAAGTCTTTCTCCGGTACTGGAAGGAAGGAAGCTGGCTTTTTGGAGTATGCGACTTTCGGTTGTTTCTTCCTCGCTAGTGGTAGGGTTGGAATGTCGCATTTGCCTCTCCCGCATACAAGTTTTTAAATTACTTTTCTTTGCCTTAATAATTTCACCAATTTTATAGAAAAACATAATAAATCTAGGTGTCTTATCCATATTACCTGTCGCTAAAATAGATGTATCGAAGCACTGAATTCAACTAGATACATCTATATTAGCGATAAATAATACAGGTGAAGGAACAGTAACACTTGTGACACTAAATAAGTACCACTCGATTTATTTTCGAATATAACTGTTTTCTAATTAATCTAATGTCATATATGTCAAATGGAAACCCTAAACTTGTAGACATTAGGCAATTCGAACCCTCGACTTAAAATCCCTGTTGTTGGTACTCCAAATAGCTAATCTTGGTATAAACTGAACTCTGAAGCTGTTTTTGAAGCCTCGACAAGGGGCTCCAAACCATCTACCAAGGCCAAGCTCCACCGAGGCCGAGGTTGTGGGCCAAGGTAGAAATACACTCATACGTGGACCGAGGTAGTAGATAGATATGTAAATTTGTATTGTGTGTTGGTAGAGCACGCCTGACATGCACTTTTTAATTTCGTGTGGTATATGCTCCCTTTGTCCAATTTTTTTTCCAAAATTTAAAAAATAGAAAAACTATTGGCATGTATATATACATCCATATTGTATATGCTCACGAAAAGTTTTATAAAACTGCTTAATTTAGCGTTGATTTTTTTTTACACAGTCTAAAAATAATGTGGAGATATACACGCAACATTTATATTTGAATTGTGAAAACATATCTACATGTATTAAATATGCACTTTAATTAAAGAGAGCACATGCATGCGATCGTGCCATGCGTACGTATAACTGATCGTTCTTCTTGTTATTGGCCTCACATCTGCACCGCATGCACTATATGCACAAGCGGCCACAAAAGACTCGTGGCCAGCGTCCATGCCAGCACGTGGGCGCGGCGTGTCCATGGCCTTACGAACCCGTCGAGGAACATTCTTCGTCCTCTCTAGAACTAGAAGAACGAACAAATATTCTCCAGCTGCGGAGTGCGGACGTGTGGCCTTTGCGGATCCATCGATCGATTCGTATGTTTAACCGCGGAAGCAAGTGGCCTCATGGTTTCACGCCAAACCCGATCGATCGCCACCTCTCGCCTTTTTTCAGGTTCTTCTCGAACCTCCTCGATCAGCCCAGCCGGATTACTTGGTTCGACTATATCCGTTCTGTGCTTGACTTGCTCCAACAGTTGCTTTAAAATTTTGGCGCTGTAAAAATAGTTTGCAGCGCATTGGATCCACTTTAGCACGTGAGGCTATATTCATCTCTAACAAAAGCTTTAAATGTTTGGGCTCTAAAAAAAGAATAGTTATTGGTGCACGCGTTCGCATTGTATGTTTGCCGCGCGCTCTTTCCAGAGCTGAATATATAGTGTCTGATATAGCGTTTTGCCTCGCGCTCTATTTTAGAGTACCGGTTTGCAGCTTCTGCTGGAGCACCATAAACCTCCCGCGCGCTAAATTAATATTTTTTAATGCAAACGCGATATACAGTCCCTGTTAGAGATGTTCTTAGTTGTATCTCGTGAGCCACTGCCAGCCACGATGATATACGAGTACGTGAAGGGAGCAGCTGGACCCCACCGCGGGACGTGGCAACCTCCCGTCGGCGGATCAGATCCTCTCGTACGTGGGGGGCGACCGGTGAAACGCTCGCTTCGAATCGTGCGGCGGAGGCAGCAGCTGGGCTGGGCGACGACGAGGTGGTGGCCGGCCAACAAGGCAAAGTGACCGCGACAGTGGCCAAGCTGAGCATGCGCAACGATCGTAGGCCACGAGCTACGCGCACGGTGACGCGCTTTTTTTTGCTTTTTTTTTTTGAACGGGAGAGCCCCGAAGGGCCTGGAAGCATCTCATTAATAATAAACGAAGGCAGTACAAATTATTACAAAGGACCTCAGAAGAAAGGAAATAACACATAGGTCCCTGAAACATGTAGGAGAGAACACACTGGAAAATCTAACAACACAAACAGGTCCTCCTCTATTACCATCGTCGAGCCAGAGATCCGGGCAGCCGCCGTCAAGGATGAACGCGGGGACGAAACCACTTGCCTTCAATCCGACGTTGGATGCGGTAGCCAATCTCTGAAAGGGCCTCCACCTGGAGGTTGCTTTGCCGGAATACATGGCCGGCTTGAAGATAGGTCCTCGAAGGACCTTGGATGCAGGACGGCTTCGACCTGCCGTCAAGGTTGAGCTCAAGAACGGGGGCTTCCAACCCCAGCGATGCCAGGAAGATGAAATAGAGGGCACCACTCCACCGTCGCCAACGGGGGAAAAGGGCCTGCCGTCAAGACCCCCGCACCAGCCACGGCCGGGAGGAGGCAAGCGTAGAAGGAGGTGACGGCGAAGAAACAACCCTGCTGTTAGCACGACAAACGCCTGAGCAGCACACGGGACCAAGAACCGCACAAAAAAAAAGGGAAAACAACCTTGCCCCTGCTCCCCTCTCGCTGCCCCTCGCCGCCACGGCCGGCCGGCAAGTAAGAGAGGAACAGAACAAGGAAAACCCGAGGCAGAGGAGGCTCAGAAATCCGCCATCGCCAACACCAGCCACCGAGGCCAGTCCAAGGATGACAAGAAGCAAGCAGCAGAAACCTCCCCTGCAGATCGAGGCCGCTAGACATCGAATCCACCAGCTCCCCTCCGATCTCGTCACCACGAAGAGCACGAAGAGAGAACACGGGGCCCCGAGCTAGAAGCCAGGATCCACCACCGAGACCGGGCTTATTAGCAGAGCCCCGGTCAGATCCGGCCCTGACCGCCGTCCCCCATGGACGCCGGAGAGGGGGAAGACCCCACCGCCTACCGGCATCGCCCGTGGACGCCGGCAAGAAGCTCTGCGACGGCAGAACGACAAACCAAGGGAAAAAACCTAGAGAACAAGCTGTACAAGGGGCCCGGCCGCCCCTCTCCCAGTCACTCCGGCCGGCGAGGCCGGCGGAGGAGGGGGAGAGGGGCGCCGGCAAGCAACCGGCGGCTCTCAAGGGTGGGTGGTTCGGTTGGAGAAGGAGAGTTGCTTTTTTACGAATGCCCCCGATGGTGATGGTCCGGTGACGCGCATGCATAGCCTCGGTCACCTAGTCCGGCCAGCCGGTTCTCTTTTTTTACGCGTATAGCATTTTGTCAGAGTTAAGCTATGAAGACTTTAATCAAGTTTGTATAAAGATTTGCTAGTTTCTTTTAGACTTTATTTTGTAATTGTCAAAGACAGCTCATGTAACTCTACCATGTACTATTTGTTGCTATAAATATATGTGGTATTAATTTTCAAAAAACCTAGAATATCAAATCAATACCATTCAATCTATTATAAAGTAATTTTTAATATGGTATACATTTGGTACTGTAGAAAATAATATTTTTCTCACTAAATTTGGTCAAAGTTAATGGACTTCTACTTTCGCGAGAACCAATATACGTACACTATATTATGGCAAGGAGCGAGCACTATACATTTTTTTAACTTTTTTGTGGTACACATATAATCCTTTTACAAAACAAAACGTGGACATTATATTGTAAATGTGAACACGGGTTTGCATTTACTTAACTAAGTAAGCAACGGAAAATAACAAGTAATAATAGTTAAGATGGACTTGGTACTTGAAGCTCCGCCACATATGCACCACATATGCACCGCCTAAAAATATTTTCGTATCTGTCGTGGCACCCTCAGTGCACCCCGTTTCTAAATGTTGTAGCTCCGCCACTGCATATCTCACGGCATAAGTGTAATGCATATAAAAAAGAACTGACTACCGGGCACAAATTTAGAATATATAGTACCTTCTCATTTCAGTATGACTGGATAAATATAAAAAAGAAGAGAAAATTAGCATGAAGGAGCTACAGCTGAACCAAACGCAATAAGAGAACAATTCATGCGTTGTGAAGCATGCATAACCATATGAAAGAACAACATTACTGTTATTTACAGTTAAAAAAACATTACTGCTATTTCCAAAAAAAATGTAACACCATTGTATAACATCAGAGAAAATGAGATAATCCATAATGAAATATGGGCTTTTGTATTTAGCTATCAGATTACAAGAGAGAATCAAAGATTTAGGCCGGTTGATGAAATATTTCGCAATTCTGTAGTCGCAGAAATTCAGTAAGTAGGCATGCATCAACAAATAATAACTAATTTGTCTCCACAATTGATAACTCTTTGCTGAATTCTCTGATTTGGCCGGAAAGCTTATGTTTAATAAGCTGGAGGTACACACTTAGATAATATAGTAGAGTGTACTGCACTTAGATAAACTAGTATGACCACATACGTGCCAGAATGAAAACATAAGGACGTTTTTATAAAATGAACAACGCCACGTGTCATTTATTGAGTGGCTTGGGATGAGTTTTGCACATAATGAACAAGTATTAGGACTACTCCACCCCGGCCCATTTTACAACTATTAGGACTAAATTGCACGTAATGAACAACTATTGGGACTACCAGTGTATATAGCTCGTACTTGAAAGACTCGCGTGTGGTGGAGCATAATCAACATGGTAGAATGGTCAAAAAAAAGTTTAAAGGTATTTTGCCAAGCGTATGGTAACGACGTCTTAATAACAAAGTACTATGAAAGCTTTCTTTAAGCGTGCCCCCCTTGTTGACCGCTATTAGGAGATCATGAGCCACCAGCGTCGGCTAGTGATGGGGGTGGTGACTGAAGTAGGGGGGATCGGGAGTGCGTAACACTTGAAATTCTTTTCTTCAACACCGTAACGTTTCCTGCGAACAGGGCCGAGAGTCAAGTTGTAAGTGGGATGGGCTTTCCCACTGATCCCGCCTCCCATCCCGCTAGTGAAGTCCCAGTTCTCCTGTTTTGCTTATCCCGCTTTGTTCGGCTTAATTAGCGGCTAGTCCCGTTTATCCCGTCCTTAACCCGCCCTGGTAGGTATCGGCACGAGAGCAGCCATCTGGGCGAAGGAAACAGATCGATCCATAAGAAACGAAATCTGACAAGATATCGACCGTGAACAGGCGCTTGCTTGGTCCGACAGGACCCATGTGTCCGCCGTCCTAAACTCAACAGAATCCCTCCTATCCCGTTGATCCCGATGGACAGAAGAATTTGGTAACGGTTAACCCATGCCCGCGCCATTTACACTTTTAGCCGAGAGGGTGGCTGGCCCGTGCTGAAAAAATAAATAACAATTGGAAGTTTCAAACTCAAGAGCTACTATAGTGACAGCGGACTCTAGTTAGTCTAGACAACTTGTATTTGTGATAGAAGCTTACTATTTCATAAACAGCAATATATTATTAAGTACGTACTAATGTATCTCAAGCTTCTAGTGACGTGGGCCCCATTTTTGAATTTGGCATAAGGTCCCGAATGTTGCTGGCTCGGCCTCGCCTGGGAGCCAGATGAGTGTTATATTTTTTCGATAATGGGCGTTTTATTACTTAGTCAAGCAAATACACCCGGTCTCTGCACAACAAGATGCACACAGCCGTCCAGAAACCAAGTCCGAAACAAAAAAGAAAGGCTAAATACATATCGTAACGAGCAATTGTAGATCGCCTAAGGTGATGGTGGTGGATCAATCCTGAGATTATGTGGCTACCTATGTGGGGGGAAAATATCCCTCGCCGTATCCTCCAATCATATACAGATCTCCGTAAATAGGTCTTGATTCTCCATGCGCTGAAGAGGTTATATGTTGGACACTTTGTATGGTTTTGGTTTCTTAATAAAATCGGGCAAAAGTCTTTGCTTTAAAAGTTAAGAGACCATTTTCTAGAATAACCCAACATGTCATTAACAATTTAGCCATCCTGGACTTGAACTAGAGACCTCACCCGTAAAGTAAATTATCGTCCCTATGATCCAATCAATTGGAAGAGAATCAATAAACTTCTTTTCGGGAGCGATTCATCCTTCCAACAAAAGGGAGATTATTCAGAGCAGGCTCAATAGGCAATGGAGATGAAGGGTCTATTTGGATTGTGGCCTGCGACCACCATACCAAAATTTTGGCGTTGACTGCTAGCCTAGCTTAGCGTTTGGATTGGATCCAACTTCTGGATGCCTTGCCAATTTTGTGGTCGCTATGTTCAGAATTTGCGCCCACGCGCTGGCCAAACCGGGGCGGCTGAATTGTTAGCCAAAATTTTGGCACGCCCTGATTTGGCGCGGCAGGAATTGGCATCAACAAAACGGCCCCGAAATGGTGGATGGTTAGGACATCCGGTCTTTAGATAAAGATGGACGTGAGCTTTTTGTTTGTTGTACCCTATTTTTTTGAAATATTTCTGGTTTATTTTGGTAGATAACAAATGAATAGAGAACGGATGTTCCTTTTAGAAGAGCAGAATCAAAATGTAGTGTTGTACAAGTAGGCATGAGGGTAGAGTTCTATGGTGGTGAACTTAATGGAATAAGTTACTCTGCCTGTAAAAAAATATGCTAGGCGTTCTTAATTAGGAATATGTTTGAATTAGATCGGTCTACTTTGAAATCAGATGATTTTTTTTTGCAATAGTAAAACATCAATGCAGCTTCCGCTCTAATCGTGTCAAGCAAGCAACCAAGATCGGCTGCTTTCATAACCACCATGTCATGAGCATAATCACCATGGAGGTGCCCTTTCACACCGCCGTTGGGTAGTACAGATGGTCGCGTCCCACCAGACCGCAACCTTAAACCCAGAGTGGATCTAGGAGGGAACCTCGTACCAAGTGATCCTTGAGTATGGCAACGGGTAAGGATATGGTCCAGTGCCTCCATCTCCTGGTCGCAAAGGACAGTCACGAGAAGAATTTGCCTCCCATCATTAGTGTATCTTGCTTATTTTGGCCTTCCTTCGAATCATGGGCATGATTTCATGAAAAATAGTTGAAAAGGCACAGGAACGACAATACAACCATAACGCCAAATAGATGGTCTGAAAGGTGTTTGGCTGCCTCACATGAATTTAAGCAGGAAGAAGCTCCATCTAATACGTACAGATATTATTTCCCCACGATGTCAAATAGAGTTTATAAATAAAATACTAGTAAGGAGTGAGCCATTCATAGAAGCTTCATTAGGATTCAAGATTCCAAAGGGCTGGATACGAAATTTTCTTGTAGAATTCTATTCCTTATGAGATTCCTCCAAAAACCGTTCACCAAAGATGACTTTCATATTGCAGTAGATATTTTACATCCAATTCCTCTATTTTGCATATTTCCTATTTCTGTTTTCTGCACTCCAGTTTCTGTTCACTAAATATCCAATATTCTGTCTAAGACCATTCATTTGGAAAGCATAATGTTTTCCTTCAATGAATGTGATCACCTATTCATCATATACATAGTTACATGATACATTGGCAAGGATTAATAACTATACTTCTTCCAGGGATTGGTGGCATGTAATGTTCTTTGCATTATGCCAAACAAAAATTCCACCCCAAAAATTTCCCAGCGGCGACTTGGCGCATGCGATCTTAAATATTTGAATTGCTTGTTACTCTGATTCCTCACCAGAAGCATTTACAATACTAGCTATGTCCTGGACAATTTCAGACATCGGTGGCCTGAATTCTGGCTCCCTCTGCATCAGGAAAAGTTCAGATCAGAGACACGATCCCTTGATTCATAATGCTATAGTGTATAGAATACTCAGAAAACTGTATCTTCGTACAAAAGAAGAACAATAAAACTGAATTACCTGGATACAACGGCTAATTATGTCAGCAAACCGTGATAATGCTTTCTCAGAACACTGCCCACGTATAGAAGGGTCTACCATCTTAGAGAGGGATTCAATGTCATGAAGCTGAAAACCGGCCCATCTAACAAGATGTTGCTCATGGCGTGGGCGTGAACTGCATATTTTTCACAACAAGCATGCATGTGAATCAGATCGTTGTTTCGTTATGTCACATGGAAACGACAATCTGAAACAATTGAGGGAAGTTGACACCAAGCATGAGAGTACAAAAGATCTTACCTATCATATGGTTTACGCCCAGTAAGAAGTTCTAGCATCACTACTCCAAAACTGTAAACATCACCTCGTTCTGTGATGATCCTAGATTCCTGGAGTTCAGGTGCTTCATAGTTCAGTAATGTACGCATCCTACCTGACAACTGCAACAAAAAAAAAATACCAGCTGTAAGTACACTAGTAGCCATCCACATTAACATACAAGATGCATCTTTCACTGCCCAGGCGAATTAAATCAGCTAAATTTATTCATTTGTGAACAAATTAGGATATTAAAAATCAACTGCCACTTAAGTAACTTTTTTATAAGAAAAACGTGAAGTAATTAGTAAGTTTTTTCAAAAAGAAGGATGAAAGTAATTGCTCCAAGTAAAGGTAAAATCTAAAATTTGATCCCTTCCTACCAATGATATATCCAAAAAATTCTGTCACGTCAAGGGCTATAGCCTATAGGGTTCCATAGGCCCATGGTTAGCCAGGAATAGATTGATACTCTACTGGAGTATACCGGTAAAGAAATTACTACAAAAGTCAATCTATTCTCCCCATTACCAGAATCCTCGTTCACAGAATTGTAATGCATATATAATCATTCTTATTCATCACCAGAAACCTTTCATTTTCAGTACAGGACACTGATAAACTGACATTCAAAGATTTCTAGTAAACTATAACCGCCTTTTAGGAAACTACATGTATATGGAAATTTCCTATAGTTCAGAATATTTCAACCACGTTATCTAAGTTGATAATCAACATCTGACTACCGATACAGATTCTCTTGCAATGATCTAGCGCATGTTGCCCGATAACCCACTATTAACACGTAAGCTTCACATGCTATAAAACTTTGGGATGTATCACAGATTCACAGTACGAGTCATAGCACCATTAGTCCTTAAAGAAACCCCGACCTTGCCCAACTATGGGTGTGCCAATAAACCTGCGATGTCTATATTCTATAACACATATTATAGCTTACCTGAGTGACAGAACTTGATGGCATCAGTTCTGCCAGTCCACATTCAGCAACGCACACAGAAAACTTGTTATCGAGGAGCACATTTTCTGGTTCAAAATTCTGATGTACAATTGGTGGTTGGATGCTTTCATGGAGATATCTGCAAGGGCAAAATAATTGAGGGTATAAATTTCCATACATTTTGAGAAAAAGAAGCAGGTATGGATTACACTTAACTGTAACTTCACTTACTGTAAGGCTTTTCCTGAACTAAGAGCGACTTGGAGGCGAGCATTCCATGATAGAGCATTGTCAATTTCCTCTCTATCATGAAGTGCATCATCTAGTGTTTTTCTGCTAAAGTGATTATACACGAGTAACCGCTGTCCATATTCAGCACAGTATCCAACTAACTCAAGGATGTTAGGATGTTTGATCTTTGAGACACGTGCAACCAAATCTAGAAAGTCATCTACTGACACTCTTCCGTTAGCATTGTCAACCTTCATAATCTCCATAAACTACATAGAATAGGAGAAATTAAGCTCAATTCTTGAACTGCACAAGGAATACTGAGTTGCATAATCCATTGAAACAAGTAATATTTCGTACCTTGCCTTCAGGGAGCTCAGCTAGGTATACCTTTCCCAATCTACTCTCTCTTATCACATTCAGCTCTCTAAAATTGCTTGTGTATTGTTGAAGAGATGCAACAGAAAAGGGTGTGGCAGAATCTGGGGTACTTGTCCTTCGTGGAGGACTATATCTCTTTTCTGGAGGAACAATGGGATTTACAACAACTTTCTGAGCAGGGGGTAGTGGAGGTGGAGGTGGAGGCCGCGGTGGTGCAGTTGCAAAAAGTTCCGAGTCTGTTCGATCCAAATTAATTATGTGCTCCTTTCGGTTTTCAGCAGGCTTCTTCGGGAGAGCTGCAAACAATTAGAAATAACATTCAGACATTTTAACTTGGTAGATAGCATGTGGAAATTAAACTGTCTGACGGTTGCTCCAAAAAAAATAAACTGTCTGTTCCAAGTGCTTCATACCTGCTGCTGCCATACTTAAGTCACGGCCTCTCTTGTCAAGGGCCTCACCTGGACCTATAAGAAAATCCTATATTAATACAGAAAAGATACAGTAGAAAGAACCCCCTGTTCTACTGGAAGCACAGATATTAACCTTTTTTGACATCGTCCCTTGACTTCACTGAAGCCGGCATGATTTGGGGTTCAACCCTATGACTCACCCTTCCAAGCTGACTTCTGTTATAATCATATCTTGACTGTCTCTCTTGGTACTTGGACAAACAAAATATCACCAGCAGGACTATAGCTATGAACAGCACTACTCCAAGAAGAACAAATCCAGCAATCTTGAGGGTTGACGAACTACGTTTTCTAGATGATGATGTGCTATCTCGAGTAGTTGATCCATCAGAAGAGTTTGAAGGGGGAGGGGCTTTTGAAGGGGGTGATGGAGGTGCTCGCGTTGGATTTAAACCAGTAGGTGGTGCTGTTGGTGTTGGTGCTGGTTTCGGTCCTGTTGGTGTTGGAGTTACAGTTGGTGCAGGTCCTGCTGCTGCTGAAGGTGGTGATGCTGACGGGGCTATAGTGGTATTAAATGGATTGCCGTCCATTCTGCACTGGAAATTTGTCGGTCACTTAACAACTCACACAAAATTGATATGATTAATTATCAGTCCTTGAATGGATTGATGAACGTCAATATTAGACAGTGTGATAGCTACGCCAACCAAGCTCACACCAAGATAGAGATAAATGCAAGAAAGAAGAAGGTTTCTCACTTGAAGGTTGGTATGTTCAGTAACTTCGGAGGCACCGGTCCAGAAAACAAGTTGTTCGCTACATTCCTGATCAGAGAGGAAGTGATAAGAAAGACATACAAACACTAAATTATCTGAAGTAGTAGTTTTACCACTAGAACTATATAACATTGTTCCCTTTTAGAAGATCAACTACATATTGTAAAAGTCATGTTGGAATTGTCCTTATTGCTGATTGAGTTTCTGTTTAAAAAGCTGCCATTGAAAGGAAACATGCATTGGCTTCACGAAAGGAAACCACAGTTGACTCCCTACAGAAATGAGAGTTACATGACAAAAGTGCTACCTGCTACCATGAGGTATCAGCAAGAGACATAGATTAACCTTTTAACTTCTTGTATTCCCTCTGTCCCAATCTAGACAAAACTGAGTCAATTAATTTGGGATGGAGGGAGTACAAAACATTCAAAAGGCAATAGCTTCTAAGTGTCAGCAATCACAACTTCCCAAATCAAATGTTGTGCAGCTGATGGCCTGATGGTTTATGCTATGTAATTATCTTCATAGGCACATTGATGTGCTGCATTGTTTATCGTACAAACTGAGGTGTCTAGATTTCCAGCACTCCAAATATGTATGTTATATGTTTAGTTATTATAAATCCTATGACAAACCTAAGAGAAGTACACTAATTAGTATCATACTGCAATGAGATAGGCCTTAGAAAAATCCACACACAGATGCCAGCTTTATAAATAAGCACAAAATTATATAAATTTTGAATGCCTTCAATTCGATGAGCTAGATTTTTTTTTTGATAAAGAATTCGATGAGCTAGATAACTGAAAGAGCATGGTATAAGGAAGAGCACATCGAGGAATTACAAGTCTTTGAGGGGAAGATCCTGCAAGTAGTCAAGGGTCCCTGAGAGTTGATTGTCTTGTACGCGCCTGTCGTTAACAGTTAACAGATGAGAAAAATATGGTCTGGGGAAATAGGGACATGAAAATAAGATAAGATGTAAACTCACAATGTAGTCAAAGATGACATGTTTTTCACTGAAGGTGGTAGAACGCCAGAAAAGTTGTTAGAAGAAATGTCGCTGTAAAGGAAGATAGGATGCTATCGTCAATCAATCAATACGCATCCTGATCAACACGCATAAAAAAATGTAGGAAACTAGGAAGCATCTTACAAATTTACAAGCCCAACAAGTGAATCGAAAGCATCTGGCAGTTCTCCATCTAGATGGTTGACATTGAGTGACCTAGGGAAGTAAGGAAATTAAGAAATGCACTTAACAAAATAAAATAGCATGAGTACAGACTTGTTGAGAAAAACAAAAGCGGAAATTTACATGGCTGATAAACTTGTGAGTTTTGACAATGAGCTCGGGATGCTTCCAGTGAGCTGATTATCTGAGAGGAAACTGTAGCAACAAGGAGAAAATGATTATACCATCAAATGGATTATATACCAATGACTAAAGGGTTGCATACAAGATCGATCACACTTACAGGTTCTGCAATGTGAGAGGTAGGTCTTCTGGTATAGTTCCACCAATATTATTGTTACTAAGATCTCTGCAGAAAAACGTAAATCAGCCATGAATTCAATTTGGATACAAATAAAGCATAAATTAAACCAGCACAAGAAGCCATATAAACTCCTATTTCTGCAATGACAATGGCGAAAGAAAGTATATAATAATGAATTTCAACAATAAACAGTAAAAAATAAATGACTTAGCACCCTTACATGGTGGTGAGTGAAGTGAATCCTCCTAAGCTGCCCAGCTGCCCTCCCAAGTTGGCGACATTCATCTTTCTACAAACGGCGAGTCGATAAGAGCCCAAGACAAAGGAATCAACCAAACAAAAGACAGTCCGATGAAGAAGCTGACATACATTGAGGTTATACTTGTGCCGGTGCATGTAATGCCCTGCCAAAGCTCGCCGCAGGGGTCTCCACCGTTCGGAACCCATCCAGGAAGCTTTGGGGATCCCAGTGAAACGTACAAGCCGTTTATAGCAGAGACTGCACATGATTAAAGGAATATAAGGAAGCCATGAGGATTAAGTGGAATCCACAATAATTAGCATGGTGCCAACTTTTCACAACAGCACACATGAGCTGAATACAGCAATCTTTAAGTAAAGGGATGCGCCTGTAAAAGCCACTGTGAGCTCCACCGACATTTGCACTTAATTCGACTAATGAAAAATGCCAATGGTAATTCACATAGTCAAATCAAATCTCATCCATCATCAGTACTACGAGAGAATTAACGCGATTAAGACTGAAGCCAGCACCCATTCTGCTGCTACTGTAGTTGAAAAGCCAATCCACCACACTGCTTTCCCCTGCATCGCCATCGACACCGACCTGCATCGATCCAGCTCGCGACCAACGCAACTCTTTACCACATTGCTGTCAACGACGATAGGAGGAGACAGAGCACCACCTCACTAGCTAGAGGCCCCAAGGGTTCCCCTCGTTATCCCTGCCGAAAGCGACGGCCCGACTGCTAGTAGACCACTAATAAAAACATCAGCTGATCCGAATTACAGATGTCGCCGTCGCACGGCATCAATCGGCGCATGGCATTGCCCAACTCGTGAGCTACAGAACGGTGATACGGAATTCACCGCCAGAGTCGGACCAGAGAACCTATCCGCAAAAAACAGAGGTGGGGGCCCACCCGTGAGCTGTCGCCGCACCAGCGCCGCCGCCACCGACACGATTTCACGGCGGATACTAGTAAACTTGCGGAGTGAAAATTCGCGGGCCGTGGATTCGCGTTGCAGGGTCGCCGGGGGCCGGACGAACCATACCCTAAACTCTGCTTCGCCGCTCCCACCGATCGAACAAAATTCTCCACGAAACCGGAAGCGGCCGAGGAAGCGCCCGACGGCACGAGCTGCGCCTCGCGCGCCGGAACTGGCAGGGAGAGGCTAAGAGAAGGGGAGGGAGCGTACCGTCGGCGTCTTGGGTGAGCGCGCGCGCCCGGCGCGGCGCCAATGCGGCGGCCGCGAGCAGGACCAGCGCCGGCAGGAGAGCGCCGCCGCGCCGCTCCGGAGCACGCCTCATCGCCGCGAGCGTCGGTCCGATTGCTCACGCCGCCATCCGGCGAAGCGCGCGGACCGCGGACGGCGCCCCTCTTCCCCCAACCGCCACCCGGCCACGACGCCCGTGCGCGGGAGCGGGAGCGCGGGCAGATCCAGCTGGAGCGCGGGAGCAATGGTCCGCCCGCCCGCCCGGAGAGAGGGGGGTGGCGGAGCCGGGAGAGGAGACCAGAGAGACCAGCAGCAGCGGCAGCGAAGCAAAGCAGAAGGGAGGAGCACGCAAGGAAGGACTCGCGTAAAAAACGCGACGACGGGGGAGACGTGAGGCGAAATGAGATAGATGCTCGGGGTCCGAGGCGGAAATGATGGGCAGTTTATCGCCGGAGGGGGTGGGGTCCTGTGACGTGGCGCGACTTCGGGAAGGATGCCGCCGGGGTCGTCGCGGCCTGCGGTCAGGCTGGCGGCTGGTCCACGGCGGCGGTGCAATACCAAGAACAGTAGAGGGGAGGGCGCATGTGCGGAGCGGTATCGTTAGCTGTCGGGCTCCGCCTCCCTGTATTTTCCGGCGGTTCGTTCGTGGGTGGAGGCGTAGCTGGTTTTGTTCTCGACTTCTGGCCGTGCAAACATGTGCCTCATTTTGTTCCATACGTGAGAAAATTATATTCTAGTGACTCCAGACACACACATTACTTGCTCTTGATTTGTTTATGATTGGAAGGTCGGGTACACGGGCGCACGTCACGCCGACTTGAGCATATATACCCACTTTTCTCACAAACCATCAAAAAAATCATGATCATTGTGTGGTATAACATAACATGCGAAAATGCACATTCTTAAACCTAAATTAATTACTACTATCTCAGTTGCAAATTTTAACCAACTATTATCCCACAAACGTGCAAAATATCATGTTCAAAATACTTTGTATTTTAAGAAATGTACACTCAACTGCGGGGTGGTTGGCCACTTCCGTTCGGACTGCACGGAGCCTGAGCAGTGCATCTTGTGTGGAGACGTCTCGCACCTCGCTATGGCTTGCACTGCCCGCTACCGGCGCAAGCCGCGGGAAACGCTGGAGTTCTTGGGTCATGGGATTGATGGAGGATTCTACTACTTGGACATGGGGGGTGCCGAGCCGTCGGTCCCACAGCACCTCGCAGTCATTACTGTTCTCCCCTCCCAGGACCCTCCCTTGGCTTTCGAGATCACGGCCGAGATCATCCGCACCGAGCTTGCTCAGCTGGAGTGTGATTGTGTGTGGAATGTGCGGGAGGTCTCGCCCTCTGAGTTTGCGGTGGCCTTCCCGTCTGCTGAGCTCCTTCGGGCTGTGTCTTGGAGTGAGACGACGACTCTCCCGCTCCACAACATCAAGGTCTCTATCAAGCCGTCATGTGTGGATCCGGAGATAGTCGCCTCACTCTCCTCTGTCTGGATTCGGGTTCACGGGATTCCGGTGGAGGCGCGGCAGGATTCCTATCTTGAGCTGATCTCGCAGGCCATCGGCAAGCTCGAGGAGGTGGATGGTCAGTCTCTCGCCGGTCAGGGCCCTGTTCGCCTTCGGGTCCTATGCCCTGACCCGTCCAAGCTGAACTGCTCGATCTCTCCCTTCTTCTTTGGGAAGGATGGCAGGACTTTGGTCGTGGAGTTGGAGAGCGAGGAGGACCAGGGTGGGTCCTTGCCTCACTCACCCCGCCCTGACCAGGACATCCCCAGAGAGCCGAGGGAGGATGACGACGACTCTTCGGGTGACGACGACGCCGACGGCGGCTCTGACAGGGACCGGGGGGCTGTGCTTCCACCTCCTGTGGGTGTGGCGCCCCCCCCCCCCACACCTCTGCCCCGCCCTCGCGCATGACGGCCCCCGTTGTTGCGCCGGTCCAGGCATCTTCGCTTGGACCCCGCTGCCCAGGGTCGGTGGGACTCTCCAGGAGTGCGCCGGCTAAGCTGGTTCAGGTGGACGTTCCTCGCCCCCTCTGCTCAGATCCCGTGGAGTCCTTTGGGTTATCCCTATCGCAGTATGGCTCCAACTTCTGTCTCTCTGGCTTTGAGTCTCCTCCCCTGAGCTTCGAGCCACGCCCTCCGTCTCAGTCGCCAGGAGGAGGGGAGGAGGACTCGTTGAGTGTGGGGATGGAGGTTGTTCCTCCCTCGTCTCCTCGCTCTCCTGGGGCGGTGTGCTACACGCGGTCTCCGGGCTCTACTCCCTCCTCGCCCCAGGGTCCTTCGACTCCGGCACCGGATGTCCTGGTGCCAGTCTCGATCGTCCCCGACACCCCTGGGACTGGCACTGGGACTCGTGGTCCTCGTCGTGCCCGTCAGGCCGCTCAGCCCGCCCAGGCCCCTCGCTACAGCACCCGTCTGGCTTGTTCTAGAGCGGGAGGGGTGCTTGAGCCGACTGTCGCTGAGCAGGCTTCTCGGCGGGCGGCTGTCCGCAACCTTGACCCAGCAGTGGTATCCGCTCTGTAGGCAGCGGGACAGGGAACGGCTGGACAACATGCTGGAGGATCTTCTATTGGCGGCACGCCAATTATCTACGCAGTCCAGCCGTTGAGTTGCTCTACACGTCACGTGGGAGCTGTATCTTTCTGCTTTCTCTTGTTGGGCATGTCTGTGCTGTTGGCCCCAGCAAACCTTTTTCTGTTTTTTGCTTTGTCGCAATACTTGAACTCTGTATGGTTGTGGTTGCTTTATTTATAAAGCGGGGCGAAAGCCTGTTTCGTCGAAGAAATGTACACTCAGATCTACATGTTTGTTATTTTTTGTGTAGCCCATATTACAAAGAATTTCGTGATAAAACATTGCAAGATTGTAGGTTACATCATTGACTATATCAAGACTTATTTTCATAAAAAAATTAAACATAAAAAAAATATTTTTTTAAGTTTAAAAAATTAAAGGATCACTTAAGCTCGGGAGCTAAAAACACTTTCCGATATATCTTTAGGCTTATTTGTTTTGTTTCAGATCATTTCTTTGTAAACCATTGGTAATGCCAAATTTTCTTCAAATACATTCACTGGTAGGAAACAGGCCTTTAGTACCGGTTCCAGAGGCCCTTTTGTACCGGAAAACAAACCGGTACTAAAGATTCGGGACAAAAGGCCCCCCCTCTTTAGTACCGGTTCATTACAAACCGGTATTAAAGGGGCCTCCACGTTGGCTCCCAGGGGAGTGCAGGCTAGGGACCTTTGGTACCGGTTTGTAACACGAACCGGTACCAAAGGAATTTAGGGTTTAGGGTTTTAATTAGGAGGGCTTTTTAGGGGTATCGGACCATTTCATCGTACGAGGATCGCGTCGATGCACCAGAAACGTGTTTCGATTTAGGAGTACATGAAGATCAAGGTAATGCATATCAACTTGGTGCATATAATATAACACATGTAATTGCATAAGATCGCAAATTAAGTAGTACATGCATGAAGATCGATCTTCATGCATAGTGGTACTCTCCGAGGCATACTATCTATTACATGTAGCATAGTGGTATTCTCCGAGTCAAGCTATATATTACATGTAGATCTTCATTCATAGTGGTACTCTCCGAAGTTAGGTATGACGTCCCGAAGGAAAAATCCCGCCAATTCCTCGCCAATTGCTTTGAAGCGGTGCTCGATTGGGAGCCTGTCACGCTTTCTTGCCAACTGTAAAAGAATGAGATTCAAATGAATACATGAGCTATGTATATATATATATATATCAAATCACAATCAAACAATTATGACTGAAACTTAGCACAAGTTATGGTAACAAAATAAATTTGTGAATATTGTTTTTGTACCTCTCTATTCCTTTGATTATTCGTTCTCTCGCTGACAATCTTATGGATGTTCTCGCAAACATAGTATCCACATAGATTAGTCCCCTCAGGTTGTTTCGAGCATTTCTGTACAAGAATATAATTCAATCAAATAATAATCAAGTATGATAAAGGTGTGTGGACCTAGGTAGTACTACTTACTTTGTTCGCACGCCATATCAGCTTCGGTTTCCATCCACCGGCCGGATCTTCCTGGATGAACGTTTGCCATACGCTGCCCGACAAAAGAAAATGCATAAAAGAGTTATTAATTTGTTGATATCAGGAAATTAACGAAAAAACCGATAAGAATTAAAATTACCTTTTGAGCATATCAAAAGCCGACTTGTATAGTATAGGCTCTTTGTTTAGTGAGTCATAGACTTCAACCTCTCCATCGTACATTTTAATGACGATAAGAATAAAGTGGAACCTGCGCACGTTTAAATATGCAGTGTCATAGATATAAGTCATCAGTTAAAATTTTAACGTATGGTGAGCAAAATAGAATGTGTTATAAGACAGTTACACTTACTTGAAGTTGTAAGGCCAAAGTATTATGTTTTTGTCACGTTGTCGCTTCAAAAACCTTAGCAAAGTCTCTGGTGTATCCTTGTTGAAGATGGGATCTTCTATGGTTATTTCATGCATTGTATCTGGGTCAATGAACCCAATGTCCGTGATTTCATCCCTTTTGCATTCGAGCTTCTTCGATCTGCATAATATAGCGCACAAAAGATAAAATTGAGGATAATTTGCAGACAAAGAATGAGCTGAGCTAAAGACTTCTCAAATTATATTAATAAATCACTTACAGACAATAGCAACTGATGATAGATTTGTCGATGGCCCGGAGATTGTATAACTGGAAAAGTTCGAGGAAGTCAACGCTGACAGAGTATTCTTGGAAGTAGTGCTCATCCTTAACTCGCACCATGATACAATCAATCCCTGTCTTTATGGCATTAGTGTACCACACATTCAAATTACGCATACATGTTGGTAGCGACCTGATATTCTCGACCAGATCTTTCCCTTGAACAAATTGATATACTACTTCAGCCATGGGGTAATCAATTGTGTTTTGTCGAGAACTTTCAACGGCCTTCTCGTCAAACACCTTGAGCGGGGGGACCGATTGAACGGGTTGTTCTCCGAGCTGGTACACTTGTTTCCTAGTTTTCGCCGAGACCACCGATTGATCGGGTTTTTTCACCTCCACCATAGCGTCATACGACTTTTCAATAGAACGCCTATAGTCAGATGGCGGCGATGGTGGAGGGTCATATAGATTCTCAACGGTACGAATAACTTTCACCGGATCTAGAGTCTTCTCAAAAGGTATCTCTGGCACTTTCTTAGCAAAATGTTTTGCCATCTCGGACTTAGAGATTTCGCTGGATTCCTCGATAGTTCTTTCCCAAGGTAACTTCTCGATAGGCGGCAGTGGTTTCTCCTTTCTAGGTCTCTTCCTAGGCGGCGTACCGTTCCGCTTAAAAAACGCAGTCTTACGCGGAGGATCTCGAGATGGTGGACTCGCGCTGGGGTCCCTCTCCGGTAGGTGTGGACTTTGCTGCTCATGTGGACTGCTACCAGGCGGAGTCGATGGCCATTGCTGCTCATGTGGAATTTGCTGCTCATGTGGAGTGCTACGAGGAGGAGTCGGTGGCCTTGGAAAAAGGACGATGTATTTCTTGGACCATATGGCGAAACCGCGCTTGACATCGGCCAATGTCTTCTCTTCGTCACCTCCAGGAAAATCAAGGTCCATAGTTTCAAAACCCGGAACAACGTCATCCACCCCGACACGAACACAGCCAGTTGGAATGGGCATATGATGGTGCGTTGCTCCATCTTCGTTTGGGTAAACATAGCCGACCGCGACCTTAACGGACACGTTCCTCATTTGCACATGTAGCTCGCAATCTGTCTTCTCCGTGATATAATTCACGGGGTAGCTTCCTGCACATTCAAGATGCGAGGAACCCACACTGCTTCTTCGCTGAGATGGGGCGGCATCGGGTTGAGGATCTTGTATAAACAGCGGCTGATCAGGTGCCCTCTGATTTTGCTCAAGCACCTCCACCCTATTTATCAATTCCGCTAACCTGTCTAAGTCCTGCTTCTTCTTTCTCGAACGGCTTCTATAAGTGTCAGCGCACTCCGGCCATGCTTCCTTCATGGTGACACCTGGGAGGGCTCGTATCCGTCCAACGTGTTCCGCATTCCCAAGAGCGAGTGTCAGCTCGTCATTCTCTCTATCGGGAATGTACTCTCCCTTTCTAACCTTTTCAATTGCATCTACAAGCTGTGTCGTGATTGCATTAACTTTATCCTTCCATTTTCCCTTTGCAACGATCTGCCCTGTCTTTGGGTCCAACCCTGCCCCATGCGCGAACAACCAGAACTTGGACCGGTCGGGCCAGTCCCATGTCTGTGGAGTGATTCCTGCCTCCATCAGTTTAGCTTCAAATGCTCTCCACTTCGGAATGGCAGTCTTGTAGCCACCTGACCCCAAATGATGGAAATGTTCCTTCTTTGAAGCATTTTTCGTATTTGTGACTGATCGGGACACAGCAGTAGAAGATTTCTTATAGCTCTTAAATGCCGGCCAGTGATCTTTTATCTTCACTAGACTTCCAGTGAATACTGGATCTTTATCTGCATATCTGGCCCATAAATTTTTCTTCCAGGTCTGGAATTGTGTGGCCATCCTCTTAAGAGTCCATTCCTTGACTTTCTTCTTCTGGCCTTCCGTCATGTCTTCCGGTAGGCTAAAGTGTGTCAGTAGACTGTCCCAAAGAAAAAGCTTTAGAGTATCATTGACATAACTAGCTTCAGGCCCCGCGTTCTTCGGCTTATGCCACTCTACAATGCTGATCGGTACATGGTCCCTAACAAGAACTCCAGCCTGGTTTATGAATTTACGGCAGTGCTCTTTGGGCTCCACCGGTTGACCACTAGCCTTAAATGCGGTGAGGGCTAACCTACCCTCGCCCTTTAGACGTTGCGTCGGGCCTCGTTGCTTTTTAACAGATTTGCTCGATGATCCAGAAGGCTAAAAGAAAAATGATTCGTTAATAAGTGTAATACAAATAAATCAATGCATCAAGTGATGAACATATAGCCTTGATATACACCTCGCCGAAGTTTATTAAGGACACTTCGTTGTCTCGTCTTTCTTCAGACTCAAGTCCCTCACCGACATCGTTCAAAAATTGTAACCCGAA
Organism: Dactylis glomerata; assembly: GCA_007115705.1. Taxonomy (NCBI): domain Eukaryota; kingdom Viridiplantae; phylum Streptophyta; class Magnoliopsida; order Poales; family Poaceae; genus Dactylis; species Dactylis glomerata. Next base: position 34,807 of record QXEO01000521.1, read on the forward strand.
ATCATCGTCATCTCCATCGGGTTCTCCATTGGGTTCCGGTCCACGGGCACTCTCAAATATCATTTTCTGCACCATTTCTTCTCGCTCCTCATCTCGGATGAAGGGGTCGTCCTCCATAGCTCAATGTCACTGCAAAATTAAGTGCAATTATTGTTCTCGGTCCTCATCTCGGATGAAGGGGACTATGTCATTTTAAGTTATCACAATTATCAATATGTAGATCTTATGACCATTCAAAATTGGTTATTACGAACACCTAATATTTCTCTATTTTGGGATTCTGAATTTTTTGGGGCATCTTTTACAATATTCACCATTCAAAATTGGTTATTACTAACACGTAACAACCATCACATATAACAAAAATTATAAACCAGAGGAGTTGCATTGCCAAAAAATAAGACATGAATGTCTCATGCAATCTACTCTTTTGCATCAGAAGCTTTCCAGACCGCAACAACACTTTACTAAACACACGGCCATGAGTCAATATATTGAGAATGCTGTACAATATATTTTCATATACAACTTTTCATATACAACTTTTCATATACAACTTTTCATATACAAGATTTCTAGTTGACATGGTCACCGCAACCCGGAGGCTGCTGAGAGCACTAAACTTGAACATATACTTACCCAACAGCACACCAGCTTGTATTCCACAATCAAATTTGAGATCATACATTTCACATGCAGGCATAATTGGCTCATTGCACAACACATACATTTCATTGCAGTATATAACCTACCCTCATACTAAGGAGAGACTTGGTTTGCCAGAATAAATAAGATGGAAGCAGTAAACACAAGCTTAAACCCCGAAAACACCCAAAAATATTGAATTCGAAAATTGAAGTTATCAACGTGCACAATAGGTACTGACCATGCTACTAACTAACAATAAACACATTCTATATATATGCAGCAGGCCCTAAGATGCCTTATGCATTTGATAGAATTAGAAGTTAGAACAACAGCAGGCCCTAAGATGCAATTTAACTAAACAGCTCTTCACCAATATACATGATAATATGTTACTGAAGTTTACTCAGTACTGAAGAAAAGCTTCCTTATGCATTTGATAGAGGGATTTGTTTTCATAAAAAAGTGCCCTAGTACAGCTAGCGGCATGAATCCTGGATAATAAGCACCAACGGAAAAGAGGTCCTCGCTGCATGGCAAGAGGACGGGGTGCAGCTCTTTGTTCTGGCCGACCAGAGAGGCTGGATCAAAGACGAACAAGCTCCAGCCCACAGAAAGTAGCCATGAATCTAGACAATAACCAAAGCAACATTTAATTTAATATATGCATGTGTGTGCATATATGTAACGCATGGCGTCTGCAAGATTGTTGGAGCATCAGGGAAAGTGTCAAGTTCAGTTTTGCCATAAGCAGGCATAACAAATACCATCCAGGTAATTAAATGTGCATAAACAATAGTTCATAGAGATGTAGACACTTCATTTTTCGGAAGATCAAACAAGGACTACTCATCAGGCATGTATTCACCTGATTCGAGAACTTTGTACTCTTATCAAAACAATCAACTTATAGAAAAAATTTGCTCTTGAAACGTGAAACAAAATTCAGTTACATGGTGTATGCAATGTGACCCTTTTGCAGTTTTCGTAAATCTGTATCTATGCTGAGGAATACTATATCAATTATTAAATCTTGAATAATCACTAAAGTACAAATTATTTTAGCTGAGGAATACTAGCTGTAGCCTGCAACGCACTCTACAGATTACATGGAGAAATTGTCGGTCTTTCATCTAGCAATCGAATGATAAGGCATCACAGAGCACACACACAAGCAGAGGGAAGACACAGGACGCAGGGCATCTCACCTAGAGAAACGAGCGACGCGTATATGAAGCCGTGAAGAGGAGTAGACCTCGCAGCACCAGGCCGTGAAGTCGGCCGGCGGCAGGCGCTCGGGGAGGCGGTCACCGGGAGCAGCTCCCCATGGACGCCGGCAGCAGAGGCTCGGGGAGGCAACCAGCGGCTCGCGCTCCACGCCCCGCCGTCGCCAGTTATGCGCCGCCGTGAGAATCTACCGGCCCGCGCCCCTCCCGCCGGCCGCGTCCGCCACCTAGCTTCACCGTCGAGGCGCTGCGTGCTCCGGCGGATCAAGGCGGCGCTGCGCGTGCGTGTTTGGAGAGAGGGGAACGGTACTGAGACTAGGGTTTGGCGACGGCGCGTGGAAGAAAATGGCCTAAGGACCTTTGGTACCGGTTTCTATTACGAACCGGTACTAAAGGTCCCCTTTAGTACCGGTTCGTAATAGAAACCGGTACCAAAGGTATTTACCAGATTTCTTTTCCGCGATTTTAACCTTTGGTACCGGTTCTTTCAAACAACCGGTACCAAAGGTTTTTTTCTTTTTCTTTTGCTTTTTCTGTTGCTTTTCGTTGGATTTTCTTTTGCTGTTTCTTTTGATTTTGGTTTCATTTTTATTTTGCCGTTTCTATTTGATTTTTATTTTGCTGTTTCTTTTGATTTTCGTTTCATTTTGATTACTTATATTTGATTTTTATTTTGCCGTTTCTATTTGATTTTTATTTTGCAGTTTCTTTTTGATTACTTATATTTGATTTTCTTTTTTCTTTTGATTAGATATATTTGATTTTATTTTTGATTACTTATATTTGATTAGTTATATTTGATTTTCTTTTTTCTATTGATCATATGTTCGCTTCATAATTAAGTGTCGGTTAGCGCGGCGGCACGCTGCGTCCGTGAGAGGAAAAGGGCGGGAAGATGATTGAACAGGAAAAGAAGTACATATCTCAACTGAAATTTAAGATACATGGCCGGATTAGGTCACAATCGGCCGAGCTTGTTTTCGAATGTAGGAGTGATTTAGTCATAGTCGTGCCTAGCCCTATAAACGTCGCCACTGTAGTCGTCGTACTCACCGGTGTCATCGTCGCTGGCATCGGGGTCGCGATAGTCAAACCTCGACTGGTGAGCACGCGTGGGCTGAGACTGAGGGTAGCGCAGGCGGGGGCCACGGTAGGCCATGACGCTCTGGAGAGTCCGGCCGCGCCACCATAGCCGACGGCCGGCCTCGTTGAAGTTTGAACGAGGCGAGCCGTCCTCCTCGTGCCTGGCAAGCGCACTCTCACGCCGATTGATGAAGAAGGCGTCCCAAGTCGGGCTGTAGTCGGGATGCCACTGAGGATTCCTCCGCTGCTCTGGCGTGAGCTCGAAGTAGTAGTGGTTCGTGATGGCCATCTGGCGTGCCACACCTACAGGGACAGGAGGGACCGGTACACCTCCGACGCTCAGCATCCAGCCGGTGGGGACGCGGTAGCCCGGCGGGCAGGGGTAGTTTGAGGCGCAAAGTGCCTCCGCCTCCTGGGGGTTAGAGATACGATGGAAGCCATGGAAGAGAGTGATGAGGTTTGCAGATATGAATCTAGATGTGATATGTAAATGGAGGCCAAGCCTACATATATATAGTGAAAAATGGCGGGAAGACGGAGGCGGGAAGCGGTGGAAAGCGCGGGAAGAAAATAGGCGGGAACCTTTAGTCCCGGTTTTTGTGTCATCTATCAAAACTGTCGGTGGGATAAGGACGTGTGGGTAACCTTTACTCCCGGTTGGTGGGTGCAACCGAGACTAAAGATGTCGGCAGGATAAGGACGCGTGGGTGGATGCACTGTTCGATGAGATAAGGACGCGTGGGTGGACACACGATGCCCCTGTCGGAGGAACAAGACAAAGTAGAAGTGGTGCCAAGCGCGGGAAGAAAATAGGCGGGAACGTAGTGGCGCGGGGAACCATCTAACCTTTAGTCCCGGCTGGTGGGTACAACCGGGACTAAAGGTAGTTTTTGTGTCATCTAACAAAACTGTCGGTGGGATAAGGACGTGTGGGTAACCTTTAGTCCCGGTTGGTGGGTGCAACCGAGACTAAAGATGTCGGCAGGATAAGGACGCGTGGGTGGATGCACTGCTCGATGAGATAAGGACGCGTGGGTGGACGCACGATGCCCCTGTCGGAGGAACAAGACAAAGTAGAAGCGGTGCCGTGCCTATAAAAGGAGCATCGATACGCCATGGCAAGCAGCTCAACAAGCCAACCTAGAAGGCAGGGAGAGTTTCATTCCCATGGATGGAGGACAGGGTTGGGAAATCTCCCGTGGCGGAGTTTCTCGAAGATGTCGTTGGTGCTCACGCCCTACGGCATCTTCGGAAGCTCCGCCTCGGAAAAATTTCCCTCATACAATAACATCATTACACAAAAATCCATATTGAGATACACAAGTTATGATCCCTATCTAGTCTTCTGAGTTTTCTTCTTGTGTTTCCCTTTCTTCTGATTGCGACGCAGCCATGGACAATCTTCATTATTTAAAATGATGCTTGGGTCAGTTTTCATCTTGAAGGGTGGAATATCATCAAACTTATTATAATCTTCTGACATGTCTGTCTTGTCCTCTACTCCCACGATGTTTCTTTTTCCTGAAAGAACTATGTGGCGCTTTGGCTCATCGTATGATGTGTCCTCTTGCCTTTCTTTTCTTTTTTTTGGTTTGGTAGACATGTCCTTCACATAAAAAACCTGAGCCACTTCACTGGCTAGGACGAATGGTTCGGTGTCGTACCCTAGATTCTTGAGATCCACTGTAGTCATTCCGTACTGCGGGTCTACCTGTACCCCGTTTTTCAGGTTGAACCATTTGCACCGGAACAAAGGGACCTTGAAATTAGGTCCATAGTCAAGTTCCCATATCTCCTCTATGTACCCATAGTATGTGACCTTCTTCCCATTGTCCTCTGCTGCATCAAAGCGGACACCACTGTTTTGGTTGGTGCTCTTTTTATCTTGGGCGAATGTGTAAAATGTATTCCCATTTATCTCGTACCCTTGAAATGTCGATATAGTCGAAGATGGTTGCTTGGCCAACAAGTATAGCTGTTCTTCATCAGTGACATTCATGAGCCGTGTTTGCAACCAACCGCCGAAAGTCTTCATGTGTTCTCCATCAATCCAATCTTCACGTTGCTCCGGGTATTCAGAGCATAAAATATTCTTGTGTTCCACTTTGTACGGAGCCACCAAGCTGGAATTATGTAGAATTGTGTAGTGTGCTTGAGTGAAAGAATGTCCGTCCATACACATTGTTGCTTTCTTTCCTAGCGTGCCTTTTCCACGCAGTCTCCCCTCATAGCGCAATTCAGGAACACCGATCGGCTTAAGGTCAGGAATAAAGTCAACACAAAACTCAATGACCTCCTCTGTTCCATAGCCCTTGGAGATGCTTCCTTCTGGCCTAGCACGGTTATGAACGTATTTCTTTAAGACTCCCATGAATCTCTCAAAGGGGAACATGTTGTGTAGAAATACAGGACCGAGAACACTAATCTCTTCGACCAGGTGAACGAGGAGATGCGTCATTATATTGAAGAAGGATGGTGGGAACACCAACTCGAAGCTGACTAGACATTGCACCACATCCTTCTGTAAATTTTGTAGAGTTAGTGGATTGATCACCTTCTGAGAAATTGCATTGAGGAACGCACATAGCTTCACAATGGGTACTCGAACATTTTCTGATAGAAGCCCCCTCAATGCAACCGGAAGTAATTGTGTCATAATCACGTGGCAGTCATGAGACTTTAGGTTTTGAAACTTTTTCTCTGACATGTTTATTATTCCCTTTATATTCGATGAGAAGCCAGACGGGACCTTGATGCTACTCAGGACTTCAAAAAAGATCTCCTTCTCTTCTTTGGTAAGAGCGTAGCTGGCAGTACCTTGATACTTCTCTGGATTCAGGTTGTTTCCTTCATGGATACATTGCTGGTCGTGCCGTGCATCCGGTGTATCTTTTGTCTTCCCATACACGCCCAAGAAGTTTAGCAGGTTCACGCAAAGATTTTTCGTCACGTGCATCACGTCGATTGCAGAGTGAACCTCTAGGATTTTCCAGTAGGGTAGCTCCCAAAATATAGACATCTTCTTCTACATGGGTACATGTCCGTCAACATCATGCGGAACAGATTGTCCGCCAGGACCCTTTCCAAAGATCACTTTTAAATCCTTGACCATATCATATATAACATCCCCAGTAGGGCGGGTAGGATTCATTTGGTCTTCTGCCTCACCTCTGAAATGCTTTCCTCTCTTTCTTACTTGATGCTGTTTTGGAAGAAATCGACGATGCCCCATGTACACATTCTTGTTTCTCAAATATATACTGTCAGTCTCACCTAAACAGTGTGTGCATGCATTGTATCCCTTGTTTGACTGTCCTGAAATGTTACTAAGAGCAGGCCAATCATTGATGGTTACAAACAACAATGCTCGTAGGTTAAATTCCTTTTGTTCATGCTCATCCCAAATAGGTACACCTTCTTCACGCCATAACTGTAAAAGTTCTTCAACCAATGGCCTCAGGTACACATCAATGTCGTTGCCGGGTTGCCTCGGGCCTTGGATGAGCACTGGCATCATAATAAACTTCCGCTTCATGCACAACCAAGGAGGAAGGTTATAGATACATAGAGTCACTGGCCAGGTGCTATGACTGGAGCTCTGCTCCCCGAAAGGATTAAAGCCATCTGTACTTAGACCAAATCTTAAGTTCCTTGCGTCATCTGAAAATGACTTGTACTTTCTATCGATTTTTCTCCACTGCGATCCGTCAGCGGGGTGTCTCAGCATCACATCTTTCTTACGGTCCTCTTTGTGCCATCGCAATAACTTGGCATGCTCTTTGTTTTGGAACAAACGTTTCAACCGTGGTATTATAGGAGCATACCACATCACCTTCGCAGGAACCTTCTTCCTGTGGGTGGACTCGCCCTCAACATCGCCAGTGTCATCTCGCCTGATCTTATACCTCAATGCACCACATACCGGGCATGCATTCAAATTCTCGTACTCCCCGCGGTAGAGGATGCAGTCATTGATGCATGCATGTATCTTCTGCACCTCTAATCCTAGAGGGCAGACAACCTTCTTTGCTTCGTACGTACTAGAGGGCAATACGTTCTCCCCTGGAAGCATCTTCTTTATTATTTTCAGCAACTTTTCAAATCCCTTGTCAGAAGTACCATTCTCTGCCTTCCATTGCAGCAATTCCAGTGTGGTACCCAGTTTTTTCTGGCCATCTTCGCAATTTGGGTACAACAGTTTGTTGTGATCCTCTAACATTTTCTCCAACTTCAGCCTCTCCTTTTCACTTCCGCAGTTTATCTTCGCATCAAGAATGGCCCGACCCAAATCGTCATCGGGGTCATCAAAAATGGGCTCATCAAAAATGGGCTCTTCTTCAGCTTCGTCTTCCCCCATACTACTATCACCGTCTTCAGTGAATATAGGATAGTTGTCACTATCCTCTTCTTCTTCATTGCCTTCCATTATAACCCCTCTTTCTCCGTGCTTGGTCCAACAATTATAGCCGGGCATGAAACCATTCTCAAGCAGGTGGAAGTGAAGGGTCTTTGAGGTAGAGTAATCCTTCGTATTCCTACAGGAACTACATGGACAATAAATGAAACCATTCGACCGCCTGTTTGCCTCCGCCACGTTGAGAAAATAATGCATGCCAGTAATGAAGTCGGGATGGCATCGGTCACCGTACATCCATTGTCGATTCATCTGCATTATATAAGTATATCAAAAATCATTAATTACACAACATCATGGATATATGAGTGACCAACTTAATTAATATTCAAGTTCATCACATAAAACTAAGTTTTTTTATTAAAAAAAAGAGGCTCACCGAGGTGGTACAGTGCCGGCTAGGGGAAGACGCTGGCGATCGACGGCGGTGAGGACGGGGACGATACTAAAACCTACAAATCATACTTTAATTTGAGGTCAATTGCATACAAAAAGAATGAAATCCCTAACTTAGGCATTTCATCAAACACCTTGCTAGCACTAGAAAAATAATACGAGTTAAACTAGCAAAGAAATGAGCTAAATTAGGAACGCCGAAAGAAAGGATGATATTGCTAACCCTTAGATAGATGGGTGCCGTCAATCTTGATAAAATAGTGGATAAAAATGAAGATTTATTGGAGTGTGAGAGGTGCAAAATGTTTGGAAATGTGAGAGAGAAGAAGGGAAAATGGATGCAGGGATGATCGGGTGGTAGAAATAGGGCAGGGGTCCTTTAGTACCGGTTCATACTAGGAACCGGTACTAAAGGTTCAGCTCTGGCCCACTAAAAACCTTTAGTACCGGTTCCTATTATGAACCGGTACAAAAGGCCACATCGAACCAGTACTAACCTTGCTCTCGGCCGGCTGGCGATTGAACCGGTACTAATACACCCTTTAGTACCGGTTCACACGGGAACCGGTACTAAAGGGGTAGACCGTTGCCCATTTTTCTACTGATTGCATGTACACATAGTTTATTTACTTCTTAGGCGGTACACACTCGTACGCACGGTCGCACGTACTCATGGTGATATATATTATCTTCATCTTGATGTTCAAATCAACAAACGAAATCTGCATGTAGTATGCATCTTCTTACGCTAGTACAAGCTGGGATGTAAATAGCAACAGTCGGACGACGACCTAGTGCGAACGTACACAACGGCTACAGTTAGAATTGATCTTGTGGGCAGAAAGGCTGCATGCTGCCTTTCCTGGTAACATGCCAAGGAAGACGACGTCGATCGTGAGAATCCATTCCGAATCCACTTGTCACTTGTGTTGCCTAGTGCTTGGCTTTGAACGTCGACGACGACAGGCCTTTTGACAATGTGAACAACCTAGGCGGTGTGTTCTTGACCAGGTCATTTATAAAATTACGTTTGGAGCTTGCTCGGATTTTGAATTACCCGTTGACGGACTTTTTGCATGTATGTAGTTGACTTGTAGATATGAGAAGTAATGTTCATGACAAGTATGATAAAGATGCAGTTAATCCTACATCATTTATAAAAAAAAACACATGAAGTGTTCGAAAATGTACACAGGGATTACTTTAACATTCAACTGTAGTACCATTAAAAAAATCAAGTGGAAATGATGTTATGGATTACTCATGATATATATGTTCAAACTACCATGGAGGTTCTGAAGCAGACTCGGACATAATTCTGTATAGTGGCATATATCATTTGAGTGGGGGCACTTCTTCTCTGAATTTGCACAATTTGAGTATTTTTTTTCTTCAAAATATGTACAATGCTAAGAGTTTTACATGCTGAGAGTACGTTTCTTGATGAAAAATATACCACTATATCATATTCATATGAATAGTCACGGTCACAAACTATAAGAATTGATGCACTAGCAAACTCAACCAACGGTACGAACTGATAAAGGGGTTAGACAATATATTTATAATTTAACACATCCGTCATCCATTTATGAGCGGAGGACTTACAACATGTCCTAATTTTGTATTTGCTTGAAGTTTTCTCCGCGTGTGACATATGAGGATCTTGCACAAGAAACTTCCAAGTTACAATAACACTAGGAATGAGAGTACATCTTGGAAATGACCCATCACAAATGTCTCCCAAGTGTCGAACATAACAAAGCGTTCCGTACAATGATACCCCACCGTGACTGTCACCATCCTAGCTAGTAGCCCTAGTTTGAAGATTGAACACTTCACTTCATAACTTCCACAAGCAGGCATATCATATCAGGGTTGACTGATCATATTACTCGGTCTATTGAACACTGCGATTGGGTACCCCCACTTAGTTTAGCGTGCATTAGGTGTGTCTGAAAGGACGGCCCATAAATTAACAATAATGTTAGCATGCATCACTGATGGAAAAAGGGCATATGGTCCCGGTTCATTTGGGCCATTGGTCCCGGTTGCCGAACTGGGATCAATTACTCGGGACCAATGCCGGTCTCGGTTCTAGCACGAACCGGGACCGATAGGTCTCCACGTGGACGCGCTGCAGTGCGATGCCCCCTGGGTCAATGGTCCCGGTTCGTAGCACGAACCGGGATCGTTGATCTCAGGGTTTTGTGTTTTTTTTTCTATTTAGGGTTTAATGTTTTATTTGGTGTGTATTGTATTCAATTTAATGGTACTATATATATACAGCAATAATGAAGGAACCACACTATATATATATATATATATATATATATATATTACACATCATGGTCACGAATATATTATTAATATTCACCGTCTCATCCGTCGTGCTTGGTCGCTATTACAAACGGTAACTCACACAAATTTGATTTTACATCTTCTTTTTTATACTTTACCCTTCTAAATGAACCGGGTAATAGTATTATCCTTTCGGATCTATGACTTGTTCTAATAAGAATCCGGCAATTTCCTCTTGAATTGCTTGCACGCGTTCCTGTGGTAGAAGACCGTCCCGCATCCGTTCGATCTAATTTAAAGAAGGGGATCAATATATATGAATGAAACTAAACACAGTTGATGGTAATAAAATAAAGTTGTGATTATTGTTTATCGTACTTCAAGTTTTTTGAAGTTTTGGTCTGCGCCCTTCTCTTTGGTCGTCTGGCGAATGAACTCGCAGACATAGTATCCACATAAGTTATTCCCAGCTTCCTGCCTCAAGCACTTTACGAGAACGAAGTTCAATCAAAATAAGAATCAAGCATGATAATTGTATTGAAACTAGAATCAAAGAGATGCGCGGATCTAGCAAGTAGTACTTACATTCAATGGTTGAAATGTAAGCTCTGGCTTCCAAACACCCCTAGTGTTGGCGGTGAACCATTTCCAAGCCTTCTGGAGGCATTCCTGCATGTTCGCCCAGTTTCCTAAAGGTGTGCGTTTTGAGTCTATGACTTTGACTACTCCTTCGTCAACACTAATGATTAACAAAATAAAGTGGAAGCTGCACAGACATAACGAGTCAATTATACGCTTAACATCGAGTAAGCGAAAACAGAATGTGTACAAGACAGTAACACTCACTCGAAGTTGTAAGGAAATATTATTTCCCTTCTTTTGCTGAAATACTTCAACGATTGTACCAAGTTATCCCCTGTCTCTCAGGGTTTTTTTTAGAGTATCTTCATAAACGAAATTGCAGTTAACGAACCCAAGGTCATAGATTCCTCCTTGGTTGCATTCGTGAATCTTCATTTTGCATATATAATTAGTATAATGATGAGTAAGATTATACAAGCAACGAATGAGCTGAGCTAGAAAGACTTAATAATACTTATAGACAATAGGCACTGACGATAGTTTTGTCGAGGACATCTTGTTGGTAAAACTGAAATAATTCTAGAAATTCAATCAGTAAGAAGCCATCTCCATGACCGTAATGGTGGTGTTTATATCCAGCATAGATCCAGTTTGTGGATTCAGCACAGGCTTCCATGTACCAGTTATGCAATCTCCGCATTTTTGTTGGTAGATCTTTGACTAACTCGGGTTTGACGAGAGGAGCCCCGTACCGGTATATGTACGCTATTTGCTGGTACCCCTAGAACTCATCCAGACGGCTCATGTACTCAGCAATAGACAGTCCATATTGAAAGATCATATCGAGCCCCATGTGTGGTTTTGGTAATTAATGACAATCCCTATGGACTAATGGTTGCATTGAGTTATATGTGTAGGACTTGTCCATAGACAATGCTTGAACCATTTGTTGGAGTCAAGGTTATAAGAAGAAGATTATGTGTTGACCAAGGTGTTATTCAAGGAGTGATCCAAAGATTGGTCTTAAGGGAGTTGAGCTTATGTCAAGTGTGTCTTGAAGAATAAGATTGAGTGAGCTCTCATGTGTATCCTCAAGACACCATCATTATGGAGAAAGAAGAATTGATTCGAGGATTGATCAAGTCAAAGCGCAAGTTCAAGATGAGCAACTAGAAGAGAACATATGCTTGAAGCTTGCCATCTATATTGTGATCATGGATAGGTGAATATATGCTTAAAGATAGTCTCTTCCATAGTAGAGTATGGGGGAGTAATCCGCAAGACTTCACCAAGCAAGCTCAATCAAGAAAGGTGGTCCAGCTTGAGAAGATCAAGATCGTCTTTATCCACCTCAAGTGGAATGCTCAAGGCAAAGGTATGATAGTGTTAGGGTTTCTTTCTTACCGGTCTCATGGTGTTATTTGTGAGACCGGGTTATAGGATCGGTAGCCGTACTATCAAGAGGGGCTCTCGAGTGAGTAACTTAATTGTATCGTTCGGAGAGAGCTCAAAACTTTGCATACTTGGCATTTTCTTTCTTGGTTCTTATTTGAGTTTTATCCATGTGAGGTTCTAGAGCTTGTGGTTATTTCCATGACAAGCTCTAGCTCATCAAAAATGGATTTCGCATGAAGCTCTTATTGTGTTTTTGATGTTTGGAGGTTTTACCGGTTTGCCTTCAAAGTGAGGTCAAACCTTTCATCATTTGGTTTTATACTCCCTTGTTGGACTATGATGTTTCTATGGATGAAGTTGTAGAGCTCGTTGTGGTGATTCCAACGAGCCCAAGATCATCGAAAACGGAGTCCGGATGAAAAAGTTATCACCGTTTTCGTATTGCATTTTCTGCTCGGCGTCACCCAGTAAGGGGGGCGGATATTCCGGCCAGGGGGGGCGGATTATCCGGCCTGGGGGCGAAAATTTCGTTTCGGAATTTCTGCTAAGGACTTTGCTCGGCGTCACCCAGATATGGGGCCAGATATTCCGGCCAGGGGGCCGGATAATCCGGCCTGGGACGCTGTAACGGTCATTTTTATGGGAGGGGGTATAAATACCCCTCCCCTTCTTCCTCCTTGGGTAGGTTGCTTGTCTCTCTCTCCTCCATTGTTTTGACCTTCAAGAGCTTGCAATTACTCTCTATCCCTCCCATATTTCTTGAATCTTGTTGAGGGATTTGAAAGAGAAGATCTAGATCTACAACTCCACCAATCAATCTCTCCTCTAAGTGAGGGGAACATCTTGGGATCTAGATCTTGGAGACTTGTGTGGTTTCCTCCATTTGTTCTTCCTCTCATATCTCTCCATATCATTAGTTGCTTTGGTAGGATTTGAGTGAGAAGGATTTGAGCACTTTGTGTGCTCTTGCCATTGCATAAGTTGCATCGGTTTGAGTTCTCCCCGGAGATTCGAGTAAGTGAAAGTTTGTGAGCTTATTACTCTTGGGCTCTTGGAACCCTAGACGGCTTTGTGGCTTTGTGGTGCCTTTGTGGCTATTCTTGGGAGCCTCCAATTAAGTTGTGGATGCGTGCCCCAAGCTTTGTGTAAAGGCCCGGTTCCGCCTTGAGGAACCCCTTAGTGGAAGAGTGAGCTAGGCCTTTGTGGCGCAAGCTCACACCGGAGAATAGGGTGAGGCCTTTGTGGCGTTGGTTAGGCCTTTGTGGCGATACCACGCCCCTCCAACGAGACGTACTCCCTTTCAAGGGAGGAACTCGGGAATACATCATCGTCTCCGCGTGCCTCGGTTATTTCTATACCCGAGCTCTTTACTTATGCACTTTACATTGTGATAGCCTTCGTGCTTGAAGTCATATATCTTGCTATCACCTTGTTACTTGTATTGCTTAGCATAAGTTGTTGGTGCACATAGGTGAGCCTAGTTTATTTAGGTTTTATGTGCTTGACAAAATAAATGCTAGTTTAATTCTGCTTTTGTTCAAGCCATTCGTAAAATTTGATATCGCCTATTCACCCCCCCTCTAGGCGACATCTGTGTCCTTTCAATTGGTATCAGAGCCCGGTCTCTCATTTTAGGCTTCACCGCCTTGAGAGCAAAGATGTCGGCTAGGGGATTAGTGCACAATAACACTTCTATATTTGATGGCACAAATTATGATACTTGGAAAATTCACATGCTTAATTATTTTCGGGTCATGGACCCATCTATGGAGCCAATTGTAGATGCGGGTTTTTCTCCTCCAAAGGATACTCAAAATCTATCTTTAGAGGATGAGAAAAACTTGTATCTCAATGCGCAAGCTACTCATGTGATTGTTAATGCTTTGAGCGATGTAGTTACCTTCTCCATCACGCCTTTTCGGAGCGCTCATGAGATATGGACAAAGCTTCACGAAAAATATGGTGTGTCCAAGATTATTGAGGATGATTGTATTCCTTCCACTTCCGGCCGCAATGAACTTTCATCCACTTCACCAAAGTGTGGCAAGACACAAGGTAATGATATGGTGAGTGGTGATAAAACTTGCAATGGTGATAGTATGCTTAATTTTGATGATTCTTCATCTCTATCTCATTGCAATGCTTCATCTTTGGACTTAAACACTTGTAGCCCCATAAATGTTTTACATGCTTGTGTTGATAGTCCTTGCATATCATGTGTAAATTTCTTGAATAAATCTCATGATGATATGCTTGCTTTGTCTTGTTGCCATGATACAAATGCTTCTATTTCCTCTAGTATTTGTGATGCTAACCATATAGAGGAAACCGAAGAGTCTTTGGGCCAAGACAAGGTCTTGAATGGAGCTTCAAGTATTTCTTCATCTTCTTCTTCTCACGGTTCCCACATATGCCTTATGGCTAGGTCTTCAAATCATAATGATGTTGAGGACAATGGTGAGGATGAGGAAAATGAAGAAGACTATATTGAGTATTTAAACAAGAAGGGTAAGGTGGTCTTTGATGCTTTGCATAACCATAAAAATGTTTTGCCCAACTTCTTTGAAATCATGAGTTGTGCTATTGAGAGCACGAAACTCATTGAGATGAAGGAAGAACAAATTGATAAAATGTTTTCTCTTGAGCGTGAGTATGCCAATGATATCCATGATTTAAAATATGCTCTAGAGGAAGAGCAAGAGCTTCGGGTTTCTCTTGAGGAGAAGCTTGAATCCATTGAGGAGTCATGTAATGAAATTATTTCTAAACTCACTAAAGAACGTGACCTCGCTCTTGCCAAGTTGTCTTCTCCTATTCATAATGATAATGATGCATGTGCTACTAACTCTACTTCTTGTGAAGCATCTATTTTGAAGGAGAATGTTGAGCTAAGGGCTCAAGTTGAATTGCTAACTAGCAAGTATGGGAAATTGGAAGAAATTCATGAAAAGCTATCTAGCTCTAATGAGGATCTTCTAGTGTCCCATGCTCGCCTAAAGTTAGCTCATGAGGCTATATCTACAAAGGTAACATCTTGTGAGCCTCATGTGGGCACTAGCACTATTTCCCAAAATGCATTATTGCCATGTGCTAGTACTAGTAATTCATCCACTCATACTATTTCTACATCTAGTGATGAATTACCCTCCTTGCCTTGTTGCTCTAACAATGTAGCCTCTACTTCCACTAGTACTTGTGTTGTCACTAACCATGTAGAGGAAATCAAAGAGCTCAAGGCCCAAGTTACTTCATTGAAGAAAGACTTGGAAAAACGTCATGAAGGGAAGTCCACACTCAACAAGATCTTGAGTGTGCAACAATCCCCCAATGACAAGAGTGGACTTGGATTTATCTCTAACAACAAGAAGAAGTCCAAAATATACAAGAAGAAGAAGGGCCAAGAACAAGTCAAGAATTTGGCCAAGATTGTGTGCTTCAAGTGCAAAATTGAAGGGCACCATGTTAGATCTTGCCCTTTGAAGAAAAAGGCACTTAGTGAGAAGCAACAAGGGAAGCGGCCTCAAGTTCAAGCCCTTGCTCAACCTCAAGTTGAAGAAAGGTCACTTCCCAAGAAAAATCAAGCTAATGCTCCCCTTGTGGAGAAATCAAGTGAGAAGAAGCTGAAGAAGAGAACTTGCTACATATGCCATGAGAAGGGTCACCTATCTTCTTCATGCACTAGTGGTAACTCATCCAACCCTATCATAATTGAAGATGTTTATTCACTTTGCAAGGATAAGGTTGGCAATGTGTTTGCCAAATTTGTTGGTACTCAAAGTGGTGTCAAGAAAAGAACCATTTGGGTGGCCAAACCTATTGTTACTAACTTCTTAGGACCCAACTTGGTTGGGGACCAACAAGCCATTACTTGAACAATAGGTGTTGGTGGAGGGCATTGGAGACTTGGCTATATCATGAAGAATTAAGGGATCTTCATCAATTATATTTTCTCAAGTCAAGTCATTTGGATTATCTTATTTCTATCATATATCCAATGTTCCTCCTTGCGGTAACATGTATTCAACTTATCTACATTGAAAGTTACTCGCCCCTTTACATGTGTTGGGTTTTGTATCTTGCATGTGTTTGTATATGTTGTGCTTCCTACTTGCTTCATTTTGAGTAATCAAGTATGTGCATGTTGGTTTGCACACCATGTACGGTTGTTCTTGTTGAGCCTTTTGCATCTCGTTTTATCTTACTTGGCTCTTGTGAGAGATTATTGGACCATCCCATTTTGGGGGAGTGATATGCTTTGCACTTCACAATCCTAAAAATGTGTGTACATGAGGAATACCACTTAGTGTTGATATTTAAATATTATCTAGTCTCTATGTGGTATGTCATTCTCAAAAGAAATTCAAATTCTAGAATGTCCATTAATCATCTTGTTGGATTTTATTTGCCTCTTATGAAAAATAAATGTTTTATCACATTATGGGGGAGTAATATGCTTTGTGCATACTACAAACCAATATAATGTGTATATTTGAGGTTGTGTCACATAGTGTTGATATTGTAAATTATCTTGCTTCTATGTGGCATGTTTTCTCAAACAAATTCCAATTTGCCAAATTGTTTTATTGCTCTTGTTTTGGATATTGTTTGTGAGATACTTTCTTGATAGGGTTTTCCTAAAATGTGGAATGCTACATCAAAGTTGGAAAACTATTAGCTTCAAGTTATCTTAATCATTGCTTTGCATGATTGTTTAACTATTTGAGTCTATCAAGAATATCTTCTTGAGCATGGTGATTAATTCTTATCCCTCTCCGTATGCTTTTTTGTTGTGAAGATGATCTTGGATTTATATGTAAACTACCACCGGGAAATAAATCCAAATACCTCTTGTTCTTGGACAATTGGTACTATATCATGTGGGATATGTATATTGATCATCTTCACATTGGCTATTGCTTTTAATTGCCTTATCTCTAGCCAAAAATGTATTTGTTTTAGCTCCCATTGTCTTCCATGACTTTTGTTATTCCATTTGATTTCGTTGAACTTGTTTTGTGTTATTTATATGTAGGTAGATGTGATGATCCCACTTGTGTGCATTTTGTATTCAAATGCAAAATCATAAATAATGCACTAATCTTGGGGGAGCTCTCCTATATTTGTTATAACACACTCTTTGTGCTTATTTCATTTGGTATTGGTTTTTATTGGAAGACAAATCTTTTCTTTTTGGTACTTAGTGTGCCATCATAAAAAATGTGGAGAGTTTGGTTTGTTTGTTTGAACCTTGCTCTCTTTGGGAGTTGGTGATCTCATTCCTTATTATTTATTTCTTACTCTTAAAATGAGATATGTCTTTGAGCATGTGTGTTTTAGTTATGCTTTATGCTCGTTGGCTTTTGCTTGGTTCACTAGTTGAACTTTGGAGTCAATCTTGTGTTGATTTGATTCTTTGATATAATTTGGACAACCTTTTGTAGCTTCACAATTTTGTGTGCTCGCTTGTCCTTCTTGGTGTTTTGTCCAAATTGTATCTCCTTTGGCTCTTGAAAGTCTTGTGCATGCATATTTACTAAATGTATATTGTATGGCATGCTTTTGCTTTCTTTGATCAAATATATAGGAGAAGCTCCATCAAATCCTAAATCGGCTAAGATGTGCATGAAATTCAATTTCATATATATATGCACATATTTATGTGGAGTTTGTCCTATATGTTGTAGTTTCTAACTACTTTGGACCCAATGAGTTTGGGGACCATCTTGTACTTGAACTTTGTTTTAGGTACATGGAGATATATTGGTGCTTGTCTCAATAATAAGGATGAAGTGGTGACTAAATGATAATTTGAGGCAAGCTAGGATTATTGAAGAACTCCTATCTACTACATCCTACCTTTAATATCTCGGTAACAAGTATCTTTTCATGCATACTTCTCTAGTATCCAACCTTGTGTAGGTTGTTTTATGGCATTGAAAATCTTTATTTGCAAATGTTGTGCTTTTTGCAAGGATTCTAATGAAACCTCTTTATTGCAAATGTGAGCAAGTTGAGATGAGGACATATTATTGGGAACATATAAAAATCATGCTCATGATTCTCCTATCCCATATATGTCAACTTAGCAATCTTTTTGCATATCAATTCCTCAATAAGCTCACATGTGCAATATTGATGAAATTGCAAATTTATTTCTTCCATTTGGTATCCTTCATTTTGATACTTGTTGTTTTTATCAAAGCATCACAACTATCTTCTTTCCCTTGTTGATATTTGCGATGTCTTTGACATGTTTGTGGTTGAAGTTCATTAATATACAATAAGATAAATTGAGCCTTTGGCCATGCTTTAAAAGCAAAAATCTCATTGGTATATTGCATGACTTCATTTTGGATATCATGTTCTATTCTTAGTATCTATTTTGTGTGTACATGTTTCTTTGTGATAATTATCTTTGTGATATTGTCTACTTAGAAACTTATACACATGAGATATGATATCTCATTATTTAATATCTTATTTGAACCTTATGTGCTGGGATGGAATGCTAAGCAATATCATTCATTGAAGACTATATGGATGCTCTATGCTTATCATTGTGTTAGTCTTATAATATTCTTTGTCATTCCTATCACACATTCCGTTGGTTGAGCCTTTTAATATTGTCCCTTGCTTGTTGCTCAACCATTTGTTTGATGCAAGTGTAAGCTTAATTTCTTCTCTATGATCTCTTGCAAATGGTTGCGTTTTAAATGTTATTGAGGGAGTGAGGACTCCATGTTGTGCAAATTGTATTCAAATACAAACATTCCAATTTTTGCACGTACCTTGGGGAGCTTCCTCATTTCATTTAAAGCACCATTTTGCGGTTAGCATAGTATTTAATTTCACTTGGTATCATTTTGTTTTGAATAATATTGAGGGAGTGATGATTCCATATGTGTGCACCTTATACTTCAAATCAAATAGAATATTTTGTGCACACACCTTGGGGAGCTTCCTCATATTATTTAGAGCACCTTTTCGATCTTATCATAATATCCTTATTCAATTTGCTCTTTGGATTGTTTGATTGCTCTCTTCATTTGTTGAAGTTTATCCATTGTGTTATCTTTTTTTTTGCAATCTTTGATCCTCAATATAGTTTGGTTTCCTTCATATATTTGTCTTTGTATATGTGTATGTGTCTTCACTTATTTCTTTTGGATATGCACACTATTTTGGAGGAACTCACACTATATTGGCCTTCTAAGTTTTTCGCCCATTTTGGCAATGGATGCCAATGGGGGAGAAGTTTTGAGGGTTTAAAGGGAATTGGCTTTTATGCTTTGGTTTGTTCTTAAGCATTTGCCTTGCATGCTTTGCATGGTTGAGTATATAGTGGAAACTCCACCAACAACCTTGGTTGGCAATATATGCAATGAAATCAAGATCATTCACACGTGCATAGATTGTGGGGGAGTTTGCTCTATATATGGTGGTTTTACTAACATCACATACTTTTGTAGTATTTGATGTTACTATAACCATTTTAGTTCTTTGAATTCATTATATAAAACCTCTCAAAGAGATTGTCATCAATTACCAAAATGGGGGAGATTGAAAGATCATATCGAGCCCCATGTGTGGTTTTGGTAATTAATGACAATCCCTATGGACTAATGGTTGCATTGAGTTATATGTGTAGGACTTGTCCATAGACAATGCTTGAACCATTTGTTGGAGTCAAGGTTGTAAGAAGAAGATTATGTGTTGACCAAGGTGTTATTCAAGGAGTGATCCAAAGATTGGTCTTAAGGGAGTTGAGCTTATGTCAAGTGTGTCTTGAAGAATAAGATTGAGTGAGCTCTCATGTGTATCCTCAAGACACCATCATTATGGAGAAAGAAGAATTGATTTGAGGATTGATCAAGTCAAAGCGCAAGTTCAAGATGAGCAACTAGAAGAGAACATATGCTTGAAGCTTGCCATCTATATTGTGATCATGGATAGGTGAATATATGCTTAAAGATAGTCTCTTCCATAGTAGAGTATGGGGGAGCAATCCGCAAGACTTCACCAAGCAAGCTCAATCAAGAAAGGTGGTCCAGCTTGAGAAGATCAAGATCGTCTTTATCCACCTCAAGTGGAATGCTCAAGGCAAAGGTATGATAGTGTTAGGGTTTCTTTCTTACCGGTCTCATGGTGTTATTTGTGAGACCGGGTTATAGGATCGGTAGCCGTACTATCAAGAGGGGCTCTCGAGTGAGTAACTTAATTGTATCGTTCGGAGAGAGCTCAAACCTTTGCATACTTGGCATCTTCTTTCTTGGTTCTTATTTGAGTTTTATCCATGTGAGGTTCTAGAGCTTGTGGTTATTTCCATGACAAGCTCTAGCTCATCAAAAACGGATTTCGCATGAAGCTCTTATTGCGTTTTTGATGTTTGGAGGTTTTACCGGTTTGCCTTCAAAGTGAGGTCAAACCTTTCATCATTTGGTTTTATACTCCCTTGTTGGACTTGATGGTTTCTATGGATGA
>QXEO01000521.1:61835-414074 GCA_007115705.1 Dactylis glomerata
CGTCGGGGGGTATTTATAGGCGAAGGGGCGTCGTCAGAACGGAGGGGCAGTGGCCTCACAAGGCGGTGGCGCGGGCCAGGGGCTGGCCGCGCCACCCCTGTGTGTGGGCCCCTGGTCCCTCACCTCCTACTCTCCTTCGGATCTCTGGAAGCTTCCGGGTAAAATAAGACTTCAGGAACTTGTTTCGTCCAATTCCGAGAATATTTCCTGTGTATCACTTCTGAAACACAAAAACAGCAGAAAACAGGAAACTGGCACTGTGGCACTTCGTTAATAGGTTAGTTCCAGAAAATGCATAAAAATGCCACTAAGTGTAACGAAACAATAGGCAAATGGTGTAAAACAAGCATGGATCATCAAAAATTATAGATACGTTTGAGACGTATCAATGCTGCAGCTCATCTCAACAATTTTGTTGAGCTATGTGAGATGCAGAAATATAAGGATGTTGATAGTGATATTATTAAGCTCAAGTTGTTTCCTTTTTCTTTGAGAGGAAAAGCTAAAGATTGGTTGCTGTCTTTGACTAAGAATAGTATTGATTCATGGGCTAAGTGTAAGGATGCTTTTATTGGTAGATACTATCCTCCTGCTAAGATTATAGCTTTGCGTAGCAATATTATGAAGTTTACTCAGTTTGATAATGAACATGTTGCTCAAGCTTGGGAAAGAATGAAATCTATGGTAAAGAATTGCCCCACTCATGGACTGACTACTTGGATGATTATCCAAACTTTTTATGCAGGACTGAATTTTTCTTCAAGGAACCTACTTGATTCAGCTGCTGGAGGCACTTTTATGTCCCTTACCTTGGGCGCCGCATCAAAGCTACTCGACAACATGATGGTAAATTATTCTGAATGGCACACCGAGAGAGCTCCGCAAGGTAAGAAGGTAAATTCTGTTGAGGAAACCTCTTCCTTAAGTGATAAGATTGATACCATTATGGCTATGCTTGCTAATGATAGGACTCATGTTGATCCTAATAATGTTCCTTTGGCCTCTCTGGTTGCTCAAGAAGAGCATGTTGATGTGAATTTCATTAGAAACAATAATTTTAACAACAATGCTTATAGGAACAATTTTGCTAGTAACAATTATAGGCCGTATCCTTCTACCAATGGTAATGGTTATGGTAACTCTTATGGCAATTCCTACAACAACACTAGGGCCGCGCCCTCCGAGCTTGAGGTAATGCTCAAGGACTTCATCGGTAAGCAAACTGCTTTTAACAAGTCTGTTGAGGAAAAGTTAGGCAAAATTGATATTCTTGCTTCTAAAGTTGATAGCCTTGCTCATGATGTTGAACTTTTGAAACTAAATGTGTTTCCTAATGATGTGAAAGTGAGCAATGTTGTTGCTGCCGCTAATGCTATCCAAGTTGGAATTGATGAAAATATTAGATTGTTAGCGGAATTGCATGCCAGGTGGGAAAGAGAAGATGAGATGGCTAGAGAGATGAAGGTATGTACCATTACTACCTCTAATGATGTTGCTCCTACTGATAGCAACCCACTTACTTTGATTGGTGTAGAGAAAACTCCCACTCCTTGTGTTCAAAAGCCTAAAACTGCCAAAACTTTTTCTCAAAAGAGTGCTGAAATTTTTCGGAGTGTGGGAGATGATAGCTCTATTTATTTTAATGATTTTGATGTTGATGGCTGTAATATATCTGAAGTAATTTTGTTCTTGCAAAAGCTTGCTTTGACTCCCAATGCTAGTTTTTTAAATATTGCTTTTACTAAGCGTATTACCAATGCTCTCATAAAGATTAGGGGTGAAAAGTTGAAGCAAAAAGCCTCTGTTCCCAAGAAGTTAGAAGATGGTTGGGAACCCATCATTGATATGCATGTTAATGGTTATGATTGCCACGCTTTATGTGATCTAGGTGCTAGTATTTCTATCATGCCTAGAAAGATTTATGACATGCTTGATCTACCACCGCTTGAAAAGTGTTATTTTGATGTTCCTATTGCTGATGTTGCTAAGAAGAAACCTTTGGGAAGGATTAATGATGTTCTTATTGTGGTTAACAATAACCCTGTTCCGGTTGATTTTCTTGTTATGGACGTTGAATGCCATGCTTCATGTCCTATTATTTTGGGAAGACCCTTTCTTCGAACTGTAGGTGCTATCATTGATATGAGGGAAGGCACTATCAAATATCAATTCCCACTTAAGAAAGGTATGGAACACTTCCCTAGGAAAAGAAAGAAATTACTTTTTGACTCTATTCTTAGAGCAAATTATGAGCTTGATGCTTCATCTCTTGATATTACTTGATTCGCAATTTTCTGCGCCTAGCTCAAAGGCGTTAAAGAAAAGCACTCTTGGGAGATAACCCAATGTTTTCTTTTCAGTACTTTTTCTTTTATTTGAGTCTTGGAAGTCATTACTACTGTAATGACCGCTCCTTATCTTGTTTATTTCGTTTTTGTGCCAAGAGAAGCCTCTAATTTAAGTGAGGTAAAGATTTGGGGATGTTGCTGTCCTGAAACTGTTTTCGGTGCTGCACCATAAAAATTCGTATGAATTCTCTGTTTATCTTTTGGACCTGCTATTTCTTGTGCATATGCCCCAGGTTATATCCAAACTTTTCTTAGTTGAACACTTTTTGATTTGAGCAACAGAAAATCCCTCAAAAATTTGACCTTTGTCAGCTGTTCAGTTTTGACAGATTTCTGCCAATATTTGTGTTTGCCACTTTATCGCTTTCTTTTGAGTTCTTTTGATCATGAAACTTTTGGGGAGGTTGATACAGTAGTATATGCTATATATGTGGTGGTTTTTAGTTGAAACCTGAAGCAAATAGAGGATTGATTATATGTTATGCTTGCACTAATGTTGCTAATAGATTTGTGTTTAGTTTTGTATGAAGAAAGTTTTCAAGTGTAGGGATTGGAGAATGATGAGATGAGTTGAAGAATGGACAAAAGCTCAAGCTTGGGGATGCCCATGTATCACCCCAAGAAATATCTAAGAAGTACAAGCGTCAAAGCTTGGGGATGCCCCCGAGGCACCCCTTCTTCATCGGCAAAAATCAGGTCACCTTTCAAAACACTATATTTTTATTGCTTCATGCACTATGTGTTTTTCTTGGAGCGTCAGTTGTTTTAGTTTTCTTAGTTTGTTTAGTTAGTTTGTTTGTTTGCTGCAATAAATGGTTGGACCCCAACAAATTTTCTTTTGGAGAAGTTGCTTGTTTTCATTTGCAAAGAACGCTCTAGTTTTCACTCTTATTAAAAATCGAGCGTTCTACTTTTTCTGCTACTGCTTTTGGTTTTCGTTTTCGCCTTGATTTGCATTCAGATCTTGTCATATCTTTTCATCAAGGTGTATTTTTGCCTCTGATCTTCATTGGTTTTCATCAAAAGAGGTGTTTATAAAAATTTCAAATGGTGTTGGAAAAGAGAAAAAGCTTTGTGCAAAATAGTGGTACAAAAAGGAGCTTGTGTAGACTGTGGCTTAGGCTTTTTCATGTCATGCTTGATGTCTTTTTGATAGTATGCTTAGTGGTTTTTCTGTAGCATGACTTGTCTCAAATAACTGAGATTGCTTAATGAGCCTTTGAAAAAATCATGCGTTGTTTTTATTGTATGGAAGCATTATTTTGGTTTTCTCCTTGATGCTTTATTTGGGTTGACTTGGCGCATGCTCACACATGTTAGACTCTTACAAAGTCGCCAATAACCTTCATGATCATTTAGTTTTTGACTTTTGATGCCATCTTATGCTTCTTTTAATGTCGCTTTGTCGCTTTGCATGATTATGGCCATTATTGCTCTCTTAGTTGGTCGCTCCCAGTCTGAGTATGAGCTCTACTCGTGCATCCAACTCCTAAAAGCCAAAGTTTTCCAAAGTGTCCACCATACATACCTACTAGCAATTTGCTATTCCAAGTAAATTTGACTTGCTTTTATTTTCTCTTCAAATTAAACTCTTACCAGTGTTATGCGAAATTCGGTCAGTAAAGCTCTCACGAACCGGAAGGCACACTTTACTTTTTCCTGTTCTTAAAAATTTGACATTGTGGTCTCTTATGTTGAGTTGTTATGCTTGCAAGTTGTAAGTTGGATTCTAGCCCATCCATGCTGTCATGGGGCAAGCTTTCAACTTTGCACTTCTTATTTGAGTTGATATCGTGATCTTTTGTTTATGGATGCCCGCGGTGTGAAATAAATTGGGAATCTTGTAGGGATCATGGAGTTTGTATATGTGTTAGGGAAATGCCGGGCCGCCAATCTAAGCCATGCATAATTCATGGTGGAAATTTGCAGCATACCCATGGTGAACATTCGACGACGCATCTCACAATAAAAAGCTAAACAATATAGCAAATAAAAGAGATGTCGAGGTGTTCATTGTCTGCTTGTCCTGTCATTTTGGTGTGGGCTTGTTCCATGTCATCGGGCACGGAGGTACCCCATTGGCGGTTCTCAATGATATGCATATACTTACAATGACAAGAGCCTTGCTTGGGATTCTAAGTAAAGTAGCATGAGGTTTGGGTACTCGTATTCACGGGGCACGAGGTTTTCAACTTATGATTTGTCAAGCATATGCATCATAATTGTTCTCGCATTAACTTTAACCATTCAAGATGCTTATGATGGGGGCAATGAGAGCTCAAAGCCGGTAAGTACCATAATTTTTGAAGGTTATAAAACTTGCAATCACTGCTTCCCTCTGCGAAGGGCCTTTCTTTTACTTTTATGTTGAGTCACCACCTTCTTTCTTTATGCACCATTAAGAGAGCATAGTTGTCATTCTTAGTGTGATATGCATTGTCCCAAAGTTCATTGATTGATTCATATTGTTGGTTTCACTTGTTCTTAAATTATTTGTATCTAGTCGCCCTCTTAAACTTGAAGGTGTCCTATGCATTTATGTTTTGCTCTCTTTGAAGGACAAGCTGAAAACCTTTTGCATGTTTTCCTTATGATTTGAACACACGTTTGACTTTCATTGTTTCATTATCATGATCTTTTGTTTGTGTTCATTTGCATGTTTACAACATGGTTGCTAAGTTCTTATTGTCTTGATTATATCTTCATGCCCATGTTTTAAGTTCTATTGATCCCAGCTCACCAATGCTTACATATATGATCAAGATTGTGTAGGTGCATGTCACCTCAAAAATTATTCTTTTGTTATCACTTACCTACTCGAGGACGAGCAGGAGTTAAGCTTGGGGATGCTTGATACGTCTCAAATGTATCTATAATTTTTGATGCTCCATGCTTGTTTTTACACCATTTGCCTATTGTTTCGTTACACTTAGTGGCACTTTTATGCATTTTCCGGAACTAACCTATTAACGAAGTGCCACAGTGCCATTTTCCTGTTTTCTGCTATTTTTGTGTTTCAGAAGTGATACATAGGAAATATTCTCGGAATTGGACGAAACAAGTTCCTGAAGTCTTATTTTACCCGGAACCTTCCAGAGATCCGAAGGAGAGTAGGAGGTGAGGGACCAGGGGCCCACACACAGGGGTGGCGCGGCCAGCCCCTGGCCCGCGCCACCGCCTTGTGAGGCCACCTGGCCCCTCTTCTGACGATGCCCCTTCGCCTATAAATACCCCCCGACAAGAAAAACCTAAGCGCTCGATCAGTTTTCCAGAACACATCGCGATACGCCGCCGCCGTCGACCCGAAGATCGGGAGGGTCCAGAAGCTCTTCCCGGCACCCTGCCGGAGAGGGGAATCGCCACCGGAGGTCTTCTTCATCGCCATGCTTGCCTCCGGATCGATGAGTGAGTAGTCTACCTTGGACTATGGGTCCATAGCAGTAGCTAGATGGTTGTCTTCTCCACCATGTGCTTCATGTTTAGATCTCATGAGCTGCCATACATGATTGAGATCACCGTTATGTAATTCTACATGTTTGGTTTGTTGGGATCCGATGAATATTGGTGTTTATGATTAAGTTGCTGTACTGAATTATATCTTTTGTTATCTCTATGTTGTTTATGATCTTGCATGCTCTCCGTTGTTAGTAGCTATCTTGGCCGAGTAGTTGCTAGTGACTCCAAGAGGGGGTATTTATGCTCGATAGTGGGTTCATGTCTCTATTTCACCTGGGGGAGTGACAGAAACCTCTAAGGTGGTAGATGTGTTGTTGCTACTAGGGAGAAAACAACATTCATATGCTCAAGGGCATATGCTTTGTTTACATTACACACTTTGTTTAATGCAATTATCTGTTGTTCGCAACTTAATACTTCTAGGGTGTTCGGATTGATATCCCCGGGAGTGGATTATTAGTCATAGATGCAGTTGGATGGAGGTCTATGTATTTTGTTGTAATGCCCAGAGTAAATCTCATAGTGATCTTCTTGACATATCACGTTATCTTTATTCTATCAATTGCCCAACTGTAATTTGTTTACCCAGCATGTGTTATTTTATCTTTGGAGAGACACCACTAGTGAACTGTGGACCCCGGTCCTATTTACATCATATTGCAATCACATGTTTACTTTTCCCGCACTGTTTACTTTATTAGCATACTCTACTGTTTTCCACTCCATACGCTCATAACCTTTGTTTCAAGGAAACCGGTGAGATTGACAACCTCATCGCAAGTTGGGAACAAAGTATTTGTTTGTGTGTGTGCAGGTTCCACAACATCTTCATTCGTCATTGTCTCTCCTCTCCTGTTCGATAAACCTTGGTTTCTTAACTGAGGGAAAACTTGCCGCTACACTCATCATACCTTCCTCTTGGGGTTCCCAACGGGCTGGTTATTCACCACGCACAAGGACTTACTGCTCCACGCCAGCAGCCTCTTTTCTGGCGCCATCACCAAGTAGCAATTACCTCCTGGAAAGACATACCTCTAATCTCACAAAATGTTCCGGTACGACACAGGATACAATGGGTCATCTCTGGGTGGAAATCACGGTTAGCGGGATCAAAGAAAGGAAGAACATCCGACATGGTTGGAGGCTATACTGATGCAACAAACCCATGGGTGAGAGGAATGAATGACGAATACCTTGCTTATATAGCCTGCGATTAGTGCCGTCGGTGGTCTAGTTACTGCTACGACACAGTGAACGGTGGTCTTTTTCTGTATCAAACAGTATTCTAAAGCATCGTTTTTATCAGCGCATGCGAGACATTAGCTCAACACATCGAATCTTACACAGTCTACCTAAAAATCAGTGCAAGGGCGGGAGATGCTGTCGGTCTACCTAAAAATCAGTGCAAGGGCGGGAGATGCTGTCGGCAGGCACGCTGCCAGGGTGCCGCCACCACCGTTGCCGGCATGTCGCCACGTGCCGGACTCCCCATTGGTGGCAGGGCCCACTGCGGGTGACTGGGCAAGGGTGCCGCCATTCGCAGGTGGTGTTTTTTGACAAAATTTTTCAGAGGTGGTCCTTTCTAGCATTTCAGTGACGCAGGTAGTGTTATGTGTCGAAAATTCGATCGATCCAGCCCCACGCCGTCGACACCACCGATGGTGACCGTCGATCCCAACGAACGGCTCACGGCGTATGTTGGCGATCCCGCCGATCAACCGCAGCCACTTGTGCGAGTGGGTTCCCAGGTGTCGAGCGCGCAGCGGAGGAGAGCCTCGTCTTCCTCGCTCGGCTTGCATCCATGTCCACGGAAACCTGCACGTGTACGATACGGGAGAGACGGAAAAAGATCTCGATCACCAGCTCAGCACACCACCTCTCTCGTCGTCGTCTTTAAATATGGGCCGAGACGAGGGGAACCACACCACGCTGCCTCGACCGCCACCGTCTACTCCTCCTCGATCGCCTCATACAGCTAGCGTCGACGACAATGGAGGCTGCTGAGGGGAGGACGCGCTGCGCGCTGTGCGGCGCGGGGGCGGACGTGCACTGTGCCGCCGACGCGGCGTTCCTCTGCACCCCGTGCGACGCCCAGGTGCACGGCGCCAACTTCCTCGCCTCGCGCCACCGCCGCACGCGCGTCTCAGCGCCTAAGGGCCTCCTCGACGACGACGAGGTGTCCGGGACGTCATCGACCTCCTGCCTTTCCACGGCGGACTCGGCGACGACGACGGCCGTGGCGCCTCATCGACGGCGGACGACGAAGCACACGAGGACGCGCCGAACAACGGGCGAGGTGGTGATCGAGGGGTGGGCCAAGCGGATGCGCGTCGTCGCGCCGGGCGCGGCTCGCCGTGTCGCCGCCGCGGCCGCGCGCGCGCTCCAGGACGTGGCCGCGGCGCCACGCGTGCCGCTGCGCGTCGCGATGGCGGCCGCGCTGTGGCGGGAGGTGGCGGCGCACGGCGTAGACGAGGTCGGGGGTGACGCGCTCCGGCGGCTGGAGGCGTGCGCGAGCGTGCCGGCGAGGCTCGTCGTGGCGGTGGCGTCGTCGATGGGGCGCGCGAGTTTGAAGCGGGCGGTCGCCTTGGACACCGAGGAAGGATGGGGCGAGTGCTCGTGAGCCCAGATTATGATTAGCTTCTCGTGATCTTCTGCGAGACATGACTACTCGGAAGTCAGCTTAATTTGCTTGTCCAGTAAAGTTCCTGTAGTTAGTACTTAAAACTTAAAGATACGATGAAAATCCAAATGGATGGTGTCACACGAGCAAAATGGCCGAATTTCTTCATAATTTAGTTTTAAGCGATTAGGAGTAGCATCTTATATACTAATTAAGGATCATATTCTTTCCCTTCCTCTCAAGAATAATGTAGGATGGTGCATGTCCGAGAGCGGCGTTCCTTCCGGGCACGGAGCATTGAGCGCGTTTGTGTTTGATTTGAGAATAGCTCATACTTCTTATTACAGCGCGATTATGCACTTCGAGACAACCTTTGATCTCTAATTTTAATCAATAAAATATATTATATATTATATAAAAATTATATAACTAAATTCATATTTAGAAGAACTTTCCAATTATATAATTTTTATGTCAAATATCTCCTATTTTATTTACTAAAATTAATAGTTAAAATTTATCTTAAAATACATATTTACTCAATAATCCAGTATAGAGGGAGTACAAAAATCTATACATATAGCCTATCCTTACTAATGCTCTCTCATCGGAAAACTCAAAACTTTATACTGTAGTAAATAGTGCGCATTTCAACAATATAACTTATCATATTTTATTATTTCTGTACAAATATATAAAGTAGTTCATAATAAAATTTTACATATTTGTTGTATTTATCATTGGCTATCTCTAAAAATTTGTGATGGAATTTCCTAAAGCTTTAAAATACGAATTTTAAATATTCAAAATAAAGGGCTACGGTCTATGTGTATCCCTCTAGTCCTTTAGTATATGGATTTGATCCTAGTGCTGGATTTAAAAGAGCCATATCTATTACCCCCTCCGACCACTAATACCCGTCTTTAATATGATGTATCTAGATACTAAATTATGTCTAAATACATCATGTCAAAGACAGGTATTAGTGGTCGGAGGGAGTAGAATATTTATATCAATTTAATAATTTATTCGAATCCATATTTATTTTGATATATCTTATAAAGATAAAAAATTATTTGAAAAATAAAAAATTAGAACTTTTAAATACATATTTAAACATGCCATGATGACACGTAATAAAACTTAAATAAAAATAGATGTAGAGATGCACCTCGAGCACTTCCTTCTCATCATTGGTTGCTGACTCCATGTCGAAGTGAACGCGCTCCAAACTGCTCCTCCGCTAGTGGAGCATATCTCCACTGTTTTATTCATTAGCTCTAATGCCGACCTATCCCACTGGGCGGGTCGATATTGTCAGTTACAGCGTGCCACGCCTTGAACACTCGACAATAAAATCAGTTGCTCATTCTGCTAGGCTGTCATCACCATTTTTTCCGCAATAAGGACGACAAGTTCACAGACGGTGTTAGGCCCATAGACGCCAAACAACAAAACTAAGTACTATTAGACATATCGATACTATGGAACGCCATAGTATTTTGCTAAAACTTCTGAAAAATGTACTTTCTCTAAAAGTATTGCATCCCCAAGCATTAGAATACTAAAGTTTAGTCATAACGTGATTTTGGAAATACTAAGCAACCAAACAAAGCATTAGGTCTTTATACTGAACTTCTTTACTTATTTCTAATCATTTTGTCATGAAGTACTCACGTGTCATATCAAATGTAAGGTATATTTTTTTGTTACTTTAGGATGATTAATTTACAAACAACTATTCCGATATATGTGTTTTATGTGATATTGTCACATGTATATAAGTATTTGTTTTTGAAAATGAATATGGTGAGATCACTAAATGACAGATAAATCACACATAAATAAAACAATTTTTTGGTGAAAGTCATCTCTTAATGAAGCTAAATAAACCTTACTAGAAGGACCTCACGCGCTCTACTGCGCCGCCTACTTTTCTATTGACTGTTTGCATATTCCTGTATGGGCTTCACCGGGTGGATTAGAGTATCATTCATTTGTTATGTGTGGTGCTCAAGAATGCCATGTTAGCCAAAACGCACTTAATGAAACTCTTACGCTGAAATCACCCCAGAATTTATAGCCCTTAACACTTTAGACACAAGCTCATTCTCCATCATCACCCACCAAAACCTTTCATAGAATACCGCTTGTAGCCCATCCGGTCCTGGTGCTTTCAAATCACCAATTCCCCAAAGATCCTTCTTAACATCCTCTAATGTAAGGGGTTTTAGCACCATCTCATTCATTGCTTCGGTTACACGCACCTCCATTTAACTCAACACACCAATATCCGGAACATGTACCTCGAATGTCAATAACTTCACAAAATAATTCATTATCAACGGTCCTATGTTATCATTACTTTTCACAAAGTTACCTTCATCACCCACTAACCCCGTAATCAACTCTTCGCTAATATGGGTCGGAGGGAGTATATTAAAGCAAAAGTGGATATAGGCATATATAGGCGAGAGTGGTAAACCTGGCTGATCGAGTAGGTTCAAGAAGAAGCTAGAAAAGCGAGAGGTGCGATCGAAATGCCGTGGTTGGCGTGAAACCATGAGGCCACCCGCCCTCGGTTAAGCATACGAGTCGATGGATCAACAAAGGCCACATGTCCCGATGTCTGGACACAGATCGGATTGTACGCCACGAGTCTTCTGTGGCCGCTTCTGCATGCGCATGCGCGCGTACGACGTACGTAAATGTATGCATGGTTCCTATCGATCGTCATGGTCTCCGTGTCTCCGAGACATATACGCCGCTGCACGCGGTCCACAGCTTTGGTTACTTGTGTGTGGCTGATAGATTCGGGACGCAGCTTATACTAGGCGGACACATTCTTGATTTAGTGATTTGTGGATATTTCTGGGATTTGTGGTCAGTAACAAAAGACTCGCACCATATTTTTACCTACCACAACATATAACGGAGCGCAAGATAGAGATGGCGCCCACTACCAACACATAACACATTTTTACCTACCTATCTACCATTTTCCCACAATTTGCATTTGATCCGTGCTCAAGAGCAAGCTAGAGTTAATCTTTTCCTTCAAAGTAGAGAGAATATTAGGGAAGTCCCTGCAATGAACCCCGAAGATACTGTTCTACAGCCTGATGTTGTTAACAATAGTCTTCGAGAACTTCTTGCTTTGACTGAAGAAACTAGTGAGGATGGTGTAATCCTAGGTTTGGATACTGCTCCTCTAACTGGTTTGATGGAGGAAATGGATAGGAGGAAACAGGTGGTTTTCCCTGTCAAAAACCCCATCCAGTCTGCGTTGAGAGGAAGGAAATCCAAAAAAATTAAATGTTGACCGGCCTCATTTGGAATGGAAGGGGGGTTGGAGACAAAAATAAAAGAGATTTCATCAATGAAAATTTAAACTCAAAATCTGTAGACTTTCTAGGGATCCAGGAAACCATGAGACATGACTTCCCCCAGACTGTTCTTGAAACTATCTCGGGGAATCTTGATTTCTCCTCGTGCTGGATACCTGCAAAAGGGAGGTCTGGAGGCATTTTAGCTTGAGCAAATAAAAATACTACTGATGTCTTGGAGAGAGAGACTGGGGATTATTTTGTTAGATTGCTGCTTTGTAATAAATCAGATGGTTTTACTTGGAACTTGGTGGCTGTCTATGGAGATGCCCAACAAGCAGGCAAATCCCCTTTCCTTGTTGAGTTGGTCCATATTATACACAAAACCAAATTTCCTTTGATGATCACTGGTGACTTCAACATGACTAGGCGATCTAGCGATAAAAACAAACCAGGAGGTTTTAACAAATGGAGTGTCCTTTTCAATTCAGTTATTGCTCAAGGGGAAATTATGGAAATCCCATTAAGTGGCCGCAGATACACCTGGTCTAATAACCAAGAGGATCCCACTTTTGAGTTACTAGACAGGGTGCTTATCTCTCCTACCTGGGAGGAAAAAATTCCTTTAGTTTCTGTCACTGCACTGGCTAGAGACCTTTCTGATCACACACCCTTGCTCATCGCTACTGGTGAGCGCCCAAAAATACCACCAATTTCTAGATTCGAGAATTGCTGGTTTGAAAGGGAAGGGCTTGTAGATTTAGTTAGTCAGGTGTGGAGACAAACTTATAGAGGGAGGAATATAGAAGAAATCTGGGCAAAACGGTTCAGAAAGCTTAGGCAAGCGCTTAAGGGTTGGAACAGAAACATTGAGGGAGCAAATAAAAAACTTAGAAGAGATTTGGTGGATGAGCTAGATAAGCTGGATAAGCAAAGCGAGTTTTTTGGTCTCTCTGCAACTGACAGAGATACTCAAAAACTTTATCAGATAGAACTCAGGAGACTAGTGAGAGAAGAGGAAATTAAATGGATGCAAAAGGCTAAGGAAATCCAACTACGAGATGGAGATGGCAATTCCAAATTCTTCCACCAAAGAGCCAATGGTAGAAGAAGGAAAAATCTAATTGTCAGGCTAAACCAAGATGAAGGAGTGATTAAAGGGAAGGAAAATCTCAAAACCTATATCACTGATTTCTATAGAAATCTCTTTGGTAGATCCCAAGTTAGCCACATAACTTTGGACCCCACAGGGGTGGAATAGATTTCAGAGGTGGATAGAGCCTTTCTATCCTCGCCTTTCACTCTTGAGGAACTAAAAGAAGCCGTTTTTGGCATGGAGCCAAATAAGGCAGCGGGCCCCGACGGCTTCAATGCAGAATTTTACCAAAGATTCTGGGACTTACTTAAGTTTGATCTTCTGATCCTACTTAACAAATTCCATGAAAAGAGTCTGAATATTGACAATTTCAACCACGGGGTCGTCACGCTGGTCCGAAAAGGTGTGGATGCAGATAGAATCCAAAAGTATCGTCCTATTTGCCTCCTTAATGTGGTCTACAAGATTATTACTAAGATCCTGACGAACAGGCTTATCCAAGTTGTTTGTGTGGTGGTTAGGGCTTCACAGACTGCCTTCCTTAAAGGAAGGTACATTTTGGAGGGGGTAGTTACGATGCACGAAACTCTAAATGAGATCCATAGGGAAAAAAGCTCGGGGGTCTGATACGTCTCAAACGTATCTATAATTTTTGATGCTCCATGCTTGTTTTTACACCATTTGCCTATTGTTTCGTTACACTTAGTGGCATTTTTATGCATTTTCCGGAACTAACCTATTAACGAAGTGCCACAGTGCCAGTTTCCTGTTTTCTGCTGTTTTTGTGTTCCAGAGTGATACACAGGAAATATTCTCGGAATTGGACGAAACAAGTTCCTGAAGTCTTATTTTACCCGGAAGCTTCCAGAGATCCGAAGGAGAGTAGGAGTTGAGGGACCAGGGGCCCACACACAGGGGTGGCGCGGCCAGCCCCAGGCCCGCGCCACCGCCTTGTGAGGCCACCTGGCCCCTCTTCTGACGACGCCCCTTCGCCTATAAGTACCCCCCGACGAGAAAAACCTAAGGCCCAATAAGATTTCCAGAACACATCGCGATACGCCGCCGCCGTCGACCCGAAGATCGGGAGGGTCCAGAAGCTCTTCCCGGCACCCTGCCGGAGAGGGGAATCGCCACCGGAGGTCTTCTTCATCGCCATGCTTGCCTCCGGAGCGATGAGTGAGTAGTCTACCTTGGACTATGGGTCCATAGCAGTAGCTAGATGGTTGTATTCTCCACCATGTGCTTCATGTTTAGATCTCATGAGCTGCCATACATGATTGAGATCACCGTTATGTAATTCTATGATGTTGGTTTGTTGGGATCCGATGAATATTGGTGTTTATGATTAAGTTGCTGTACTGAATTATATCTTTTGTTATCTCTATGTTGTTTTTGATCTTGCATGCTCTCCGTTGTTAGTAGCTATCTTGGCCGAGTAGTTGCTAGTGACTCCAAGAGGGGGTATTTATGCTCGATAGTGGGTTCATGTCTCTATTTCACCTGGGGGAGTGACAGAAACCTCTAAGGTGGTAGATGTGCTATTGCTACTAGGGAGAAAACAACATTCATATGCTCAAGGGCATATGCTTTGTTTACATTACACACTTTGCTTAATGCAATTATCTGTTGTTCGCAACTTAATACTTCTAGGGTGTTCGGATGATATCCCCGGGGGTGGATTATTAGTCATAGATGCAGTTGGATGGCGGTCTATGTATTTTGTTGTAATGCCCAGAGTAAATCTCATAGTGATCTTCTTGACATATCACGTTATCTTTATTCTATCAATTGCCCAACTGTAATTTGTTTACCCAGCATGTTATTTTATCTATGGAGAGACACCACTAGTGAACTATGGACCCCGGTCCTATTTTAATCATATTGCAATCACCTGTTTACTTTTCTCGCACTGTTTACTTTACTCGCATACTATATTGTTTTCCACTCGATACACTCATAACCTTTGTTTTAAGCAAACCGGTGAGATTGATAACCTCATCGCAAGTTGGGAGCAAAGTATTTTTTTGTGTGTGTGCAGGTTCCACAAACACCTTCAGTCGTCATTGTCTCTCCTCTCCTGTTCGATAAACCTTGGTTTCTTAACTAAGGGAAAACTTGCCGCTACACTCATCATACCTTCCTCTTGGGGTTCCCAACGGGCTGGTCATCACCACGCACAAGGACTTACTGCTCCCATGTCAACTAAACGCCACAGCTCTTTTTCTGGCGCCATCACCGAGTAGCAGCCTCTTTTCTGGCGTCGTTGCCGGGGAGGAAGAGAAGACTTCTGCGAGGGGAGTTCTTCGCGCACATATTCTTTACTTTGTTATTTGTTTTGCTTTACTTTATTTTATTTTACCTGCATCGTTTTTATATCAAAAAACCCAAAAAAAATAGTATACTTGATAGTTGTTTTTACTTGTCTTGCTTTATCATGCTTTCTATCAATGGTTGGTTTCTTTGAAACAAAATCTTTTTGGCAAGGTGGGTTCACGGAAGAGCAGCAAAATTATTATGATGAACACCGCTTGTCACAAAAAGGGAAACACTTATGGGAACAAATCAATAGATTATATATCATTGCTAGAAATGTGTGCTCTACTTATAATGTTACTTATTGCTTTGATGAATCTTGTTGCTGTAGGAGGTATAAACACCTCCCTTTTCAATGTGAGTATAATGATGATGTTACCATATCTTCTTATATTAATGGAAATTATGACTTTTATGATGTGGAACAAATTGAAGAATTTATTGCTTGGAAGGGTGCATTCGAACTTGCTTATTTGCTTGAAAATACTGATGATGCACCTTATAAATATGAGGTTTATGATATACTCACATTTTGCTTTGATAATTACAAGGAAGGAAATGGCTATATTCTTAAATATCTTAATAGATGCTCTCCAACGGAAGAGACTAATGCCTTGAAGGAGCCTATGGAAGAAGAAGTTGCTAAAACTGGAAGCTCATTGGATGAAAAAGAGGAGGAGAGTGATGATCAAGATGAGGAAGAATCGAGCTACCCATGTCTACCTCCCAATAAGAGTAACTCTTTAACTAATACCTTATTTGATCGCCCTCCATGCTTAACAAAGGAGGGTGAGTGTGATATTTATATTGTTGAGTTTGTTCATGATGCTACTGAAAATTATTATGAGAGAGGAAAATATGGTTGTTGGAATTCTCATATTACTAAAACACCTCTCTTTATATTGAAAGCTCCGAAGTTGCTCTTGTTTTATCTACCCATACTTGTTACTATGTGCTTCTTTGATTTATTTTCTTACAAGATTCCTATGCATAGAAAGTGGGTTAGACTTAAATGTGTTTTATATTTGCTCCTTGATGCTCCTTTTGGTTTCCATTCATATTTCTCATGTGAGCATCTTCTCAAATTTTCTGCGCCTAGCTCAAAGGCGTTAAAGAAAAGCACTCTTGGGAGATAACCCAATGTTTTCTTTTCAGTACTTTTTCTTTTATTTGAGTCTTTGAAGTCATTACTACTGTAATGACCGCTCCTTATCTTGTTTATTTCGTTTTTGTTCCAAGAGAAGCCTCTAATTTGAGTGAGGTAAAGATTTGGGGATGTTGCTGTCCTGAAACTGTTTTCGGTGGTGCACCGTAAAAATTCGTGAAAATTCTCTGTTTATCTTTTGGACCTGCGATTTCTTGTGCATTTTCCCCAGGTTATATCCAAAATTTTCTTAGTTTAACACTTTTTGATTTGAGCAACAGAAAATCCCTAAAAAATTCGACCTTTGTCAGCTGTTCAGTTTTGACAGATTTCTGCCAATATTTGTGTTTGCCACTTTATCGCTTTCTTTTGAGTTCTTTTGATTACGGAACTTTTGGGGAGGTTGCTACAGTATTATTTGCTATATATGTGGTGTTTTTGAGTTGAAACCTGAAGCAAATAGAGGATTGATTATATTTTATGCTTGCACTAATGTTGCTAATAGAATTGTGTTTAGTTTTGTATGAAGAAAGTTTTCAAGTGTAGGGATTGGAGAATGATGAGATGAGTTGAAGAATGGACAAAAGCTCAAGCTTGGGGATGCCCATGCATCACCCCAAGAAATATCCAAGAAGTACAAGCGTCAAAGCTTGGGGATGCCCTCGAGGCACCCCTTCTTCATCGGCAAAAATCAGGTCACCTTTCAAAACACTATATTTTTATTGCTTCATGCACTATGTGTTTTTCTTGGAGCGTCAGTTGTTTTAGTTTTCTTAGTTGGTTTAGGTTTGTTTGTTTTCTGCAATAAATGGTTGGACCCCAACAAATTTCCTTTGGAGGAGATGTACTCGTTTTCATTTGCCAAGAACGCTCTAGTTTTCACTCTTATTAAAAATCGAGCGTTCTACTTTTTCTGCTACTGCTTTTGGTTTTCGTTTTTGCCTTGATATGCGTTCAGATCTTGTCATATTTCTTCATCAAGGTGTATTTTTGCCTCTGATATTCATTGGTTTTCATCAAAAGAGGTGTTTATAAAAATTTCAAATGGCGTTGGAAAAGAGAAAAAGCTTTGTGCAAAATAGTGGTACAAGAAGGAGCTTGTGTAGACTGCGGCTTAGGCTTTTTCCTGTCATGCTTGATGTCTTTTTGATAGTATGCTTAGTGGTTTTGCTGTAGCATGACTTGTCTCAAATAACTGAGATTGCTTAATGAGCCTTTGAAAAAATCATGCGTTGTTTTTATTGTATGGAAGCATTATTTTGGTTTTCTCCTTGATGCTTTATTTGGGTTGACTTGGCGCATGCTCACACATGTTAGACTCTTACAAAGTCGCCAATAGCCTTCATGATCATTTAGTTTTTGACTTTTGATGCCATCTTATGCTTCTTTTAATGTCGCTTTGTCGCTTTGCATGATTATGGCCATTATTGCTCTCTTAGTTGGTCGCTCCCAGTCTTTTGCTAGCCCTCGCCTTGTACTGAGTATGAGCTCTACTCGTGCAGCCAACTCCTAAAAACCAAGTTTGTCATTGTGTCCACTATAAACTCCTATGCATGGTATTTGTAAGCCATTCCAAAGTAAAATTTTCATGTGCTACCTTTCAAAAACCTTCAAAACACTTCTTGTTTTGTGACACTGTTTTCAGCTCATGGGGACGTAGTGGTCGGATTTTCTATCTTCCATATTGCTTATTCCAAAAAGAAAAAAAAAAGATAAAAAGAAAGAAAAAGGCACTCCTCCAAAGAATGTGAATGTTGGTGGGCACCCGATGGAATCGGTTAGCCATGGTATGTGAAAGGAAAAAGGTGGGGAGGAGTGCCAAGTTTTATAAAAAGAGCACAAAAGTGCCAATCTCTCTCTCTCAAAAACTTGCTTCATTTTTGTATGGAAGATAGTAAGAACCCCATTGCCAGTCGTTGACAAAGACAACCACCTCTCAAAATCAAGTTTTATCTCTCTGTTTTACAAATGAAAAGCTCTAGCACATGCTTAATCACTGCTTCCCTCTGCGATGGGCCTTTCTTTTACTTTTATGTTGAGTCACCACTTTCTTTCTTTATGCACCATTAAGAGAGCATAGTTGTCATTCTTAGTGTGATATGCATTGTCCCAAAGTTCATTGATTGATTCATATTGTTGGTTTCACTTGTTCTTAAATTATTTGTATCTAGTCACCCTCTTAAACTTGAAGGTGTCCTATGCATTTATGTTTTGCTCTCTTTGAAGGACAAGCTGAAAACCTTTTGTATGTTTTTCCTTATGATTTGAACACACATTTGACTTTCATTGTTTCATTTTCATGATCTTTTGTTTGTGTTCATTTGCATGTTTACAACATGGTTGCTAAGTTTCTTATTGTCATGATTATATCTTCATGCCCATGTTTTAAGTTCTAATGATCCCAGCTCACCAATGCTTACAT
Source organism: Dactylis glomerata (assembly GCA_007115705.1). Taxonomy (NCBI): domain Eukaryota; kingdom Viridiplantae; phylum Streptophyta; class Magnoliopsida; order Poales; family Poaceae; genus Dactylis; species Dactylis glomerata. The sequence goes on from QXEO01000521.1 coordinate 80,561, forward strand.
ATATGATCAAGATTGTGTAGGTGCATGTCACCTCAAAAATTATTCTTTTGTTATCACTTACCTACAAGAGGACGAGCAGGAGTTAAGCTTGGGGATGCTTGATACGTCTCAAACGTATCTATAATTTTTGATGCTCCATGCTTGTTTTTACACCATTTGCCTATTGTTTCGTTACACTTAGTGGCATTTTTATGCATTTTCTAGAACTAACCTATTAACGAAGTGCCACAGTGCCAGTTTCCTTTTTTTTGCTGTTTTTGTGTTCCAGAGTGATACACAGGAAATATTCTCGGAATTGGACGAAACAAGTTCCTGAAGTCTTATTTTACCCGGAAGCTTCCAGATATCCGAAGGAGAGTATGAGGTGAGGGACTAGGGGCCCACACACAGGGGTGGCGCGGCCAGCCCCTGGCCCACGCCACCGCCTTGTGAGGCCACCTGGCCCCTCTTCTGATGACGCCCCTTCGCCTATAAGTACCCCCTGACGAGAAAAACCTAAGGCCCGATCAGATTTCCAGAACACATCGTGATACGCCGCCGCCGTTGACCCGAAGATCGGGAGGGTCCAGAAGCTCTTCCCGGCACCCTGCCGGAGAGGGGAATCGCCACCGGAGGTCTTCTTCATCGCCATGCTTGCCTCCGGAGCGATGAGTGAGTAGTCTACCTTGGACTATGGGTCAATAGCAGTAGCTAGATGGTTGTCTTCTCCACCATGTGCTTCATGTTTAGATCTCATGAGCTGCCATACATGATTGAGATCACCGTTATGTAATTCTATGATGTTGGTTTGTTGGGATCCGATGAATATTGGTGTTTATGATTAAGTTGATGTACTGAATTATATCTTTTGTTATCTCTATGTTGTTTATGATCTTGCATGCTCTCCGTTGTTAGTAGCTATCTTGGCCGAGTAGTTGCTAGTGACTCCAAGAGGGGGTATTTGTGCTCGATAGTGGGTTCATGTCTCTATTTCACCTGGGGGAGTGACAGAAACCTCTAAGGTGGTAGATGTGTTGTTGCTACTAGGGAGAAAACAACATTCATATGCTCAAGGGCATATGCTTTGTTTACATTACACACTTTGCTTAATGCAATTATCTGTTGTTCGCAACTTAATACTTCTAGGGTGTTCGGATTGATATCCCCGGGAGTGGATTATTAGTCATAGATGCAGTTGGATGGCGGTCTATGTATTTTGTTGTAATGCCCAGAATAAATCTCATAGTGATCTTCTTGACATATCACGTTATCTTTATTCTATCAATTGCCCAACTGTAATTTGTTTACCCAGTATGTTATTTTATCTATGGAGAGACACCACTAGTGAACTGTGGACCCCGGTCCTATTTTAATCATATTGCAATCACCTGTTTACTTTTCTCGCACTGTTTACTTTACTCGCATACTATATTGTTTTCCACTCGATACACTCATAACCTTTGTTTCAAGCAAACCGGTGAGATTGACAACCGCATCGCAAGTTGGGAGCAAAGTATTTGTTTGTGTGTGTGCAGGTTCCACAAACACCTTCAGTCGTCATTGTCTCTCCTCTCTTGTTCGATAAACCTTGGTTTCTTAACTGAGGGAAAACTTGCCGCTACACTCATCATACCTTCCTCTTGGGGTTCCCAACGGGCTTGTCATCACCACGCACAAGGACTTACTGCTCCCACGTCAACTAAACACTACAGCTCTTTTTCTGGCGCCATCACCGAGTAGCGGGGTCCTTTTCAAGATTGATTTCGAGAAAGCGTTTGACAAAGTCAAATGGTCTTTTCTCTTACAAGTACTTGAAATGAAAGTCTTTTCCCCCATCTGGAATGATTGGATGCTGAAGGCTGTAAGAGGAGGTCGAGTAGCTATTAAAGTCAATGACGTAGTTGGGCCTTATTTCTTGACTTACCAGGGGTTGCGGCAAGGCGACCCCCTTTCTCCAATTCTTTTCGACCTGACCGCTGATGTGTTAATTATCTTAGTTAAACGAGCTATCAAGCAAGGTTCGATAACTGGGTTGGCTTCAAGGAACTCAACAGGGGTATCGATTCTACAATACGCGGATGATACAATCCTGCTTTTTGAGGACAACTTGGAGCAAGCCAGAAATCTCAAATTCCTGCTATGCCTCTTTGAGGAAATGTCGGGCCTGAAAATAAACTTTCACAAAAGTGAAGTTTATTGTTTAGGCCGGGCAAAAGACAGGGTCAGACAGTTTGAAGAAATCCTGACATGTAAATCTGGTGACCTGCTTATGAAATATCTAGGGATTCCAATAGACGAGAAAAGGCTAGCTGTTAGCAGATGGAACCCAATAATAGAATTTTTTTGGAAAGAAACTAAACCCTTGGCAAGGGAAGAACCTTGTTAGGGCAGGGAGAGCCACTCTCATTAATTCCTCTCTCACAAGCCTATCCCTATATATGCTATCATTTTATAGAGTACTGATACGTCTTTAACGTATCTATAATTTTTGATGCTCCATGCTTGTTTTTACACCATTTGCTTAGTGTTTCGTTACACTTCATGGCATTTTTATGCATTTTCTGGAACTAACCTATTAACGAGATGCCACAGTGCCAGTTCCCTATTTTCTACTATTTTTGTGTTTCAGAAAAGTTACACAGGAAATATTCTCGGAATTGGACGAAACAAAAGCCAAACATCCGGAAATTTACCGAAGCTTCCAGAGAACCGAAGAGGAGACGGAGAGGGGCCACACGGCAGCCACACCACAGGGCGGCGCAGCCTGCCCCTGGCCCGCGCCCACTGGTGGTGAGGCCACCCTGGCCCACTTCTGGCGCCGCCCCTTCGCCTATAAAGACCCCCCGATGGGAAAAACCTAAACACCCGATCACTTTTCCAGAATACATCGCGATCCGCCGCTGCCGTCGACCCGAGATCAGGAGGGTCCAGAAGCTCTTCCCGGCATCCTACCGGAGAGGGGAATCACCACCGGAGGTCTTCTTCATCGCCATGCTTGCCTCCGGCGTGATGAGTGAGTAGTCTACCTTGGACTATGGGTCCATAGCAGTAGCTAGATGGTTGTCTTCTCCACCATGTGCTTCATGTTTAGATCTCGTGAGCTGCCTTACATGATCGAGATCACCGTTATGTAATTCTACATGTTGTGTTTGTTGCGATCCGATAAATATTGGTGTTATGATTGAGTTGATGTGCTGAATATCATCTTATGTTATCTCTATGTTGTTTATTATCTTGCATGCTCTCCGTTGTTAGTAGCTATCTTGGCCGAGTAGTTGCTAGTGACTCCAAGAGGGGGTATTTATGCTCGATAGTGGGTTCATGCCTCTATTTAATCTGGGGGAGTGACAGAAACCTCTAAGGTTGTAGATGTGTTGTTGCCACTAGGGAGAAAACAACATTCATATGCTCAAGGGCATATGCTTTGTTTACATTACACATTTTGCTTAATGCAGTTATCTGTTGTTCACAACTTAATACTTGTGGAGTTCTCGGATTGATTCGCTACAAGTGGATTATTAGTCATAGATGCAGTTGGATGACGGTCTATGTATTTTGTTGTAATGCCCAGAGTAAATCTCATAGTGATCCTCTCGACATATGCATGTTGTCTTTATTCTATCCATTGCCCAACTGTAATTTGTTTACCCAGCATGTGTTATTTTATCTTATGGAGAGACATCACTAGTGAACTGTGGACCCTGGTCCTATTTCCTTTATATTGCTATCACCTGTTTACTTTACTCGCACTGTTTACTTTACTCGCATATTACTATTGCTTTCCACTTAATACGCTCATACCTTTGTTTCAAGCAAACCGGTGAGATTGACAACCTCATCGTAAGTTGGGAACAAAGTATTTCGTTGTGTTGTATGCAGGTTCCACGTTGCTACTAGTTGAAGACGCGCTAACGAGAAATCGTTAACGGCGCCCTTGTTGGAGTGTCACTAGGCTAGCGGGCATCACTTTCTAGAGTATTGTATTTTTCCTACTGGATTGACTACCTTGGTTTCATAACTGAGGGAAAACTTGCTGCTATATTCATCAAACCTTCTCTTGGGTTTTCCAACTGGCCGGTTATTTTACTTCATCAACAAACACAATCAAGCTTTCTAGCATTATCATCACCGCGCCACCAACAAGTTTTCTGGCGCCGATGCCGGAGAAAAAGAAGACTTCTGCAAGGAGAGTTTCGCACGCACATCCTTTACTTTGTTTAAGTTTTGCTTTACTTTATTTTTACTTGCATCATTTTATCAAAAACACAAAAAATTAGTATCCTTTATAGTTGTTTATTATGTCTAGTTCAGTTGCCACTACTATGTCACCCGAGGATATGATTTTCACTTTCAAACAAAAGGATGAGGAAAGTTTCAAAGAAGCTTGGTCTAGAATTTATGATTGGCATGGAAAAACTAAACCGAAAATGACTTTGAGTTTGCTTCTTAGTTGCTTCTACTTTGAACTTGCTCTTCGTTATAGATATGCTTTGGATGCTACTGCAGAAGGAGATTTCCTTCATTGTGATGGAGATCAAGCTTTCAATATTATAAAAAAGTTGATTACAATTTATAGCATGCCAACTTATTTTGATTCCTCTCTTGTGAGCATTTTTAATAGACTTAATACTCTTGAGACTCGCACTGCTAGTTTGAATACTTGCTATTATAATTTGTGCCAGCATTTTGATTATGTGCCATCAAATTTTGAACCTTCGAGTTGGTACCCTACGGTAAAAATCACCATTAATGGTGAAACTTTTCATGCTCGTTGTGATATTATGTCTGAATTTTGTCTTATGCCAAAGGATGTTTATGAATCTTTGAGTCTTTGGAAACTTTCTGAGGGGGGAGAAGAAATTTCTCTTACTAATAATGCCACTATATTTCCCGTTGGAATAGCTGAAGGAATTTATACAAAAGTCCTAGGAAGAATGGTATCTACTGATTATCTTGTTATTGAATGTGTAGGAAAAGGATAAATCACACTTGGAAGATCTCTACTGAAGCTCCTGGGCGCCGTTATAGATGTGGGAAAAGGCAATATAAGATTCATCTCTCCACCTTGCAATAGTCATGTCTTTCCTAGAGTAAGGAAGGAAGACGTAAGGCACCCGTTGACCCTAGCACTGCATCACTTGATATTACTTGATTCGCACTTTCTGCGCCTAGCTCAAAGGCGTTAAAGAAAAGCACTCTTAGAAGATAACCCAATGATTTTACTTTCAGTTATTTTTCTTTTATTTGAGTCTTGAAAGTTATTACTACTGTAATAACCGCTCTTTATCCTTTTTATTTTGTTGTTGTGCCAAGAGAAGCCTCTAATTTGAGTGAGGTAAGATTTGGGGATGCTGCTGTCCTGAAACAGTTTTTGGTGCTGCACCGTAAAAATTCGTGAAAATTCTCAGAATATCTTTTGGACCTGCGATTTATTGTGCATATGCCCCAGGTTATATCCACACTTTAATTAGTTATACACTTTTTGATTTGAGCAACAGAAAACCCTATAAAAATTCGACCTTTCCCAGCTGTTCTGTTTTGACAGATTTCTGCCAATATTTGTGTTTGCCGCTTTATCGCTTTCTTTTTTAGTTCTTTTGATCACAGAACTTTTGGGGAAGTTGCTATAGTAATATATACTTTATATGTGGTGGTTTTGAGTTGAAACCTGAAGCAAAAAGGGTTGATTCATTGATATGCTTACACTAATGTTGCTAATAGAATTGTGTTTAGTTTTGTATGAAGGAAGTTTTCAAGTGTAGGGATTGGAGAATGATGAGATGAGTTAAAGAATGGACAAAAGCTCAAGCTTGGGGATGCCCACGCACCCCCAGAAATATCCAAGAGGTACAAGCGTCAAAGCTTGGGGATGCCCCCGAGGTACCCCTTCTTCATCGATAAAAATCAGGTCACCTTTCAACACACTATATTTTTATTGCTTCATGCATTATGTATTTTTCTAGGAGCGTCAGTTGTTTTTATTTTTCAGTTTTGTTTAGTTTTGTTTGCTGCAATAAATGGTTGGACCCCTACAAATTCCTTTTGGAGAAGATGCCTTGCTTTTTATTTGCCAAGAACACTCAATTTTTCACTCTTATCGTTTCAACGAGTGTTCTCTTTTTCTAGAACTACATTTAGCTTTCGATTTTCGCTTTAATTTGTATTCAGATCTTCTTATATCTTTGCATCAAGGTGTATTTTGACCTCTGGTCCATGTTGGTTTTCATCAAAAGAGTTGTTTATAAAAAGGTCGAATGGTGTTAGAAAAGAGAAAAAGCTTTATGTAAAAAAGTGGTACAAAAAGGAGCTTGTGTAGACTGCGGCCTAGAATTTTGCATGTCGTGCTTGATGTCTTTTTGATAGTATGCTTAGTGGTTTTGCTGTAGCATGACTTGCCTCAAATGACTGAGATTGCTTAATGAGCCTTTGAAAAAATCATTCGTTGTTTTAATTATTTGGAAGCATTATTTTGGTTTTCTCCTTTGATGCTTTATTTGGGTTGACTTGGCGCATGCTCACACATGTTTGACTCATACAAAGTCGCCATTGCCTCTATGATCATTTAGTTTTTGACTTTTGATGCCATCTTATGCTTCTTTTAATGTCGCTTTGTCGCTTTGCATGATTATGGCCGTTATTGCTCTCTTAGTTGGTCGCTCCCAGTCTTTTGCTAGCCCTCATTTTGTACTGAGTATGAGCTCTACTCGTGCATCCAACTCCTAAAAACCAAGTTGTTCTAATGTGTCCACCATACATACCTATTATCAATTTGCTATTCCAAAGTACATTTGACTTGCTTTTATCTATCCTTCAAATTAAACTCTTTTTGGTGTTATGCGAAAATTGGTCAGTAAAGCTCTCACGAACCTGATGGCACACTTTACTTTTCTCATTTTAAAATTTTGACATTGTGGCTCTCTTATGTTGAGTTGTTATGCTTGCAAGTTGTAAGTTGGAAATTAGCCCAGCCATGCCGTCATGGGGCAAGCTTTCAACATTGCACTTTATTTCATTTGAGTTGATATCTTGATCTTTTGTTTATGGATACTCGCGATGTGAAATAAGTTGGGAATCTTGCGGGATCATGGAGTTTTTATATGTGTTAGGGAAACGCCTAGGACGCTAATCTAAGCCATGCATCATTCATGGTGGAAATTTACAGCATGCCCATAGTGAACATTCGACGACGCATCTCACAATAAAAAGCTATACCAATGGTAAATAAAAGAGATGCCGAGGTGTTCATTGTCTGTTTGTCCTGTCATTTTGATGTGGGCTTATTCCATGTCATCGGGCACGGAGGTACCCCGTTGGCAGTTCTCGATGTTACACATATATTTACAATGACAAGAGCTTGCTTGGGACTCTAAGTCGAGTAGCATGAGATTTGGGTATTCATATTTTACAGGACACGAGGTTTTCAACTTATGATTTGTCAAGCATATGCAGCATAAGTGTATTCGCATTAACTTTAACCATTCAAGATGCCTATGATGGGGGCAATGAGAGCTCAAAGCTAGTAAGTACCATAATTTTTGAAGGTTCATAAAACTTGCAATCACTGCTTCTCTCCGCGAAGGGCCTTTCTTTTACTTTTTTATGTTGAGTCTCCACCTTCTACCTTTATGCACCATCTAAGAGAGCATAGTTGTAATTCTGAGTATAATGTGCATTGTCCCAAAGTTTTCATTGATTGATTCATGATGTTGGTTTCACTTGTTTTCTTAAATTATTTGTATCTAGTCGCCCTCTTAAACTTGAAGGTGTCCTATGCATTTATGTTTTGCTCTCTCATGAAGGACAAGCTAAAAACCATTTGTGTGTTTTTCCATATGATTTGAACACACGTTTGACTTTCATTGTTTCATTTTCATGATCTTTCGTTTATGTTCTTTTTCATGTTATAACATGGTTGCTAAGTTTCTTCTATCAAGATTATATCTTTCATGCCCATGTTTTAAGTTCTTTTGATCCCAGCGCACAACGCTTACATATATGATCAAGATTGTGTAGGTGCATGTCACCTCAAAAATTATTTCTTTTGTTATCACTTACCTACTCGAGGACGAGCAGGAGTTAAGCTTGGGGATGCTGATACGTCTCTAACGTATCTATAATTTTTGATGCTCCATGCTTGTTTTTACACCATTTGATTAGTGTTTCGTTATACTTCATGGCATTTTTATGCATTTTACGGAACTAACCTATTAATGAGATGCCACAGTGCCAGTTCCCTGTTTTCTACTATTTTTATGTTTCAGAAAAGTTACACAGGAAATATTCTCGGAATTGGACGAAACAAAAGCCAAACATCCAGAAATTTACCGAAGCTTCCAGAGAACCGAAGAGGAGACGGAGAGGGGCCACAGGGCAGCTACACCATAGGGCAGCGCGGCCTGCCCCTGGCCCATGCCCCTGGTTGTGAGGCCACCCTGGCCCACTTCTGGCGCCGCCCCTTCGCCTATAAAGACCCCCCGACGGGAAAAATCTAAACACCCGATCACTTTTCCAGAATACATCGCGATCCACCACCGCCGTTGACCCGAGATTGGGAGGGTCCAGAAGCTCTTCCCGGCACCCTGCCGGAGAGGGGAATCGCCACCAGAGGTCTTCTTTATCGCCATGCTTGAGTAGTCTACCTTGGACTATAGGTCCATAGCAGTAGGTAGATGGTTGTCTTCTCCACCATGTGCTTCATGTTTAGATCTTGTGAGCTGTCTTACATGATCCAGGTCACCGTTATGTAATTCTACATATTGTGTTTGTTGGGATCCGATGAATATTGGTGTTATGATTGAGTTAATGTGCTGAATATTATCTTATGTTATCTCTATGTTGTTTATGATCTTGCATGCTCTCCGTTGTTAGTAGCTATCTTGGCCGAGTAGTTGCTAGTGACTCCAAGAGGGGGTATTTATGCTCGATAGTGGGTTCATGCCTCTATTTAATCTGGGGGAGTGACAGAATCCTCTAAGGTTGTAGATGTGTCATTGCCACTAGGGAGAAAACAACATTCATATGCTCAAGGGCATATGCTTTATTTACATTACACACTTTGCTTAATGCAGTTATCTGTTGTTTGCAACTTAATACTTGTGGAGTTCTCGGATTGATTCGCCACAAGTGGATTATTAGTCATAGATGCAGTTGGATGATGGTCTATGTATTTTGTTGTAATGCCCAGAGTAAATCTCATAGTGATCCTCTCGACATATGCACGTTGTCTTTATTCTATCAATTGCCCAACTGTAATTAGTTTACCCAGCATGTGTTATTTTATCTTATGGAGAGACACCACTAGTGAACTGTGGACCCTGGTCCTATTTCCTTTATATTGCTATCACCTGTTTACTTTACTTGCACTGTTTACTTTACTCGCATATTACTATTACTTTCCACTCGATATGCTCATACCTTTGTTTCAAGCAAACCTGTGAGATTGACAACCTTATCGTAAGTTGGGAACAAAGTATTTGGTTGTGTTGTGTGCAGGTTCCACGTTGCTACTAGTTGAAGACGCGCTAACGAGAAATCATTAACGGCGCCCTTGTTGGAGTGTCACTAGGCTAGCGGGCATCACCTTCTGGAGTATTGTCTTTTTCCTACTGGATTGACTACCTTGGTTTCATAACTGAAGGAAAACTTGCTGCTATATTGATCAAACCTTCTCTTGGTGTTTCCAACTGGCCGGTTATTTTACTTCATCAACAAATGCAATCAAGCTTTCTAGCATCATCATCACCGCGTCACCAAGTACCTCCTGGGGTACAACATAAAATGGATATGCATAGGGCTGGTTTTTTGTGGAGCGGGGATAGAAATAAAAAGAAATATCACTTGGTATCTTGGCCAGTTGTCTACCTCCCAAAGGACCTGGGAGGATTAGGCATTCTGGACTTGGATGTCATGAATATGTCTTTACTTAGCAAATGGCTTTGGAAACTTTTTAACGAAAAAGGAGACTGGCAGAAGCTACTAGAAAATAAATATCTAAAGAAGGTCACTCTGGGACAAGCTGTTGCGAAATCAAGTGACTCTCATTTCCGGCAAGGGCTGATGGATGTTAAGAAACTTTTTTGGCCATGCATTAGAATTAAAATTGGGAATGGGTTGAGATGCAGATTCTGGGAAGATGTGTGGCTAGAGGATACTTCCCTAGCTAACATGTTTCCTAGACTCCACTCCATCTCACTTAATCTACATATAACAGTGGCCAAGGTTTTTGAGCTAGGCATTGATGGTTTGAGATTTAGAAGAGCTCTTGTGGGTGAGAAGTTAGTTCTCTGGGAAAAGTTGAAAATCCTCTGTAGAAATGTGACGCTAAAGAACGATGAGGATGACAAACTGGTTTGGACTTTGTCACCCTCTGGAATTTTTAGCGTCAAATCTTCTACACAGCCATGCAGTCTTGTGGTTCTGTCCCTTACAAGTTTATGTGGCGGGTTAAACTTCCTCTTTGAGTCAAAACTTTCCTGTGGTTGTTGCTTAAAAAAATTATTCTAACCAGAGATGTTTTGCTAAGAAGGGGGGGAAATGCACCACTAACTGCCTTTTTTGTGGACAGAATGAAAGCATAGACCACCTTTTCTTTGCGTGTCCCCTTGCTCGCTACATCTGGAATGTGGTTAGCTGCGCTACCGGCTTTAATTGTCAGTTTGCTAGTGCTTCCCATTGTTTCAATGACAAGGGTATAGTGAATAGAGCCCGTTAGTTGAGTACCCCTGAGGCCTGATAAGCTAGGCCCAATTGTAATAACAGTCGAATACGAGTTATTACCGTATGTCGATATTGTAATCTGTATCGTACCCTACCCGATCCTTGAGACCTGGCCACCTATATATAGGGGCCAGGAGGGGACGGTGTAGGGCAGATTGAAAGCAAGCCAGGTTGAACACCCAAGTTTACTTTCGATACACACCTATTTCGACTAACTTTACCTTCGAGTTCATCCGACGCCCTATCTCCCCGATCCTAAGTCCTTCATCTAGGACATTTGTCGAGTTAACCCTCGTCAATTGGCGCCGACCGTGGGGATCTTGGGCGTTGGAATCATGAATTCGACGGCTTTTTCGCTTTTAGCCAACGGCAGTTCAGAAGTCGACAGAAGTCAAGAGATGGAATTAACCATTGGAAGTTTGAGCATCCTCATCGGGCCATCGGGTTCGTCTCGCCTTTCGGATCTGACGAAACAAGATCAAGATCCGTCGGCAAAAGAGCCCGAAACAACAGCAATGATGGAATATTCTGAAGGCTCTTCCAGCGAAGTAAACTCGCCGGTCAGCCCAGAGGAAGTGCAAAAAGAAAAGACAGCAGAAGACAACGAAGAAAAGGAAAATTTTGACGTGGAAGAACAACTCGAAGATCTCACGATCTGCCTCGACGATACCACAGACAAGTCAACAGATACATGGAAGACAGGATTAGAGCTTTCTGAGGATAGTAACTCGATCTTCTCAAGCTTTAAGGGTAACATCGGCAAACAATGCCAGGTGCTTGCCATTATAGGAGATAATTCAGAAGAATTCGACGAAAACGACAATCCAGTATTAAACCCAGCAAATATCGACAGAGGAGCAAATCACCTAGCAGAAGGGCAAACACCAGAATCCCTCGCAAGCAGGGGAAAAATTCGACTATCAGTCGACGAATGGAGGATAATAAGAGAAGCCGTAGAACACGGCACGCCAATACCATCAAATTCTAGCAAAGACATGCTTTTGGGGTATCACTACGCCCTAAGGCAGCAGGCCAAGCAATTAGCAAAGGAGAAAGCAAAGATACAAAGAAGAAAAGATTCAGCCATTGCAGCTAGCGAGGCTGCTCGAAAAGCACGGAGCGACGCATCACACAGCAACGCAAGGAAAAATCGTCGACATGGTTCAAGGTACGATAACCTCGAGTATTCTGACAGGCAAAGTATTTCCAAAAACCTCGACTCGTCCTTCCTATCGGTCGACGAGCAGGGAAACATCCTACCAAAAACTCCTGAAGCAGCACTAGTGGCAGCACAAGCATACCTACTTACAACTCGACCAAGTCCAGGAGATCCTAGAGAACATATGCATAGAGCAGCACTGAACGGACTCAACATGGTGGGCCACAAGCTATCAGCAAAAGGAGAAGAAGCACATCACCACAAGGAAGTGCACAAAGCAAGGTCACCTCGCCGTCACAATAGTCCTCGGCGCAGGAGCAGCAAACATCGATCTCGATCGCCATCACCAAAGCAGCATGGAGGAACCCAAAGATCACGATCCCCAAATGAAAAACGCGACTATGAAGACGACGAAAAAGAGATGGGGGCATCATGCTTTACCCGCAGGGTTCGCACAACTCCGGTTCCCAAGGGATTCAAACTACCTCATGATCAGCAAAAATACGACGGATCGCAAGAACCACAATCATGGCTCGCAGATTATTTACAAGCAGTTCAAATATTAGGAGGAACTAAGGAAACAGCTATGCAAAGTTTGCAACTACACCTCACCGACGCAGCAAGGTCATGGTTAAGCAAGCTAGAAAAAGAATCTATTGGAAGCTAGGAAGACCTCACAAAGCAATTCACAAGCAACTTCAGGTCGACATACAAACAACCAGCATCAATAGAAGAAGTCAAAGCATGTGTGCAACAACGCGACGAGACATTGCGAGCATACATTCAAAGGTGGAGCATTATCAAAAACTCAGCAGTCGAAGTGTTAGATGAAAGAGCAATAGACGCGTTCATCATCGGATTAAGGCGAAGAGACCTAGTCGAAGAGATGGGCAGAATCAAGCCGAAAACAGTGTCAGACCTCATGGACATAGCAAACAGGTTCGCAGACGGAGAAGATGCGTGCAACAACAAGCGGACGCGATCTCTAGAGGACGACAGAAGAAACAGATATGGAAGTCAAAGGAGACGATCTCGAAACTATGACACCTATGGCTCGCATAGCCAAGTCGCCGCAGGATATAAAGACAACAGCTATCAAGCAAATGATCGCAGAAGTTCGGGATATAGAAGCTACGGAAAGGAAGACTATAAGAAGTTCCCTATAAGGGAATCCAGAGAGTACAACCCATCACCAGAAGATATGCTCAACGGGCCTTGTCATATACACTCAGCGTTCGTCGACGGGAAACGAGTATCAAGGCACGCAATGAAAGACTGCACAACATTCTTAAAACTGCAAGAAGCAGCAATAAATAAGCAAACTGAAGCAAGGCGACAAGGATTCGAAGGAAGTAACAATCCCTCGACAAAGCAGCAAGGAAACAATGGAGCGCCTCAAGGACAAGACCAGCAAAACCAGGGACAGGACGACGATGAAGGGTATGTACCATCAAAAGGACACATCATATCAATGATACAACCGGTACCCAAGTCAAACAAAGAAGAGAAGATCATAACTCGACAAGTCAACTTAACAGTCATATCACCTCCAGTGGCAACGGAGTATCTGCACTGGTCAGAGCAACCAATAGAGTTCAACAGAGAAGACCATCCTATAACAGTACCTCGGCCGGGAAACGCGCCTTTGGTACTCAAAGCTCAAATTGGCGCGTATGATGTCGACAGAATATTCATGGATGCAGGGAGTGGAATTAACTTGATATACGCGAAAACACTCCGAGCAATGCATATATCACTAGAGTTCCTGAAGCCAACAGATTGTTCCTTCCATGGAATCGTACCAGGAAGTGCTAATTACCCGTTGGGTCGAATAGCACTCAATGTTTGCTTCGGCAACCGACAAAACTACAGAAGAGAAAAACTAGACTTCGAAGTCATGGACTGGCCATCGCAATATCACGCGATCCTCGGACGACCCGCGTTTTCGCGATTCATGGCAGTGCCTCACTACACATATTTGGTACTTAAAATGCCAGGACCAAAAGGAATAATCACAGTGAAAGGAAGTTTTGAAGTTTCAGATCTCTGCGACAGGGAATTCCACAAGATGGCGCAAAATTTTGGCGTCATGGCCAACCATGCAGAAAAGGCAAAGAGCGTGACTACAGAAGGCGTCAAGCTACTCGAAGGATGCGTCGCGGAGCCCGAAACAAAGAAACCACGAATAGGAACATCAGGAGAAGACACAGGCGCATAGGAAAAAGGGAAAGCCACGACGACACAAGCATCATAAAGATAATAGAGTAGAACAATAAAGGCTGTAAAAGCCACGAATTATACCAGGGGCAATGCCCTCTAGATCCAGAACACAGGTCACAGGCCGGATCTCTTGGGTCACCCCATGTATCTTACATTAAAAGTATAAATAAAGACAAAACGTTCCTCATATTCGAGTTTACGAGTCTTTCAAAGAGAAGATGCGGCAAACGCACGAACCATACAAATACGCCTTGAGAATAAATTTCAGACATATAGTCGCGAAATAAATAAACTCTCGCGTTCCACACACACCTTACAACATCAGGTTGTCAGAATCATCTACGCCTAAAGGATCTAGATAATGATACTCGTGGAAAAACGCAGCATCCGCCTCTAGAAGCCTAGCTACGAGTCTTCGAGCAGGTTGAAGCGTGTTCTCCATATGAACCCGAAGGCTAGCTCCACCTGGAGCCAAACTCAGGGACATCGTGCTATAATTCAATCTGGGGTGCCACTTGCGTATCCACCTGAGAGCAAAATTGGCACCAGCCACTAAGTTCAGTTCTATTAACCTATGAATACAATGGCTGGATCTGAAAGTATCAAGAAGAAGTGGGAAAGTTGCAGGCAAAGGATTACGGGGAAGCATAATGGAGTGCATAGTTGTAAGAGCTCGCCGGCAACCATCAACTGACTCGCCAATATGCTGGGCACGGTCTTGAAGCAATACAATGGCACTCCGGCGTCGAGGATCAGACCACAAAGTCTCGTAGCCAGTCGACATCTTCTCCAAAGCAGCATTTCGCTCAGCAACTCGACGTTCTTCAGCAGCAAAATCCAAACAAGTACCTACAACGGCAAATATATCACAAAAGAAGTGCACAAATAGCCAAAGAAGGAGTCGAAAGAAAACTCACATCGCAACAGCTCGCAAGCAGACTCGACAATGCCAAGAATGAAAGATTCGCACTCTTCATTATGAATAACCTTCGCCGTCAAGCTGGAGACCTTTTCTTCAAGGGAAGAGATTTTCTTCATATAGCCACTGGCTAAGCTAGCCTTTTTAATAGCCATCTGTGCTTGGCATTTGGCCAAGGATAGGCGAGTTTCAAGGTCTGATATCCTGGAAGAGTGTTTCGAGCATTGACTGCATCGACTAGGAGTCGACGAAATCTGAGGACCAAATCCACAAGCAGAGGAAGGAGCAGTAGCATGAGTCAAAGGATCATTGACGCGCGTCGACTGCAAGCCAAAAGGAAAAAGAAAGGAGAAACAATTTCAGAGAGGCAGCATAAAACTTCATACGAAGAGGATATATTTACATAAGAGCACAACCCTACGGCTAAGGTTCTCGGGTTGCACTTAATTGAACTCTTTACATTCAAAAGGAGAAAACTAAAAAAAATACTACAAAGAAGCTGAGTCTACGCCACCTCAGCATTGTGCTCCGTGGAAGAAGGGGGCACGGCCAGTTCCTCGCTAGAAGTCGACGGTGGCACTGGAGCTTTCGGCGCTAGAGGTGGTGCAGCAGGCACAGCAGAGGCCGCCGAAGGAGAAATTGTTGTCAGCAATGCAGGTGCCAACTTCTTCGCCCTCTCGAAAAACACCTTCATCTGGTCACGGGTGTGGCCATGGGGGGAGCTAACTTTCTCCCAGTCAAAGTCTATACCATGCGCAAGAGAAAGTGCAATGGCACCTTCGGCGCCACGCTTAATGGACAGCCCCTTCAGCTGGAGAGTAGGGTCTTCATCGCTGTCAAAAGTCTTGGCGAGTTCAGTCAGGTTGTCCTTCGGGATTGCCATCCTTTTCTTCGGCCACAACCCGGCAAACAGCCGTGACAGAACGCGGCCAGCCAACTCAAAAGTTTCCTGGATAGATATCCAGTTTTCTTCGAGTAGGTTAACCACATCCATAAGAGGATCATCATCCGTTTGCAGGGACGACAGAGATACCCCTGTGAATTCTAAGCAATAGAAAAGAAAAGAAGAGACAAGTGTCAACAAATACACCAGTGCAACAGGAGACGAAAACAGAAGACAAGTCGAAGAACTTACTCTCAGCGGCAGTAGACATGGTGTGAAGACGCTCTGCCACGGCTTGTTCTCGCTGAGCATGTTCCTTGTTGGCATCAGCTAAAGCCTTTTCAGCTTTCTTCGTTTTGGCAAGCGCAGATTTCCGCGACTTCTCGGCAATCGCCTTAGCAGCGGTCGCAACGTCATAAGCTTTCTGCGAAGCTTTGAGTTCCGCTTCCAGCGAAGCAATTCGAGCATTGGCGGTTGCTAAAGCAGCTGCATAAGGAAGTCGACAACAAGTTAGATAGATAACAAAGGATAAAGTGCAGAAGATAAGTGGTGCTTGGACAGCAAAGTTATACCTTCGGAAGCTTTTGCAACCTTTAGGTACCCCGCACACTCTGTGCCCAGGGCAATAAATCTCTTCACTAAAGCCTGAGAAAAAGAAGTGTGTAAGAGCAGAAGCACATGAAAGGAAAGAAGGGAAAGAAGAATTACTTACATCATCAGAAGAAACTGTAGATGCGTGAGCTTCCAGAGAAACTTCGGCTTCTTTGGCCTTCTTTGAGCGTTTCGAGTGTCGAGTTTGAGGAACCTTCTTCACGCCGGACCTGGTGGCCCTCGGCGCAACATCTGGTTCGACAGGCTCATCAATCGCCACAGGAGAAGGTGGTGGAACAGCCGTAGCATATGTTGGTGGCTCTTCGTCATCACTACATAAAAGGTACAAGTTATAGAAACAAGGCAAGAACAAGGCAATTGAAAAGTTCGACTACAATACTTACGATGCAAGCATGTCAAAGTACTCCATATCTTCTGCAAGAGCGGGGGGTTTTCCAGCCGCTGCAGAACTCGATGAAGCAATTTCGTCGACACGTTTCCTTTTCTTGTCGACACCAACATCTTCAGCAAATACAGGAGGAGTCGATGTCGATGAGCTGGTTTCCTCTTCTGAATCTTCGACATCATCTCCGTCCTGACTTTCGTCAGCCTCGGGGGCTTCAGATGCAGGAGAGGCTAGATCAGCTGGAAGGGGCCCTTCCTCTGGAAGAGGGGGACGCGAAACAAGAAATTGGTGACCCTGCATATAAATAAGTAAGCAGAGTGCAAAGTCAAATAATAATGTAAGTCGAAACAAGCAAAGTTTGACAAGAAGTGGACGCAAAAATACATACCTCAGGAAGAGGGTGCACAGAGTCGAAGAAATCAGCGGCTAAATCCGCAACTGCATGTTCCTTTGTGAGCTTGGTGAGATTCCAGACTCGCTTGTCGACATCTTCTTTCGATATCAGGTCTTCAGATATGCGAGTAGGATCTTCCAAGCCAGAGAAACTCCAAAGTTTGGTAAGGCGGTGCTGTAGAGGTTGAACTCGATGTTGAATAAAGAACGCCATGAGTTGCATACCCGATAGAGCACCCCCTTGACCTCCTTTTAAAGATTTGATACGAGAAAGAAGAGGAAGAATTTCTTGTGCTTCCGCATCTGAGGGGAGTGCATCCCATGATGTCAATTTCTTTATCTCTTGGGAAGCATCAAAAGGGGGCAGGCCGAATTCATCTTCAGGAGAGGATTTGCGGTCCTTGATATAGAACCACTTTGTCCTCCATCCCTGGACAGAGGCGGCCATGGAAAATTCAAAGTATTGCGCCTCAGGGCGCACAGAAACGACGGCTCCACCCAGTTCGGGTTTCCTAGCCAAAGAAACATTGGGGCGGAGTCGAAAGATTGATCTCCAGAGAAGGAAGTGGGGCTCAATGCCCAAGAATGACTCGCAGAGAGTCACGAAGCAAGCAATGTGAAGAAGGGAATTTGGTGCGAGCTGATGGAGCTGCACACCATAGACAAACAGCAGCCCACGGAGAAACTCGTGGGCAGGAAGGGACAAACCGCGGAGGAGAAAAGCAAGGAACATTACCCGGTAACCGCTCGGGGGCTTCGGGATCCGCTCAGTACTTGGGAATTGGATGAAATCCTGGGCGGAGATGAGACCGTCCGCCCTGGCCTTCTCCACCTCCTTCTTGGTGATGGTGGAGCGCACCCATTTGGTGGCAGACGTCTTGGCCATGGTGCTCTTAATGCCCAGATGTTTCACGCGCATCCAGCACAAAGCACGCTTGGGTGCTTCGCAAGAGAGGAAGAGATAGAGGAGATCAGCAATGGAGGCGGCGGAGGGAACGAGCTGGTAAACAGTACGATTCCCCACTACACCATTTATATACCTTCTGGGAGAAGGATCGTGGGCTGAGACGTGGCGCAAAGATCGGAAACGCCAGCCCACTAACGGTCAAAAATCGTGCAGCCCACTAACGGTCAAAAAATCGTGAAAGTTACAGTGCTACCCATAAAACGGTTTGCACTGATGAAGAGCCACGTCTTCGTTGACGTCATCGAATATATATATAAAGGTAAAGGGATGGCGCCGACAAATGCCAAGCTTATAGGAAAAAAAAGATCATATATGAAGGATTTTTGGTTATAGCCTTAGGGGCTGTTACTTCCAAAAAATATCGAATGGAGCTCTTCATTGAAGTAGTGAACTCGAACTCGACGACAAGGTGTCCTTGAAAGTATCTCGAATTGAAGAACTTCGGAGTTGAAGTGTTTTGAGTTGAAGTATGACGAGCTACATTATCTCTTGAGCCTATACTCGAAAAACCCTTTTTTCGACTATAGCCTCGGGGGCTACTCCCATCGGGAGCGCTGAGCGCGCACCC
The DNA here is from genome assembly GCA_007115705.1 of Dactylis glomerata. NCBI lineage: Eukaryota > Viridiplantae > Streptophyta > Magnoliopsida > Poales > Poaceae > Dactylis > Dactylis glomerata. The sequence continues at coordinate 99,362 of QXEO01000521.1, forward strand.
GACGATATTTGTTGATTAAGCATTAGAGATTGGAGAAGTATAGGAGTGTTACTCCCATCGGGAGCGAGTTTTATGGTTGTAGAAACCCGAATATTTTTAGTCAAAATTTGACTGCGACATAAAATTCTCGAGTTGTGTTATCGCAACACGACTCGAATGCCGTGACTTGTCACAAAGGTAAGACCCCGGGATCCGTCCTGTGTGGCCTGGTATACGCACATGGATGCGCTCTGCTGGTATGTATCCGTGTCTACGACGTGAAGAAAATCCTGGTGGACGCACTGGGTACCCTGAGAACCACTGGGATTCATTCTTTGTAAGTCCTAAATGCGGCGAAAGAATGGATTTGACCGGTATCCCGAATTCAAGTCCAAGGGGATTGAATTTGAAGTAGGTGACAAGTATCTGTTTCGGCAGTTAGCTGACCTCTTGATCCGTCAGAGTTGTCAGGCTTGTTCATCAAACCCCCTTGCGAAAAAATATCATGAAAATAAGTCGAAAAGACTAAGTCGAAGATTTGAATATGTGAAGAAGTCGAAGAACTGATCAAGTTGAAGATTTGAAGATTAGAGATTCAACCTGAATCTGCAATTCTGGTAGAATCTCAGGGGCTACTGACAAGGGTATAGTGAATAGAGCCCGTTAGTTGAGTACCCCTGAGGCCTGATAAGCTAGGCCCAATTGTAATAACAGTCGAATACGAGTTATTACCGTATGTCGATATTGTAATCTGTATCGTACCCTACCCGATCCTCGAGACCTGGCCACCTATATATAGGGGCCAGGAGGGGACGGTGTAGGGCAGATTGAAAGCAAGCCAGGTTGAACACCCAAGTTTACTTTCGATACACACCTATTTCGACTAACTTTACCTTCGAGTTCATCCGACGCCCTATCTCCCCGATCCTAAGTCCTTCATCTAGGACATTTGTCAAGTTAACCCTCATCATTCAATGTTTGGCTGAAAGGGTTTCCTGTAGGGAGGAGGAAAATCTTAACGGTTGGGGTAGCCGCTGTAATTTGGGCAATTTGGAAGGCAAGGAATTTGGCTTGCTTTGAAAACAAGTGGCCAAAGGAGCCTGTTGAAGTCCTACATCGTGTAACATACTGGATTGACTATTGGTGTAACTTACAGGTGAAGGAAACCACAAAACTAGAGCTGCAGCAGGGTGCAAAGCTACTGGGAAGAATTGCGGATGAAGTGTTCCGCACTCGGAACGGATGGATATCATGGACGCCGTGACTAACGACCTGATGCTAGGATACCTGAAGGGAGAGGAAGAAGATCTGGGGCTTTTCTAAAGAAGGCAGTCATCTGGGTGGTTTTTTTCCTTTAGCTGTTTTTGTTACTCTGGTTTTCAACATGTTTTCTTTTTGAGCTGAGGCTCTGGTGGTGTCCCCCGGATGTGTTGAGATCGGTCAATTGTAAGAACTCGATGGTTTCTCCTAATAGAAATCGGGTTGAGCCCTCTTTATCAAAAAAAATCGAGGGAAATCAGCACTTTATTAATCAAAATAAAGTATTAAAGGCCTTACGGATGCAATGTGTTGCAAAGCTTAGAAAAACGGATAAGATAAAAGGATGTGTCTGAGGCTCAGTTTACTTAGCAGTAACTTAGTGTTCAATAGAACAATGTTATCATATTTTAGTTGCAACACGAGCTGCAACTCACTATTGGAATACGCATAGGACTAGGTAGACTAGGACTCTAGAGTTCATCTTTTACTTCAAGGCTACTACCTACTCCTTTATATACCCCATGAGGGTCTAGAAATAAATACAAAACAAATATTAGGGTTTTACAAACTTTCACATGGTATCGGAACGGTTAGTCTCACTATGCCAATCTTAGGGCTTCTACTACTTTCACATCGCGCGCCGCCTCGGGGAGATCAATCTCTTCTCCTCGGGGCACGCCACCCGGTCTGGATCAATGATTGAATCGGATCTTTAGTTTAGTTCTTAGATTCAACTTCGTTTTTCCAGTTTGTAGATTAGATCCAATTTAGCTATCAAATAAAATCCCTAAATCATCCGATTACCCTCGAAATTCTACGGCGAAATTAGTGCAAAATCGGCTCTTACTACGGTCGCGTGGCGAAGGGCATGCATCAGATCACAGCACACCGGAACGACACGCCAGATCAATGATCCCAGCCGGCACAGGTCCATCGGCTCGGCCCGAGCCAACACATGCATGTTCGTGGGGGCAGGCGGTGCCCCAGGTTTGCAACTTTGATTGCTCTCATCACGTGAGATACATGACTCGAAGTCAGATTTGATCTACGTACGATCAAGTTGTCAATACGTCCGCGTCTCCACAATCCATGGGAGTGTGCAAACTCGCGTGCTATGGTGCATTAGTGAAAAACAGGTCTAATATTCTGCGGTATTAGTTCCGGTTGCATTATAAACCGGGACTGATGCCCTGGACCTCACCGTTTTTTTGGCCGCAGGACCCTAGAATTCATTAGTCCCGATTTGTTTTGAATCTTTCGTCCCGGTTCGTAATACGAACCGGAACTAAAGGTTCTGGGGTCGAGTCCGACCGTTGCCAGGCCCATTAGTCCCGGTTGGTAATATCAACCGGAACTAAAGACCCAGCCTTTAGTCCCGGTTGGTATTACCAACCGGGCACTGGTGGAAAAAGACCATTAATCCCGGTTTATAAAGCTCATTTATCCCAGTTGTAGCAATCAGGACTAAAAAAGCGGGACTAAAGGCTCCAGCCTTTAGTCTCGGTTGTTTACGAACCGGGACCAATGGTCCTCCACGTGGCCTAGGTCATGTGCTACGGCTGAAGGACCTTTGGTCCCGGTTCGTAACACAGACCGAGACTAAAGGTTCATTCGGAATAAAATTTATATTTTCTATTTCGGAATTTCTCTATTTTCTTTATTTCTCTATTTTTTTATTTCTCTAATATCTAATCACCTCTATTCTCATATCAAATTAGATACTTATGGATCTCACTTCATTCTCATGTCAAATTACAAGTACTTGTGGTCCTCACTTCCCGGTCGGTCATCCATCCTCACACTGCTCCACCCTTAGCACGCTTAACTTCTCCATTTCTTCCCTACTAGCTTCCAATACTGCGCTCGCGACTTCTTGATAATGGTATGCTACCAATTCTATTAACCTATACACTTTGGTAATATATAATATTACTTTTTTAAATTCCAAATAAATTCACAAAATAGGCAACAATGATTAAGTAATAATAAGCAACAATGAATTCCAAATAATCTTTATGCATAATTTAATTATTAATTTTTAATAATTAAAATATTTAAAAAAGCTAAAATACTTAAAAAAAATCCAAAATTCGAAAATTAATAGACTTGTTAACCGAAGCAGAGGGAGTACATTTTTCCAAACATTATACTCATCCAATAGAATAACAATAAGAGACACGAGAAATCTCGAAGACTCACACAACCACACATCTATGATCATCCACCTAATAAATGTTGAGACGATCAACATGGCTATTGTAGCCTTTTAGCTTCCAGTAGCTCCTAGCAATCTCAAAGCCCAGGCGAGTGTCTAGAGCGGCATATACCACTTGCTCGAAGCTCAATGGAACTTTGGCCCAACCAAATATTAGTTCATCTTCTTCTTCTTCTTCCTTCTTCTTGTCCTTCTTCTTGTCCATCTTCTTGTCCTTCTTGACCCTCTTCTTCTTCTCAAGATGTGTCCCAATAGTAGCATTGGCCAGATCATAGAGACTCGGAGTTAGTTTGTCGGTGGGGTTCGGGACAATCTTTTGGAGATCGTACGCAGACGGAATTTCAATTCCGTATGTCCTCAGCATGCGCACATCATTGGCGATAGCCGCACCGCAGAATTTGATGGTGGTGTCCTTCAAGAATTCTTTGAGCAGCTGCGGCACGCGATTGGCCCAACATATCTGGAAGATCAAAACCTCGGACGCCACCGAGAGTTGAAGGACGGCAGCACGCTGATTGACCTTATCATGAGGGGTGGTGAACTCACAGTCCAACCCCACACACTTGATCGGTGTGGCGTCGAGGAAGCGTTGCTTGACGGCGCGGATCCACTTCACCCTTGATGCACGGAGAGTTTCCGTGACGGTGAAGCTCATGTCTACGATGGTGATATAGTACAGCCAAGATCGAGGTAGATCTAGCTACGCCATTGGAATGAGAGGGAGAGAGAGGGCACCGGCGGTGGTGAAGATGCTATGCGTGGGATGTGAAGATGTTTTGGGAGAAGATTAGGATGAAGAGATGTGCTCAAGATGAAAATATGAGTGTCCTTATATAGTAGAGAGAGGGAGATGAAGAAGCAGCAGCCGCCGCCGGTGATCAAGGACGACCGGCGGTGCGCTTTCCCGAAGCGATCTGGCGGAGAAAGAAGCGACACCGTAATGACGATCGATTCCGAAGCGTCGTCGCGTCGTAACTGGCGCGAGAAGTGGACGGTTCATTTGAACGGGCCTTTGGTCCCGGCTCGTGACACAAACCGGGACTAAAGGGTGCCCTTTAGTCCCGGTTTGCTCCACGAGCCGGGACTAAAGGCCCCTATCCATTAGCCCCGGTTGTTGAAAAAACCCGGGACTAAAGGGCACCTTTGAACCGGGACTAATGCTCCCTGGCCCACATTTTCGAATGAACCGGGACTAATGCGCCCTTTAGCCGCGGGTCGAGCAGTTTGGGGACTAATGGGGGTGAATGGAAGCCCTTTTTCTACTAGTGGGGACTAATGAGTTTCCTATATATAAAATATCCTTCTTCCTCCCCGAGCCAGCCATTCCCCCTCTCCACTCTCCAAGTGTTCTTCATGCAACAAGCTAGCTCGAGTTCATCCTCTTTGACCACCATTTTTTGTCACAATTTGATGTCCACACTTTAATCTAAGTGGACTAAAAGGTGAGGAACTTTGAGCTTTTGTCTTTCATTGGTAATTTAGCTCATTTAATGCTCTAGAAGTAGAGAGATTTGTGAATTTATTATGGGAGCAATTTGGTGTCCACACTTCAATCTAAGTGGACTAAAAGGTGAGGAACTTTAAGCTTTTGTCTTTCATTGGTAATTTAGCTCATTTAATGCTCTAGAAGTAGAGAGATTTGTGAATTTATTATGGGAGCAATTATTTAGATGTTTATTTGATTATGTGTAGAAGTAGATGGAGATAGAGGTAGAGATAGAGATATAGATTGAAATATAAAATAGAAAATAGAAAATAAAAATAAAGATAGAGAGATAGAGATAGAAATAAAAATAAAAATAAAAATAGAAATAGACATAGAGATAGAAATAGAGATAGAAATAGCGATAGAAATAGAGATAGAAATAGAGATAGAAATAAAAATAGTGATAGAAATAGAGATAGAAATAGAAATAGAGATAGAAATATATAGATAATAGAAATAGAAATAAAAATAGTGATAGAAATAGAGATAGAAATAGCGATAAAAATAGAGATAGAAATAGAAAATAGAAATAGAGACAGAAATAAAAATAGTGGTAGAAATAGAAATAGAGATAGAAATATATAGATAATAGAAATAGAGATAGAAATAAAAATAGTGATTGAAATAGAGATAGAAATAGAGATAGAAATAGAAATAGTGATAGAAATAAAATTAAAGATATAGAAATGGACATACAAACAAAATTAGAGATAGAAATAGAAATTGTATATTTGATTTGCGTTTGATATATACTTATATAATGCAGATGAGCCGGGCATGGATGTACGCCGATCGACGCTCTAGAGATTTCATTAAAGGTATACATTCTTTGCTCAATGTGGCTGAGGCAAACAAGCGGAATGGTTTTATGTGTTGTCCATGCGGTGTTTGTCGAAATGAGAAGGATTACCCCTCCACAAAGACCCTTCACATCCACCTGTTCTGGTTTGGTTTCATGTCCGGCTATAATTGTTGGACCAAGCATGGGGAGAGAGGGGTTATGATGGAAGACAACGATGAAGAAGAGAATGATGACAACTATCTTGAGTTCCCTGAAACCACCGATACCACAATGGAAGATAATGAAGAAGAAGAAGGTGAAGAACTTGCATCAAATGTGCCCACTGATGATCTTGGTCAGGTCATTGTTGATGCACAGATAGACTGTGAAAGTGAAAAGGAGAGGGAGAAGTTGGAACGCATGTTAGATGATCACAAAAAGAATTTATACCTGATACGTCTCAAACGTATCTATAATTTTTGATGCTCCATGCTTGTTTTTACACCATTTGCCTATTGTTTCGTTACACTTAGTGGTACTTTTATACATTTTCCGGAACTAACCTATTAACGAAGTGCCACAGTGCCAGTTTCCTGTTTTCTGCTGTTTTTGTGTTTCAGAAGTGATACACAGGAAATATTCTCGGAATTGGACGAAACAAGTTCCTGAAGTCATATTTTACCCGGAAGCTTCCAAACATCCGAAGGAGAGAAGGAGTAGGGCCACGTGGGCCCCACACACATAGGCGGCGCGGCCAGGGGCCTGGCCGCGCCACCCACGTGTGAGGGGGCGTGGGACCCCCTCTGACATCGCCCTTTCGCCTATAAGTACCCCCCGACGAGAAAAACCTAAGCCCCGATCAGTTTTCCAGAATACATCGCGATCCGCCGCCGCCGTCGACCCGAAGATCGGGAGGGTCCAGAAGCTCTTCCCGGCACCCTGCCGGAGAGGGGAATCGCCACCGGAGGTCTTCTTCATCGCCATGCTTGCCTCCGGAGCGATGAGTGAGTAGTCTACCTTGGACTATGGGTCCATAGCAGTAGCTAGATGGTTGTCTTCTCCACCATGTGCTTCATGTTTAGATCTCATGAGCGCTGCCCTACATGATTGAGATCACCGTTATGTAATTCTATGATGTTGGTTTGTTGGGATCCGATGAATATTGGTGTTTATGATTAAGTTGCTGTACTGAATTATATCTTTTGTTATCTCTATGTTGTTTATGATCTTGCATGCTCTCCGTTGTTAGTAGCTATCTTGGCCGAGTAGTTGCTAGTGACTCCAAGAGGGGGTATTTATGCTCGATAGTGGGTTCATGTCTCTATTTCACCTGGGGGAGTGACAGAAACCTCTAAGGTGGTAGATGTGCTGTTGCTACTAGGGAGAAAACAACATTCATATGCTCAAGGGCATATGCTTTGTTTACATTACACACTTTGCTTAATGCAATTATCTGTTGTTCGCAACTTAATACTTCTAGGGTGTTCAGATGATATCCCCGGGGGTGGATTATTCGTCATAGATGCAGTTGGATGGCGGTCTATGTATTTTGTTGTAATGCCCAGAGTAAATCTCATAGTGATCTTCTTGACATATCACGTTATCTTTATTCTATCAATTGCCCAACTGTAATTTGTTTACCCAGCATGTTATTTTATCTATGGAGAGACACCACTAGTGAACTGTGGACCCCGGTCCTATTTTAATCATATTGCAATCACCTGTTTACTTTTCCCGCACTGTTTACTTTACTCGCATATTACTACTGTTTTCCACTCGATACACTCATAACCTTTGTTTCAAGCAAACCGGTGAGATTGACAACCTCATCGCAAGTTGGGAACAAAGTATTTGTTTGTGTGTGTGCAGGTTCCGCGTTGCTGCTGGCCGAAGACGAGTCAACAAGTATCATTAACGGCGCCCTTGTTGGAGTGTTATTAAGCCAGTCCACAACACCTTCAATCGTCACCGTCTCTCTTCTCCTGATCGATAAACCTTGGTTTCTTAACTGAGGGAAAACTAGCCGCTGCACTCATCATACCTTCCTCTTGGGGTTCCCAATGGGCTGGTCATTCACCACGCACAAGGACTTACTGCTCCCACGTCAACTAAACGCCACAGCTCTTTTCCGGCGCCATCACACGAGTAGCAGCTTCTTTTCTGGCGCCGTTGCCGGGGAAGAGAGAAGACTTCTGCGAGGGGAGTTCTTCGCACACACATTCTTTACTTTGTTATTTGTTTTGCTTTAATTTATTTTATTTTACCTGCATTGCTTTTTATATCAAAAACCCAAAAAAATTAGAATCCTTGGTAGCTGTTTTTACTTGTTTACTTTCGTTTTGCTGAAATGGCCAATCCTGAAAACACCAAGTTGTGTGACTTTGCTAGCACGAACAATAGTGATTTTATCTGCACTCCTATTGCACCAACTGTTCCTGCTACCACCTTTTATGAGATCAAGCCTGCTTTATTGAACCTTGTTATGAAAGAGCAATTTTCTGGTGCTAGTACTGAAGATGCTACAGCTCATCTCAACAATTTTGTTGAGCTTTGTGAGATGCAGAAGTATAAGGATGTTGATAGTGATATTATTAAGCTCAAGTTGTTTCCTTTTTCTTTGAGAGGAAAAGCTAAAGATTGGTTGCTGTCTTTGACTAAGAATAGTATTGATTCATGGGCTAAGTGTAAGGATGCTTTTATTGGTAGATATTATCCTCCTGCTAAGATTATATCGTTGCGTAGCAATATTATGAAGTTTACTCAGTTTGATAATGAACATGTTGCTCAAGCTTGGGAAAGAATGAAATCTATGGTAAAGAATTGCCCCACTCATGGACTGACTACTTGGATGATTATCCAAACTTTTTATGCAGGACTAAATTTTTCTTCAAGGAACCTACTTGACTCAGCTACTGGAGGCACTTTTATGCCCCTTACCTTGGGCACCGCATCAAAGCTACTCGACAACATGATGGTAAATTATTCCGAATGGCACACCGAGAGAGCTCCACAAGGTAAGAAGGTAAATTCTGTTGAGGAAACCTCTTCCTTGAGTGATAAGATTGATACAATTATGGCTATGCTTGCTAATGATAGGACTCATGTTGATCCTAATAATGTTCCTTTAGCCTCTTTGGTTGCTCAAGAAGAGCAAGTTGATGTGAATTTCATTAGAAATAACAATTTTAATAACAATGCTTATAGGAACAATTTTACTAGTAACAATTATAGACCGTTTCCTTCTAATGGTGATAATAGCTATCTTGGTAGACCTAAAATGCCTAGTGAAGAAAGAATTTTTGAACTTGAAAAGGCTACCAAGAATTTTATGCAGATGCAATATGAGCAGAACAGGGCTTTCACCAAGACTATGGAGGAGCAATCAGCTCTGTTGAGGGCTATAAGTCATCAACTTGAAAATTTAAACAAGGCTGTTCCTGAATTACAAGCTAAGGCTTCCAAAGCTGAAACCGATATCTCATTATTGTCTAATGTGCAATCTTCTTTAGTTAATAGAATGTCCGCTAAGCCTGATCCTTTTGCTGCCGTTAATGCTACCCAAGTTGGAATTGATAAAAATATTAGATTGTTAGCGGAATTGCATGCCAAGTGGGAAAGAGAAGATGAGATGGCTAGAGAGATGAAGGTATGTACTATTACTACCTCTAATGATGTTGCTCCTACTGATAGCAATCCTCTTACTTTGATTGGTGTAGAGAAAACTCCCACTCCTTGTGTTAAAAAGCCTAAAACTGCCAAAACTTTTTCTCAAAAGAGTGCTGAAATTTTTCGGAGTGTGGGAGATGATAGCTCTATTTCTTTTAATGATTTTGATGTTGATGGCTGCAATATATCTGTAGTAATTTTGTTCTTGCAAAAGCTTGCTTTGACTCCCAATGCTAGTTCTTTAAATATTGCTTTTACTAAGCATATTACCAATGCTCTCATAAAGATTAGGGATGAAAAGTTGAAGCAAAAAGCCTCTGTTCCCAAGAAGTTAGAAGATGGTTGGGAACCCATCATTGATATGCATGTTAATGGTTATGATTGCCATGCTTTATGTGATCTAGGTGCTAGTATTTCTATCATGCCTAGAAAGATTTATGACATGCTTGATTTACCACCGCTTGAAAAATGTTATTTTGATGTTCCTATTGCTGATGTTGCTAAGAAGAAACCTCTGGGAAGGATTAATGATGTTCTTATTGTGGTTAACAATAACCTTGTTCCCGTTGATTTTATTGTTATGGACGTTGAATGCCATGCTTCATGTCATATTATTTTGGGAAGACCCTTTCTTCGAACTGTAGGTGCTATCATTGATATGAGGGAAGGCACTATCAAATATCAATTTCCACTTAATAAAGGTATGGAACACTTCCCTAGGAAAAGAAAGAAATTACTTTTTGACTCTATTCTTAGAGCAAATTATGAGCTTGATGCTTCATCACTTGATATTACTTGATTCGCAATTTTCTGCGCCTAGCTCAAAGGCGTTAAAGAAAAGCACTCTTGGGAGATAACCCAATGTTTTATTTTCAGTACTTTTTCTTTTATTTGAGTCTTGGAAGTCATTACTACTGTAATGACCGCTCCTTATCTTGTTTATTTCGTTTTTGTGCCAAGAGAAGCCTCTAATTTGAGTGAGGTAAAGATTTGGGGATGTTGCTGTCCTGAAACTGTTTTCGGTGCTGCACCGTAAAAATTCGTGAAAATTCTCTGTTTATCTTTTGGACCTGCGATTTCTTGAGCATATGCCCCAGGTTATATCCCAACTTTTCTTAGTTGAACACTTTTTTATTTGAGCAACAGAAAATCCATCAAAAATTCCTCCTTTGTCAGCTGTCCAGTTTTGACAGATTTCTGCCAATATTTGTTTTTGCCACTTTATCGCTTTCTTTTGAGTTCTTTTTTATCATGGAACTCTTGTGGAAGTTGCTACAGTAGTATATACTTTATATGTGGTGGTTTTGGGTTGAAACCTGAAGCTAAAAGAGGTTGAATATATTTTATGCTTACACTAATGTTGCTAATAGAATTGTGTTTAGTTTTGTATGAAGGAAGTTTTCAAGTGTAGGGATTGGAGAATGATGAGATGAGTTGAAGAATGGACAAAAGCTCAAGCTTGGGGATGCCCATGCATCACCCCAAGAAATATCCAAGAAGTACAAGCGTCAAAGCTTGGGGATGCCCCCGAGGCACCCCTTCTTCATCGGCAAAAATCAGGTCACCTTTCAAAACACTATATTTTTATTGCTTCATGCACTATGTGTTTTTCTTGGAGCGTCAGTTGTTTTAGTTTTCTTAGTTGGTTTAGTTTGTTTGTTTGCTGCAATAAATGGTTGGACCCCAACAAATTTCCTTTGGAGGAGATGTACTCGTTTTCATTTACAAAGAACACTCTAGTTTTCACTCTTATTAAAAATCGAGCGTTCTAGTTTTTCTGCTACTGCTTTTGGTTTTTGTTTTCGCCTTGATATGCGTTCAGATCTTGTCATATCTTTTCATCAAGGTGTATTTTTGCCTCTGAACTTTATTGGTTTTCATCAAAAGAGGTGTTTATAAAAATTTCAAATGGTGTTGGAAAAGAGAAAAAGCTTTGTGCAAAATAGTGGTACAAGAAGGAGCTTGTGTAGACTGCGGCTTAGGCTTTTTCATGTCATGCTAGATGTCTTTTTGATAGTATGCTTAGTGGTTTTGCTGTAGCATGACTTGTCTCAAATAACTGAGATTGCTTAATGAGCCTTTGAAAAAATCATGCGTTGTTTTTATTGTATGGAAGCATTATTTTGGTTTTCTCCTTGATGCTTTATTTGGGTTGACTTGGCGCATGCTCACACATGTTAGACTCTTCCAAAGTCGCCATTAGCCTTCATGATCATTTAGTTTTTGACTTTTGATGCCATCGTATGCTTCTTTTAATGTCGCTTTGTCGCTTTGCATGATTATGGCCATTATTGCTCTCTTAGTTGGTCACTCCCAGTATTTTGCTAGCCCTCGCCTTGTACTGAGTATGAGCTCTACTCGTGCATCCAATTCCTAAAAGCCAAAGTTTTCCATTGTGTCCACTATAAATTCCTATGCATGGTATTTGTAAGCCATTCCAAAGTAAAATTTTCGTGTGCTACCTTTCAAAAACCTTCAAAATACTTCTCGTTTTGTGACACTGTTTTCAGCTCATGGGGACGTAGTGGTCGGATTTGCTATCTTCCATATTGCTTATTCCAAAAAGAAAAAAAAAAGAAAAAAAGAAAGAAAAAAGGCACTCCTCCAATGAATGTGAATGTTGGTGGGCACCCGATGGAATCGGTTAGCCATGGTATGTGAAAGGAAAAGGTGGGGAGGAGTGCCAAGTTTTATAAAAAGAGCACAAGAGTGCCAATCTCTCTCTCAAAAACTTGCTTTATTTTTGTATGGAAGATAGTAAGAACCCCATTGCCAGTCATTGACAAAGACAACCACCTCTCAAAATCAAGTTTTCTCTCTGTTTTACAAATGAAAAGCTCTAGCACATGTTTAAATCACTGCTTCCCTCTGCGAAAGGCCTTTCTTTTACTTTTATGTTGAGTCACCACCTTCTTTCTTTATGCACCATTAAGAGAGCATAGTTGTCATTCTTAGTGTGATATGCATTGTCCCAAGGTTCATTGATTGACTCATATTGTTGTTTCACTTGTTCTTAAATTATTTGTATCTAGTCGCCCTCGTAAACTTTGAGGTGTCCTATGCATTTATGTTTTGCTCTCTTTGAAGGACAAGCTGAAAACCTTTTGTATGTTTTTCCTTATGATTTGAACACACGTTTGACTTTCATTGTTTCATTATCATGATCTTTTGTTTGTGTTCATTTACATGTTTACAACATGGTTGCTAAGTTCTTACTGTCATGATTATATCTTTCATGCCCATGTTTTAAGTTCTATTGATCCCAGCTCACCAATGCTTACATATATGATCAAGATTGTGTAGGTGCATGTCACCTCAAAAATTATTCTTTTGTTATCACTTACCTACTCGAGGACGAGCAGGAGTTAAGCTTTGGGATGCTTGATACGTCTCAAACGTATCTATAATTTTTGATGCTCCATGCTTGTTTTTACACCATTTGCCTATTGTTTCGTTACACTTAGTGGTACTTTTATACATTTTCCGGAACTAACCTATTAACGAAGTGCCACAGTGCCAGTTTCCTGTTTTCTGCTGTTTTTGTGTTTCAGAAGTGATACACAGGAAATATTCTCGGAATTGGACGAAACAAGTTCCTGAAGTCATATTTTACCCGGAAGCTTCCAAACATCCGAAGGAGAGAAGGAGTAGGGCAACGTGGGCCCCACACACACAGGCGGCGCGGCCAGGGGCCTGGCCGCACCACCCACGTGTGAGGGGGCGTGGGACCCCCTCTGACATCGCCCTTTCGCCTATAAGTACCCCCCGACGAGAAAAACCTAAGCCCCGATCAGTTTTCCAGAATACATCGCGATCCGCCGCCGCCGTCGACCTGAAGATCGGGAGGGTCCAGAAGCTCTTCCCGGCACCCTGCCGGAGAGGGGAATCGCCACCGGAGGTCTTCTTCATCGCCATGCTTGCCTCCGGAGCGATGAGTGAGTAGTCTACCTTGGACTATGGGTCCATAGCAGTAGCTAGATGGTTGTCTTCTCCACCATGTGCTTCATGTTTAGATCTCATGAGCTGCCCTATATGATTGAGATCACCGTTATGTAATTCTATGATGTTGGTTTGTTGGGATCCGATGAATATTGGTGTTTATGATTAAGTTGCTGTACTGAATTATATCTTTTGTTATCTCTATGTTGTTTATGATCTTGCATGCTCTCCGTTGTTAGTAGCTATCTTGGCCGAGTAGTTGCTAGTGACTCCAAGAGGGGGTATTTATGCTCGATAGTGGGTTCATGTCTCTATTTCACCTGGGGGAGTGACAGAAACCTCTAAGGTGGTAGATGTGCTGTTGCTACTAGGGAAAAAACAACATTCATATGCTCAAGGACATATGCTTTGTTTACATTACACACTTTGCTTAATGCAATTATCTGTTGTTCGCAACTTAATACTTCTAGGGTGTTCGGATGATATCCCCGGGGGTGGATTATTAGTCATAGATGCAGTTGGATGGCGGTCTATGTATTTTGTTGTAATGCCCAGAGTAAATCTCATAGTGATCTTCTTGACATATCACGTTATCTTTATTCTATCAATTGCCCAACTGTAATTTGTTTACCCAGCATGTTATTTTATCTATGGAGAGACACCACTAGTGAACTGTGGACCCCGGTCCTATTTTAATCATATTGCAATCACCTGTTTACTTTTCCCACACTGTTTACTTTACTCGCATATTACTACTGTTTTCCACTCGATACACTCATAACCTTTGTTTCAAGCAAACCGGTGAGATTGACAACCTCATCGCAAGTTGGGAACAAAGTATTTGTTTGTGTGTGTGCAGGTTCCGCGTTGCTGCTGGCCGAAGACGAGTCAACAAGTATCGTTAACGGCGCCCTTGTTGGAGTGTTATTAAGCCAGTCCACAACACCTTCAGTCGTCACCGTCTCTCTTCTCCTGATCGATAAACCTTGGTTTCTTAACTGAGGGAAAACTAGCCGCTGCACTCATCATACCTTCCTCTTGGGGTTCCCAACGGGCTGGTCATTCACCACGCACAAGGACTTACTGCTCCCACGTCAACTAAACGCCACAGCTCTTTTCTGGCGCCATCACACGAGTAGCAATACCCAAATTGCGAAGACGGTCAGAAAAGCTAGGAAGCACGCTGGAATTCCTGCGAGCTACGCTCTTACCAAAGAAGAGAAGGGAATCTTTTTTGAATGCCTGAGCAGTATCAAGGTCCCATATGGATTCTCGTTGAATATAAAGGGAATAATAAATATGGCAGAGAAAAAATTCCAAAACCTAAAGTCTCATGACTGCCACGTGCTTATGACGCAATTGCTTCCGGTTGCATTGAGGGGGATTCTACCGGAAAATGTTCGAGTACCGATTGTGAAGCTATGTGTATTCCTCAATGCAATTTCCCAGAAGTTAATCAATCTAGAAGATCTACCACGGTTACAGAATGATGTGGCCCAATGTCTTGTTAGCTTCGAGTTGGTGTTCCCACCATCCTTCTTCAATATTATGACGCATCTCTTAGTTCACCTAGTCAAAGAGATTTTCATTCTCGGTCCTGTATTTCTGCACAATATGTTCCCCTTTGAGAGGTTCATGGGAGTCTTAAGGAAATATGTGCATAACCGTGCTAGGCCAGAAGGAAGCATCTCCAAGGGCTATCTAACAGAGGAGGTCATTGAGTTTTGTGTTGACTTTGTTCCTGACCTGAACCCGATTGGTCATCTTCAATCGCGGCATGATGGGAGACTGGGTGGAAAAGGCACCCTAGGAATGAAATTAGCATACTGTATGGACGAACATTCTTTGAGTGAAGCACACTACACAGTTTTATGAAATTCCACGTTGGTGGAGCCGTATATGGAGCGACACAAGAATATTGTACGCTCAGAAAACCCGGGGCAGTCTGACTCCTGGATTACAAAGTTCCACATGGCGACTTTTGGTGGTTGGTTGCAAACACTTCTCATAAGTGACGCCACTGTTGGATATGAGCTGTCCATGTTGGCCAAGAAACCATCTTCCACTATATTAACTTTCCAGGGTTACGAGATAAATAGGAATATATTTTACACGATCGCCCAAGATAAAAAGAGCACCAACCAAAACAGTGGTGTGCGCTTTGATGCAGCAAACGACAATGGGACAAAGGACACATATTATGGTTACATAGAGGAGATATGGGAACTTGACTATGGACTGTCTTTTAAGGTCCCTTTATTTCGGTGCAAATGGGTCAAGCTGATAGGAGGCAGGGTAAAGGTGGACCAGCAGTACGGAATGACAACGGTGGATCTCAATAATCTTGGTTACAGAGATGAACCATTCATCCTAGCCAATGACGTCGCTCAGATTTTCTATGTGAAGGACATGTCTACCAAACCGAGAAAAAGATAAGATAAACAAATGAATACATCACACGATGAGGCAAAGCGTCACATTGTTCTTTCAGGGAAAAGAATCATCGTGGGAGTGGAGGACAAGACAAATATGTCAGAAGATTATAACAAGTTTGATGAAATTCCGCCCTTCAGAGTGAACACTGACCCAACCACCCTCTTAAACAAAGAAGATACTCCATGGTTACGATGCAGAAGGAAACCCCAACACTAGATGGAGATGTTGGTGATGTGTAATAATGCATTAAACCTTTTATGTAAATGTATGATTTTGGGTCAGTTATTCAAATTCGAACACTTTTTATATTCCAAGTTTTGTCAGATTCAGAAGTATGCAAAAACAATATTAATTAATACAATTTTAATTGAAAATGGCAAAATATTTAATAGTTAGAATAGTTAGAATAATTGATCTTGAAAATAGAAAATAGTTTTGAATTAGTTATTCAATTTCAAACACTTTTCATATTCATAGTTTTATCAAATTTTACAATATGCAAAAAGAATATTAATCAATATAATTTTAATTGAAAATGGAAAAATAGTTAATAGTTTGAATAGTTAGAATAATTGATTTTGAAAATAGAAAATGGTTTTGAATTAGTTATTCAATTTCAAACACTTTTCATATTCATACTTTTCTCAAATTTTAAAATATGCAAAAAGAATATTAATCAATATAGTTTTAATTGAAAATGGCAAAATAGTTAATAGTTTGAATAGTTAGAATAATTGATTTTGAAAATAGAAAATGGTTTTGAATTAGTTATTCAATTTCAAACACTTTCATATTCATAGTTTTATAAAATTCTAAAATATGCAAAAAGAATATTAATCAATATAATTTTAATTGAAAATGGCAAAATAGTTAATAGTTTGAATAGTTAGAATAATTGATTTTGAAAATAGAAAATGGTTTTGAATTAGTTATTCAATTTCAAACACTGTTCATATTCATAGTTTTATCAAATTCTAAAATATGCAAAAAGAATATTAATCAATATAGTTTTAATTGAAAATGGCAAAATAGTTAATAGTTTGAATAGTTAGAATAATTGATTTTGAAAATAGAAAATGGATTTGAATTAGTTATTCAATTTCAAACACTTTTCATATTCAAAGTTTTGTCAGATTCTAAAATATGCAAAAAGAATATTAATCAATATAGTTTTAATTGAAAATGGCAAAATAATTAATAATTTGAATAGTTAGAATAATTGATTTTGAAAATAGAAAATAGTTTTGAATTAGTTATTCAATTTCAAACACTTTTCATATTCAAAGTTTTGTCAGATTCTAAAATATATAGAAGTTATTCAAATTAAAATTCAAAATTTATATTCAAATAAAATCTAAAAAAATATAATGCTTAACGCGCATTTATTAGCCCTTTAATCCCAGTACCGGAGAAAGACTTAGAAGAAGACAAAACAACGACCGACGGAGCTACGCAAGCGTACGTAGTTCGAGCGGGACGAGGTTTCGTGGCCACGGATCGCCACCACCGACGGCGATCGTCAACCCCAACGAGCGGCTGACGCCCGATCCGTGGCGCCACGTGGGCCCCTCCGTATGTTCGCAATCCCGCCGATCAACGGCAGCCACTTGTGCGAGTGGTTTCCCAGGTGTCGCCCGCGTAGCGGATGAGCACACATGGACATGTTCCTTCCATGGAGCGATGGCTACGCGCGGGAGCGAGTCAGCGGGACGGATTCCCTCCCTCCTTGCGGCTCGGCTTGCATCCATGTCCATTGAAGCTTTACGGGAGAACACCGATCACACACAGGGAGGAGGGAAAAAGATCTCCATCACGAGCTCACGCCGTCTGCCGGCGTCTCGCGTCTCGTCGTCGTCTTTAAATACGCGGGGAGACGAGGGGAACCACACCACGCTGCCTTGACCGTCACCTCCTCCTGCATTCTTCTGACCATCTCTACGTGCCTACGGACATGGAGCCTGCCGAGGGGATGCGCTGCGCGTTGTGCGGCGCGGTGGCGCACGTGCACTGCGCCGCCGACGCGGCCTTCCTCTGCGCCCCGTGCGACGCCCAGGTGCACGGCGCCAACTTCCTCGCCTCGCGCCACCGCCGCACGCGCGTCTCCACGTCCAAGAACCTCGGCCACGACCACGACGTGTCCGGGACGTCCTCGACATCCTGCCTTTCCACGGCGGACTCGGCGACGACGACGGCCGTGGCGGCGCAGCCAGAGAGGAGGAGGAAGCACACGAGGACGCTCCGCGGGCGTGGCGAGGCGGTGCTCGAGGGGTGGGCCAAGAAGATGGGCCTCGTCGCGCCGGGCGCGGCGCGCCGTGTCGCGGCGGCGGCCTCGCGCGCGCTCCAGGACGTGGCCGGGGCGCCCCGCATGCCGTTGCGCGTCACCATGGCGGCTACGCTGTGGCGGGAGGTGACGGAGCTCGGCGTCCGAGAGGCCCACGGCGGCGAAGCGCTCCGGCGGCTGGAGGCGTGCGCGCGCGTGCCGGCGAGGCTTGTCGTGGCGGTGGCGCCGTCGATCGGACGCGCAGGTGTGAAGCGATTGGCCGTCATGGACACCAAGGAGGGCTGGGGCGAGTGCTCGTGAGCGCAGATATGGCCGCACCAGTTTAAGTGATCTTCTGCGAGACATGGCTCCTGAGAAGTCAGCTTAATTTGCTTGTTCAGGAAATCCGGGTTAGTTTAGAACTTACAAGCATGGGGTCACGGGAGCAAAGTGACTGTATTCCTTTGTAACTTGGTTGAAGTGATTAGCCGTTTTTACTAATTATGGTCTATGGATCATATTATATATTACCTTTCTCTCTCTCTCTCTCTCTCAAGAAATATTGTAGGATGGTTAATGATGCACCAACTATTGTCTAAGAGCGGCGTTACTTCCGTGCAAGAGAGCATTGAGCGCGTTGTGTTTACTCCGAGATTAGCTCATACATGTATCTTTGCGTCTTTGCATGCAGCCTGCCCAGGCTATTCCTCTATAAACTTTTTCTTCCTCCGATCAAAAATAAATAAGTGTCAAAAAATTTATACTAGCTTAGTACAAAGTTTGTATTAAATTCCCGATAGTTATTTCCGATCGGAGGGAGTAGTATATTGGATTTAATCTCTGGTTTTGAATTTTAGAGCCATATTTATCGAAATATATATCAAATTAACAATGTATTTGAATCTGTATATTTATTTCAATGATATCTTTCAAAGTCTAAAAATGGTTTGGTTTGACAACCTTCAAAAATTAAATTCTAAAAAAATTCAAACATGATAATGCACATTAAAACTCGATAACATAATGAGTACCCAAATTAAGCTCTATGACAATTGCCATATATTTTCAAACTTTGACGAATCAAATTTGTAACACTATGGAACAAAATATTTCAAGTAATTTTTTTTTCACTATGTTCTAAAAGTATTTTTTTAGAAATATTAAATATTGATCTTATTTAGAAGCTCACTGCATTAGAAACTCAAATTATATACTCACCGACCATGTGTGGTGGATGTGGCCACGAAGGTGAGTTAAAATGTGACATCAAAAACTTAAAGCATCACTAGTAACTATGTGGCGTTTTAAATCGTCTCTTTCTCTATCTCCCAAGCAAAACACATATTTCTATGTATATAACCAAATCCATGCCCTTTAAGATAATGTATCATCATATATATATGAGAAGTATACATGTGTTTTGATCTTCGATTTACTTCCTTCACATTCCAAAATGAGGATATCATGACCGAAATTTCGGTCTTTGTAATTCGGTCTTTTTCAAATTCGGTCTAAAATAAATAAAGACCGAAATATACCCTCAGAATATGCTACCCGACAATTTCGGGTACCTGATAATTCGGGTTCGGGTTCGGTCATGACCGAATACTTTGCTGACTATCGTCAGAGTACAGTCTCCAGTAAAGATTTTGTACCATTCAGCAAAGATTTTGACAATATTTTTTATAATTTAGACATTTTTTAAAGCATATAATTGGCATAAATAAACATTTAGTCTGACCAAACAAAATACAATAACACCATATACTAGATGTACAAGATTCACAAGGTTCATACGGTCATAGATTTACTAAGTTAAGCCAACTAGAAAAGAAAGATTCTCCCGTGAGAGCTAATGGTCTGCAAAGGCAATAATTGTCGATAACAGAACATCTCCCTACGTGAATGCTGAATATGAATTTCTGATCTGCATTTCCCATAGTACACACTAATAAGTAGCTTGAGGAATTCTAAAGAATGACTTTCACGTACATTATATTGCAAAGTGCAAACTGGACCTAACCTGCTAGCATGCAAAGTCGGTCTGTTCGGTTATTCGGTCTATTTTCAGGTAACGACCGAATTAACTGTATAAATATCGGTCTATTTATTTTTCTACCCAAATTTTTAATCGGTCTTTTTGGTTTCGGTCTGTTCGGTTTCGGTCTCGGTCTTTTCGGTGTCGGTTTTTGGTCATCGGTTTTTCTGCCCACCCCTACCCGAGAGAAACACAGCAGGCGTCTGGAAACGTCCGTAGTGACGATGGATGCACAAATGCTCCTTATCTTGGTAACGCTGATAAGCTTAGGAGCATGCATGGAAAGCGGCAGCGGAGAAAATCCCCAGGGCAGTAGTGAATAAAAGTCCATATTTTTTAACCCCCATTTTACATACTAAATTTATTATACTAACTTTTTCTACTTATTTCTGTTCATTTCGCCCAAAGTAATAAAAACATTTTGAATATTGGGCAATTTTTATTTCTTTATGATAATTCATTAGCAAGCAACTACTCCGCTAATATGTGTTTTATGTAATATAATCACATCTATAAGTTATTTTTGTAAATGAAATGTTGTGACATCACTTTAGATAAATCACACATTAACATTATTGTTGTCAAGGTGCATTAAAATTACAAGAGAAAGTATTGAGTTACAATATTTTCATTACACATTTTTTTTCGTCTAGTGTGTACAACTACACTTCTACTAAGCTACAACCAAAATATCTTGAGTGAAAGAAGACCAAGAGGACAAAATAGCATACCTTCATTTACTAAGACGGGCTGCTTAAAAAAGTAACATGTATATTGTTGCCCGTCTATTCTTTGCTAAAATATCTAGAGCGTTCAGTCTAACAATTATTGCGATGAGGTTTCTAGAATGCACGATTATCTACTATAGGTGTAAGTAAATAGAAATGTTAATTATTAATATGAAAATTTTGAAGAGATAAGGTCTGAATTTTGAGTCTCTTGGAGTGGAGTTGCCAGCCATCTGATTCTTTAGTCGATGGTGGATGACATGCAGGGTCCTTGGTTACCATGTGACAATACTTGGTTGGTCTAAAATTGTTCGTTCTGGAAAAACTTCTGGTTAATATTGGTGTTAATAAAAATTTAGAGTACATAGATTGCCTACGAGTCTGTCCTCGATATGATTTGCGAATATGTCTTTCCTGTTCCCCCATTCAATCGCCAAGCAGGGTCGCATGTGCATGTTGGGAGTTTTAGGGCATCAAAAGGCCGACCTATTTTGCTGCCCGAAACGGTTTGATTTGGTTTGTTTGGGTTGGACCGTGGACAAAAAAATGCGCGCGGACACCTGTGGTATCCGAATGGGTAGGTGGTGCGCCGAGCGGGGCGACCCATCTTTTGGCCCAGGTCTGAACGATGGTCTTTTTTCTCTAGTTTTACTTATAGTTTAGACATAAAAAAATAGATCACAATAAGAGTATAGATTAGTTCAAGGTACATCACAAATAGTTTGCAACCAAATAATAAAAAAGTTTACAACATGATAAAATAAAATATAAATAAAATTGGTTATGGGGTTATTTCCCGCGTGAATCCAAATATGATTCATCAAATCTTCATGGAGGGCGTGGTGGGTTGCCCAACCTCGAATCTCATGATGTGCATGGAGAAAATCCTAAAAGGATGTCGGTCTAGGGTTTGGAGCAACCAACACATCCTAAAAATCCCACTCCTAATCATAGACACTATCATCACGCTCCTCCTCAATGATCATGTTGTGTATGATCACACAAGTAGTCATGACCTCCCATATCTGTTGAATGCTCCATTGCTTAGCTGGGTGACGAACAATGGCCCCGTGAAACTGCAGAACACCAAATACTCGCTCCACATCTTTCCGGCAAGCCTCTTGTTCTTTCGCGAATCAACCGTATTTCTCCTCCTTTGGGTCACGATGTGTCTTCACAAAAACAGGCCACCCCAGGTATATACCATGAGCTCAGTAATATCGCTTGGTGTATGTATGGCCCATAATCTGATTGCTCACCGCGGGAGCATTGCCTTCCGCAAGGCTAACAAATACATGTGATTGCCGGAGCACGTACGTTGATATCATTTATGAGCTCCTGCCATATCGAAAAAAGAATGCCAAATCCATAGATGTTGGCTCGCAACGGCCTCAAGTATGACCCTGCAACCCTCAGCATGTCCTGAATACTGCCCATGCCATGCAAAAGGGCAGTTCTTCCACTCTCAATGCATACACTCTATGCTTCCAAGCTTACCGGGAAACCCACTCTTCTCACTGATGAACAAGAGCCGTTGAGTGTCCTTCATGTTAGTCTCTCGCAAGTACTCTTGGCCGAAGACCGAAATGACAGCTCGGGAAAAATTATACATTAATTCAATGCATGTAGACTCGCTCATGCGCATGTAGTCATCAACAAGATCCCCGACTACTCCATAAGCAAGCATTCGTATGGCCGCCAAGCATTTTTGATAGGAAGAGAAGCCAAGTTTACCTGTGCCATCCGGCTTGCATTTGAAATATGGGTCATGGAGGCGAACACCTTCAATAATTCTCCCAAACAACTTCCTTGACATTCAAAAACGGTGTCGAAAATAGTTTCGGTACAACGCCGATTCTGGGTGGAAGTAGTCCGAGTACAGCTGCACGTGGTGGGCCTCCCGGTTTCGGTCCAGATTGGCAGCTCGATCGGGCATGGAGTGTAATATCCTAGCACGTAGGACAACTTCGGGGTAGAATAGAGGGCTTTTGTGATGGGTTCGCAGCATAGAAAACAAAAAATTTCCTACGCATGAACACGAAACTAGCCAAGAAAACTCTACGAGATGGTAGCAACGATTAACTAACCCTCGAAGTCCAGAAGCGGGGATTATGTTCCCGCACAAACGTTGCCGATGGAGAGTCGAGGAAGACGCACGTAGTCGACATAGTTGTTCACTTGACGTAGTCGACATAGTGGTTCACTTGACGATCACGAGATCGTGTACACGGCGCCACAAGTGGTAGCGCCCCCGTGCTCGGTCACACGTACAGCTCGTCGTCGACTCCTCCACGCCCTCGGTCCAGTGGGGCATCGGAAGAAGGGATCCACCGGACACTCCAACACACACTTCTCCAAGTGTGTGAACCTCGAACTAATAATCCGGCAGAGCTTCGCTAAGCTAAGACGGATTTAGGGCAGCAACTTTGCGGGAGCGGGGAAGCATCAAGTAGTGTGTGAAGAGGGCTCCTTTTATAGGAGAGGAGGTGGCAGCCCCCTCTTCATGGTGGTAACTCCCACTTCATCGTGGTAACCCCCTCTTCATGGTGGTAACCCCCTCTTCATGGTGGTAACCCCCATTTTAATTTTGTATGACATTCATGCTAATTAAAATTCACACTTATTGATTTAATAAAACATTTTTATTTATTTATTTAATATTTGTTAATTCATTCAATTAACAAACATTAACAAATACACCCTTGAGTTATTTCGATATCCCAAAATAGTTTTGGTGCTTTTCTGAAACAACCCTCATGCTGTCCTGTAATTCGATCGGAGTATCGTATCCACTAAAAAACGACGGCGAACCTTAATTAAGTGTGTCACCCTACGGTTCGTGAATAACATGGACATGATCGAGACTCCTCTCCGATCAATAATCATCAGCGGGATCTGGAAATCCATGATGACTCCCACTTACTCAACGATGAACTAGTGATCGTGTGAATATTTAACGAACATAATTAATTCCTTTTGTCTCGCGATATTATTACTTGTTCGAGATCTGATCATTTGGTATCAACCATACCTAGTTCGATCCCGTTTCTGACAAGTCTCTTTACTCGTTCCGTGATAATGCATTCCTGTGACCTAGTCACATGCTTGCAAGCGATTCTAATGCAATATCACCGAGAAGGGCCCAGAGAATATCTTTCCGTTATCGGGTCGGACAAATTTCACTCTTGATCTATGAGCCTCAACTAATACTTTCAGAATACCCAAATCAACCTTTATAATCACCCTGTGATGGTGTGATGTTTGACATCATCAAAGCACTCTTCCGGTATCAGTGATTAACATGATCTCATGGTCTCAGGATTAGAACTATTTCGTATGAGTTTGATATAGCAATGAACTTGATGACTTGATCGTTTTGCTATTCATACTATGGGTGTGAGTGTTCATCATATCAGTCTTCTAATGATATGACCCCGTTATTAACAACATCCAATGTTCATGATCAGGAAACCTTGATCATCAGTTAATCAACGAGCTAGTATAAAAGAGAGGCTTTACTAGGAACCCTTTTAGTTTATTAATCACACAAGTATTAATGTTTCCGATTAATACAATTCTAGCATGAGAAATAAACATTTATCACAAACATGGAATATGATAATAACCACTTTATTATTGCCTCTCGGGCGTATTCCCTTCAGTCTCCCACTTGCACTAGAGTCAATAATCTAGTTGATACTTGCGTATATAACACTTATGGCTTTCACGTGTTATCTGTACGCGTTGCAGTGGTTAATCTGATCTCCAGATCTGACACTTTCAGTTCTGTGTGTATTTGCATGTCTTTGCGTCTCTACGCATCACTCATTCTCAAATGAGATAGTTGGGTATAAATTTGGTCCTTTGGTGAGACCTTAGTTCCTTTAGCCAAAATCATGTTGTCACTATTGTCGCACAATAGATCTTCACAGTAATAGCCAGCTTGGAACTATACCTAGTTTGATAACAAACTTCTTGACACAAATGCCCTCTTTTGCTACTTCTAAAGTAGCCATATACTCAACCTTTGTTGTAGAATCCATCACAATGCTTTAACTTTGGAACTCATCCAAATCCATCATGGAACTTCCTTCCATTACATTGTGCCACCTAAACATACAGTTAAAATTGAGATAAACTTAATTTGTATCTTGTGACAAACTTAGTATCAATGTAACACTTTACAATGAATTATGTGTCGCTTTATAATATATATCCTTAGTCCTTCCAAAGCACATAAGGATATCTCTACTATTGTCCAGTGATCATCTTATGACTTTTATCACTCTGGTATATGCTCATAACATTTAGAGCATAGGACATATCTGGATATATACATATCACGGTATACATGATCGATCAAATCATTCATGTAGCTTCACTCATCAAGTATTAAAAACACCTGAATCTTGTTTCAACCTATTCCATGCGACAAGAACTTTTCTTGTCGTTTCCTTATTGAACTTCATTCAACATTTCATATATGTACTTTGGCACAACCATATTGGCACCTTGATGTATCTACATAGACATCGAGACCCAATATTTTGGTTTTGCCTAAGTCTTTCATTGAAATCTAATTTTAATGAAATTCTTAACCTATGTCAATACATCATTTCCAATTAACAATATGTCTTCTACATAATGTACTGAAAATATGTCTCAACGCTCCCACTTAATTTCTTACAAATGCAAGCATATTCATCGTATCTGATGAAACTAAACCTTTTAATTATTTTATCACGGTGAATATTTCAACTCCGCGATGCTTACTTCAACCATTGGAGTTTGCATGCCTTTTTAGCATCCTTTGAATTTACAAGACCCTTTGGACCATGTCATGTACATGTCCTAGGTAACCATTTTATTAGAAGAATGTTGTCTTGTTTGTTCAACTAACATATACCAAACTTGGCATATGTAGGGGTTGCTACAGTAATCTGTCCAGACAAAATATTGCTATGAAAGATCAAATCTTGTCATAGTCAACTCATTGAACATAATCGTAAACTCTTTTAATGATGTGTCGACTATTTCAAAGATGTTAAACATCCATGTCTGTCTTTATAGATCCAAATACGTTCATTAGGCTTCATGCCTTTTGAGGGTCTTCCAAGTTCATAAACTTGGTTTCTCGTGTATGGAACTATCATGGATTTTATGGCTTCTAGCCATTTGACAGAGTCAGGGCCCATCATTGCTTCTTTGCATGCAGTTAGTTCATCATTGTCAAAAAATAATGATTCATTCTCAAATCTAACTATTTGATTGTTACCCGACTCACGCGGTTCAATAGGAACTTTGATCTATGTGACCACAACCTTTGAGGTATGACAGCCATGCGCATTGTGGCCGCCTCTGGGACACTTCCCAGCGCTGCGCTACTCAGCACATATAGCTTAGGTTCAACAACCTAATCAAAGTTCCATTGTCCTCCCACTTGACTTTTTGCGAAAAATTCCTTCTCAAGAAACTTGACGTTTTCGGCGACAAACACTTTTGTCTTAGGTGTTCTGGAGGAATACCCAACATTTATTTTGGGATAACCTACAAAGACGTATTTATCCGACTTTGGTTGTAAACATTTTACATATGCCTAGCATACCAAAATTTCAGAAAAGACAACTTGAGTTTTATCCCATGCCATATCTCATATGGTGTCATTTCAATGGATCATGATGGCGCTCTTTTCAGTGTAAAAAGCGGTAGTCTCTAAAGCTTTATCCTTAAAATATAATGGCAATTTTATAGATGACACCTTTGATCCAACGATGTCAAACAAAGTTTGATTTCATCTCTCGAACACTCCATACTCCTATGGTGTTTCGGGAAATACAAGTCTATGGAATGATTCCTCAACTTTTAGGTGTTTGCTAAACTTGTAACTCAAATATATTCCTTTATGATCCAATCATAAATTCTTTATTCTCTTGTTACAATGATTTTCAACTTCAACTAGAAATACTTTGAACAATATTCAAATATTTCATGCTTCTTCCTTATCAAGTAAATATACACATATATCTACTCAAATCATCGGTTAAAGTAAATGAAGTTCAAGAATTCACCACACATGGCTACACATAATGGACTATATACACCAACATGTACAATATCCAATAAGTTAGTCGTCCGTTCTTCTTTGGCCTATGAACGGAGTTTTAATCATATCTAGGAAATTCTCACAAGTGTCAATTGATTCAAAATCAAAAGGCTCCAGAATTCCATCAATATGGAGTTCCTTCACGTTTTCTTTCCAATATGATTTAAATAGTGGTGTCACTCATAAGTGATCTTCTAATCATTTGTCTTAAGACATTTTTAGCATCAGTGTTATGGATGTGATTTCTCCAACAAGATAAGCGTTCATTCATCTTTTATGAATGCGGTAATAATTTGAACAACCATTGTTCTCATAATACCAGAACAAAATAACAATTATTCAAATAAATCTTGAAGGCTAGGTTTAATTCCAACAAAACACAATAACACTTTATTTGTTTTCGATGAGAATCATCCGATATTCATTTGCTAGTTAATTAGGCCATTGTAGTTCTTGTATTGCGTTGTTCTGTATGACAGTTCATACCAACCAATTTAGTATCAAATACCCAAGAACCACATTGTTTTAACAAGCAACGAATACAACCATAACATGTATATCTTCTATATACCTGAGCTGGACATTTCCAGTCTTTTATTTTCCGCCAGAATAAATTTCGGATTCTCTTTTAGCAATTCTTTTTCATCTAGAAGAATCTATCAACATCAATAGTGGCGCCATACACATGGCACATAGTTCAAGGCATGATTAGTCAAACACTAATACCCTTGGACTCACACATTGAAGTAGATCACCATTATCAAATATTTGGCGTTCTTCCAAATTCCATTCTTTAGTAATCTATTAATGTAGTAAACATTTTACCGGCATCTTGTATTCATCCTATCATGACAACTTTCATGATCAAGCTACTATAGCTCATGAGGACAAATTGTGAGTATAATGTTAGTTCCCAAAACCTTTTTAGGAGATCTTGACGCCTAGCGTCTCCAATCTTTACAAATTCTCATATAATATAAGAACATGTGTCTTACTAAATTATACTCTATCACTTTGCAACCAAACATTGTTTCAGATATCACAATATCTTCCACACATGATAGTTTATGAAACAATTCTTTTAACTCCTAGATAACCTTGATACTAAAAACAACTTTTGAATATCAAGGATTATGGAGGCAAATGTGATACTTAGATACTAACACTGGAATTGTTACTCTTGATTTAATACTACTTATTAAATTTTATCGAGTAACAAGGGTTTGCTAAAAGTTTGCAATAGGACTTTAAACTTTAGATTGACATTCAAACAATACGATACCAGTTCGTAAAGTTAACATCCAGAATTCTATAGTTCTATTATCTCAATTATAGCTAATCGCAAGGTAGTAAACGGATGCCAATGACTACAACAAACTATGCAAATTCACTATGATTTAGTTCATGATAAATTGAGTTCTATAATGCAAAATTACTAAGTGAACTCCCACTTAAAAACAACATCCCTCTTAGTTTTCTTAAGTGATTACACGAACCAAATCCACTATACCGCAACCGATCATCACGTGCAAGAACATAGTTTCAAAGGCGAACATCACCATGTTCATCATATCAACCATATGACTCATGCTTAACCTTTCGGTTCGTGTTCCGAGGCCATGTCTGTACATGCTAGGCTCGCCAAGTAGAACCATAGCACTCGTGTGTGTAAAACTGTCTTACACCCGTCGTATGTGAACGTAGAGTCTGTCACACCCGATCATCACGTGGTGTCTCAAAACGACGAACTTTCTTGACGGTGCATGCTATGGAAGAACACATTTTTTATCTTGATATTTATGTGAGAGGGATCATCTTATAATGCTACCGCGCGATCAAATCTAAGGAAAATAAGATGCATAAAAGGATAAACATCACATGCATATATAATGTGATATGATATGGTCCTTCACGTATTCGATCTCCATCTTGTGCGTCATGGCATGATCTCCATCATTCCGCCGGCGTAGCACCAAGGTCCATGGCGTGCCACCTTGGTTGTCTTCCTCTATTATAATATATCACTTGGATATATATATTCGGCACGCATGCCATTTAAATGTAAAGACAACCATATGGCTCCTGCCGGTTGTTTATAACTTACAAAAAGGATCATTGCATACAATTTGTAACATAAACAATTTAACCATATCACATCACATGCCCTGCAAAAACAAGTTAGACGTTTCTAATTTGTCTTGCATATTTTACGTGGTTTGGGGCTTTCTAGGAAGAACCGTTCTTATCTATGAATATGTAACCACAACGGTGATAAAAATATTATTAACAACTCTTTGTAAAATAGATCATAACTATAGTGGGAGAAACGTGCACCCGCAAAGCCACATATGCCGAAGCATGTCAAGTGTGGGACAAGTCTCATGAACGCGGTCACGTAATGTTAGTCTCGGGCAGCTTCAATCCCACTATACCACTATGATCCAAAATACAAAAAATTGCAATAACATGATCATCAACGCCCACATCCATATGTGTTCTAACCGTGCATACCAACTACGCATAGAGATGGCTCTGATACCACTGATGGGTTCGCAGCATAGAAAATAAAAAATTTCCTACGCATGAACACAAAACTAGCCAAGAAAACTCTATGAGATGGTAGCAACGATTAACTAACCCTCGAAGTCCGAAAGCGGGGATTACGTTCCCGCACAAACGTAGCCGATGGAGAGTCGAGGAAGACGCACGTAGTCGACGTAGTCGTTCACTTGACGTAGTCGACGTAGTGGTTCACTTGACGATCACGAGATCGTGTACACGGCGCCACAAGTGGCAGCGCCCCCATGCTCGGTCACACGTACAGCTCGTCGTTGACTCCTCCACGCCCTCGGTCCAGCGGGGCAGCGGAAGAAGGGATCCGCCGAACACTCCAACACACACTTCTCCAAGTGTGTGAACCTCGAACTAACAATCCGGTAGAGCTTCGCTAAGCTAAGACGGATTTGGGGCAGCAACTTTGCGGGAGCGGGAAAGCATCAAGTAGTGTGTGAAGAGGGAGAAGAGGGCTCCTTTTATAGGAGAGGAGGTGGCAGCTCCCACTTCATGGTGGTAACCCCCTCTTCATGGTGGTAACCCCCTCTTCATGGTGGTAACCCCCATTTTAATTTTGCATGACATTCATGCTAATTAAAATTCACACTTATTGATTTAATAAAACATTTTTATTTCTTTAATATTTGTTAATTCATTCAATTAACAAACATTAACAAATACACCCTTGAGTTATTTCGATATCCTAAAATAGTTTTGGTGCTTTTCTGAAACAACCCTCATGCTGTCCTGTAATTCGATCGGAGTATCGTATCCACTCAAAAACGACGGCGAACCTTAAGTGTGTCACCCTACGGTTCGTGAATAACATGGACATGATCGAGACTCCTCTCCGATCAATAATCATCAGCGGGATCTAGAAATCCATGATGACTCCCACTTACTCAACGATGAACTAGTGATCATGTGAACATTTAACGAACATAGTTAATTCCTTTTGTCTCACGATATTATTACTTGTCTGAGATCCGATCATTTGGTATCAACCATACCTAGTTCGATCCCATTCCCGACAAGTCTCTTTACTCGTTCCGTGATAATGTATTCCTGTGACCTAGTCACATGCTTGCAAGCGATTCTAATGCAATATCACCGAGAAGGGCCCAGAGAATATCTTCCTGTCATCGGGTCGGACAAATTCCACTCTTGATCCATGAGCCTCAACTAATACTTTCAGAATACCCAAATCAACCTTTATAATCACCCTATGACGGTGTGACGTTTGATATCATCAAAGCACTCTTCCGGTATCAGTGATTAACATGATCTCATGGTCTGCGGATTAGAACTATTTCGTATGAGTTTGATATAGCAATGAACTTGATGACTTGATCGTTTTGCTATTCATACTATGGGTGTGAGTGTTCATCATATCAATCTTCTAATGATATGACCCCGTTATTAACAACATCCAATGTTCATGATCAGGAAACCTTGATCATCAGTTAATCAACGAGCTAGTATAAAAGAGAGGCTTTACTAGGAACCCTTTTAGTTTATTAATCACACAAGTATTAATGTTTCCGATTAATACAATTCTAGCATGAGAAATAAACATTTATCATAAACATGGAATATGATAATAACCACTTTATTATTGCCTCTCGGGCATATTCCCTTCATTTTGTGCATAGCATCTAAAATTACGGGATTTTTTCGCGCTTTTATCACTAAAACCTAAGGGGGACCGAGTCTCTCTTCGAGGGGAAATGGTGAACTCTCGGAGTGCAAAAGAATTCGTCATGACCTCATTTGGTCAATTGCTTGTGGGAAAGGGATGAAAGTGAATAACAAAGAATTAAGAATATATTATGATTTCAAAACTTGAATTTGAATTATGAAATTGAAGTTGAATTTAAAAGACACATTTAGAAAGGATAAACATTTATAATAAGAAAACTTGGACTTTATTGATTATCAACACAATATACATTGTCTTTACAAAATTTAGAGAATAAAAGAATAATTACAAATGGAATAGCACAGATGGAATGTTACAACCAGGAACAAAAATAAAAAGAAATAAAAACAAAGTTAGAGGAATGAATCTAGATGATGATATCCTAAACCACTATATTTCTTCTTTCTTTCTTCTCTATTCTTCTTTATTACCTGCAAACAAAAACATACACAAAGAAGAAATGCCACAAGGCAGTAATACAAGTGGCAGTAAGAAATTAAAAGAAACACTGTTGATAATCATCAATAGTTAAGCTTATCACCATGAGTCACCAGCCAAAATATCAGCCAGGGACCAAACTGGCCAGGCAAGCAAGCCAGTCCAGCAAGCTGCTCAATCATCAAATGCATGCATAGAGGTGTCAAGGCACCAATGAACAGGAGATAGTATAAAAGGGTCACTGTGAGTGGATTTGGTCGACCAAGGAACCCTAGTCGACCAGCAACACCACCAACACAGCAACACAACCATCACAGTATCTCACACCACAGATCACACACATCACTGTGAGCAATCACAGCCAGCAGCACTCACACAATTCACCCTGCTCATGAGCTGAGCATCAGGGGGAATTATCACCACCAAACCAAACCAGCAGCCAAAGCTTAGTAATCATGGTCACTTAAACAAGATCAAGTTGTAGCAAGAAGCAGGCCAAGCACCAAGGAGGTGCAGGGCAGGCAAGGAGGGGTGCCAAGCACCAAGGAGGTGCATGGCAAGCCATCTGGGGAGGAGCAGAGCAAGTACCAGGAGCACTTGATCAAGCTCAAGCAAGAGCATCACCAACACCCACAACCAGCTACCCATAGAAGCCAACACAGGATCAAGGTATACTTTAAAAATTGCATATCATGAACCAAATCATGGCAATAGTCAAGGTTCTTGCATAAACAAGACCAACAGGAAGATAAAGACCCCACACCACCAAACCCTTCTACCAAGTGCAGTACTTAGGAGGTTTTGGGGTATATTTCCTCGGACTTACAGAGAAGTGCTCTGTATAATCATCATAGGAAGCTTCAGTTAAAGAATCACAATTATTTATGCACCACCAAGAATAGAGCCTTAGACCTTGCATCATTGGCTAAGACTAAAATCATCATGTAGTTCTGTTCTTATCAGTATTTAGCATGGCCAACAAGATAATTTAGTCACTGATGAGAAGCCACCAAAGCATACACCAGCAGCACAAAGACAACAGCCATCAAGCTAATCATCAGGAAATAATTGTGCACCTCACAGGGAGGTACCTGATGACCCACAAGTATAGGGGATCGCAACAGTCTTCGAGGGAAGTATTACCCAAATTTATTGATTCGACACAAGGGGAGCCAAAGAATATATGTAAGCCTTAACAGTTGAGTTGTCAATTCAACTGCACCTGAAAACAGTCTTACTCGCAGCGGTTTATCAGTAGCAACAGTTTTATAGCAGTGACAGCAGGAAAACAGTAACAGCAGTAGTAAAATAGCAGCAGTAGAAGTAACGGTTGTAAACAGTACGAACAAATACTGTAGGCATAGGGATGGATAACGGGCGTTGCATGGATAAGATAATTCATGAAATCAATGAGATACGGGCATTGCAGATAAATAATGATAAAGCATCCTAGTACAAACAATCATAGGCATATGTTCCGTATATAGTCGTACGTGCTCACAAGGAGAAACTTGCACGACATCTTTTGTCCTACCAGCCTGTTGCAGCAGGGCCTCAAGGGAAACTACTGGTAATTAAGGTACTCCTTTTAATAAAGTACCGGAGCAAAGCATTAGCACTCGGTGAACACATGTGATCCTCACATCATAGCCATCCCCTCCGGTTATCCCAATTTCTATCACTTTGGGGCCTCGGGTTCCGGACAACAATATGTGTATACAACTTGTAGGTAAGACCATAAACAACAAGTATCATCATAGAAATAATAACATGTTCAGATCTGAAATCATGGCACTCGGGCCCAAAGTGACAAGCATTAAGCACAACAAGTTGCAACAATGTCATAGGCACTAAATAAAGATACTAGGCACTATGCCCTATCAATCTCATATCAAATTACATGAACAATCTCATCCAATCCCTACCATCCCCTCACCTACAGCGGGGGAATTACTCACACATGGATGGGGGAATCATGGATGGTCGATGGAGGAGCGTCGGTGATGATGGTGATGAAGATCTCCTCCGAATCCCCGTCCCGGCAAGGTGCCAGAACGAAGTTTCTGGTTCCGAATCGCGGTTTCTGATGGCGGCGGCGCAGCGGAAGTCTATCTGGGAAAAACGCCGTCTCCCCGATCTTAAGTCGTCAGGGGGTATATGTACGCGAGAGAGGAGGTCGAGAGGGGGCCTGGGGCCACCTCACACAGGGGTGGCGCGGCCAGGGCTGGGCCGCGCCACCACCTTGTGACGGCTCCTCGAGCCACTTCTCCCTCCGGTCTTCTGGCTCCGTGGGTCTTCTGGAGAAATATGATTTTTGGTGATTTTTCCCGAATTTTTACTGGAAGTTGAATTTCTGCACAAAAACGAGACACCAGAGCAATTCTGCTGAAAACAGCGTCAGTCCGTGTTAGTTGTATTCAAAACACACAAATTAGAGGAGAAACAATAGCAAAAGTGTTCGAGAAAGTAGATACGTTTTGGACGTATCAACTCCCCCCAAGCTTAGCTATTTGCTTGTCCTCAAGCAATTCAGTTAACAACTGAGAGCGATAAAAGAAACTTTCACGAACACATTTGCTCATATGATGTATATATACTAACTATGTGATCAAGTACTCAGGCAATTCATAATAAGAAATATGCAACTAATGTCACTTCATAGTCAAGCAAGCTATGAAAGAGTGCCAATGCACTAATAACAAGTAACATGTGCATGAGAAGCTACAAGATTGTAATATGCATAAATGATATGAGAGAATGGTATCCCACTTGCCTTTATTTGTAGAGCAAAACATAAATGCTGAGGCACCTCTGAAGTCCAAGGGAAGACTAGAAGTAGAAATATCAAAGATACAAGCATCATAGTTATACCACAATTAACCGTGTTCTGGGACAAGCACATTATACTAAGAATAACAGCTATGCTCTCAAGAAGTGCTTAAAGTTAGAAGATGGTGACTCAACATAAAAGTAAACGAATGGCCCTTCGCAGAGGGAAGCAGTGATTTAACATGTGCTAGAGCTTTTCATTTGTAAAACAGAGATACAAGGTTCTTTTGAGAGGTGGTTGTTCTATGTCAACGACTAGCAATGGGGACTTACTATCTTCCATAATAAACAAGTGAGAGCGGTTCCGAGTTCTTTGAAAATTGGCACATTGGTGCTCTTTTATAAAGCTTTGGCACTCCTCCCCACCTTTTTCCTTTCTCAAACCATGGCTAACCGATTCCATCGGGTGCCTACCAACTTTCACATTCCATTGGAGGAGTGCCTTTTTTTTCTTTTAGAATTAAGATTATAATGGTCTGACCAGCTCCCTTGCAAAATTAATGACGAGCAGATGAAGCTGCCTAGTCGAGGGATACTTAATTTAATATGGAAGATAGCAATTCCGACCACTACGTCCCCATGAGCTAGAAACAGTGGCACAAAATGAGAAGTAGTTGAAAGTTTTGAAAGGTAGCACATGAAAATTTACTTGGAATGGCTTACAAATACCATGCATAGGAATTTATAGTGGACTTGTTTGGAAGACTTGGTTTTTGGTAATTGGATGCACGAGTAGAGCTCATACTCAGTACAAGTGAAGGCTAGCAAAAGACTGGGAAGCGACAATCGAGAGAGCAATAACTATCATAATCATGCTTGCGACAAAACAAAATTAATATAGGCACAAAAATGATACAAGAACTCTGAGGCAAATTAGATCATCGAGGCTAAATTGACTTTTTGTTCAGTCATATGCATGCTTGAGCATGTGCCAAGTCGATTCAAATGGAGCTTTCAGAGGTGGATACCACAATATCATACCATACTATGAATAAAACAATGCATGCAAGCGTCTACATGACATGCTACAGGCTAATAGTAGATTGAAACTAATCATATGAAAGCAAGAACTACAAAGCATCCATTAGATGACATATACCTTACATGAACTGACTAAGCATGTCCACATAGATGAATATATGTACAAAAATGAAAACAAATAGAGTTCATACCAGCCTCTTACCACATCTCGGATTGTCATATGTCGTCATTATTGCTCTTCACTTGTGTGGCTTGAATAATATAAAGTAAATACCAAGCTCCAATGGAGTAACGGGAGACTGAACTCTGCAACGAACTTTACAAAACCAAAGAAGAACAACAAATATTTTTGGCGTTTTCGATTTTTGAAAGCAAAAGCGGAAGGAAATAGCAACAAAGCAAAATATTTTTGGATTTTTCAAATGGCAAACAAAAATAGCAAGTAAAACAAACCAAAGGTAGAAAACTAAAGAACCAAATTGAGAGAAACAACGGAAATATTTTTGGTCTTTTTGTGTTTGGGAAGCAATGAAAACAAGAACAAGAACAGTGAAGAAAGCGAAACATGAATATACAAAGGTCCGACAGAATATGATATGTAGATGAGTGAATCGTCGGCGTACCTCCCCCCAAGCTTAGGCTTTTGGCCTAAGTGGAGATCAATGCCGGCTCTGGTAGCTGCTCCAAGCCAGCGGGTCATCATAGGAGTAATCGTACCCTGGTTCCCGTGAAGATGAAGCTGATGGCGCATAATCATAATAAGGCTGCTCGTATGGAAAATTCATGGTGTTGGAGGGCTGCCCTGACTCTTCGGTGCCCTCCTCATCGTGCACAGGCGGCGGGTGCTCCCCTATGTACGCGTCAAGCTCATCTTCAGTAAGCGACCATCCATTCCTGCGATCAAGGTTAAACAAAAGAGGTGCAGGCAAACGGATTGATCGTTCAGTCTTTACTACCTTCCAGGTAGTCTTCTTGAAAAGGGTTAGCTCAAATGTTAAATTAATCAAACTGGCAGGAGGAGAAATAAACTTATGTTGAACCATAGCATCAAGGCCAAGTTTCTCCTCGGGGAACTGAAAATCTAAAAAATGAGGCAAAACACCATGAAAAGCTAGCAGGCGCGAAGCTATAAGCCCTCCACAGATTCCCCCTTTCTCACGATTAATATCTAGACGGAAAGCTATTAAGGCACCCAAATTGTAAGTTCTATCACGCCTTAAAGCAGCAGCAATAAAAGCTAAATCATGGAGAGACAACTTACTTGCAGACTTCCTAGCAAGAACACATTTGGTAATGAAGAAGGCAAAATATCGGATGGATGGAAAATGAATGTTTCGAATTTTACCACCTTTTCCTGTGAAGCTTCTTCCTTGACAAATTTCCTCGTATAGTTCTAACAATTGCCTTGGTTGTCCCTTTATCTTCTCAAGCAATCCCCACTGTGGTACTCTGATAACTGTGCAGAAAACATCGAGAGGCAAGTTCACAGATTTGTTATAAATTTTATAATGAACCATGGGGTTAGAAGTGGACCAACTAAATCTGAAATCCTGCACCACAGACATTGTTAGTTTAACATATTGGGGAGGTTCACCCTTGACAAAATATTCTAATCCCGTATTAGAAAGCAAGGTTTGAAAATCATGAAGAATTCCAGCGGCACTCAAGAATGCCGAGCATGGATAGAGTGAAGGAAAAACCTTCTCTTCATGGTGAACTTTCATAACATCATGCACTTCTAGATCATGCTGAGAGAGTTGATACACATTCTCCTCCATTTCTGAAATTTTTCAACAAACTCATAACAAGTGATTTAAAGACAAGCAAATGTAGGAAACTACAATAGTAAGTCACTAGAGAGCTATCATGCATCAAAATAATCTTTCTAAACAATAGAACAAGCATGCATACTCATTTATACTGTCACCTACAATGCTAAAATACTTAAGAAATACTTTACCAAAAGAAAATCTACTTGGACAAGTGGAGGAGTCACATACCGGAGAGCAAATGATCCAAGTTTCAGCAAAAAATGTTGGGCTGAACAAGGAGATCGAAAATCTGGGTGAAGAATAGCAAGAACTCGTGCTTGAGCAAATGGGGCGGTGTTTTTCGGGAGAGAGAAAGAGCAGGGGAAGAAGAGATGAGTGAGGGGCCTGGTGGGGCCCCCTCACACATGGGTGGCGCGGCCAGGGCTGGGCCGCGCCACCTGTGTGTGAGGTGGCGTGGCTGCCCCACCTGGTGCCTCCCAGGTGTCTCTGCCCCATTTTTGACATAAAAATTTATAAAGAATTTTCTGGAATTTTTCGAGAAACTTTATTTTCGAGGATTTTTCAGAAATTGGCATATCGATAAAACTCAGGAAAACGAAGATGAAAAGATTTCAAGCAAATCAAAACTAAGCATGCAGCAGCTCTGAGATACTCTTAATCATACAACTAAACTGAAAGAATAAATTTTTGATGAAAGTAAATACAAGTGAGGTGGAGTGGATGCGGTGAAAACGAAGTTTCATTCATATAAAATCACTTTGTTAACAAGGTTGATCAAGTCTTGTTACCAAACTAACTTTTTATGAGGAGAAACTTTGCATATCACTTAATGCTTATGTTACCTCAACTTTGATAGGTATAGTTCCAACCATAACAATTTGACATTCTTCCTTGGGCTTTCGCTCTGAACAAATAATTTGACCAACTTTGATGGTCTCAACATGCTTGATTGAATTTAGAGCATTCCTCCTATCAATCTTCTTGGGAAAATAAATGGTGTATTCTTTGTCATTAACATTAAAAGTGACTTTTCCTTGATTGCAATTAATAACAGCACCTGCAGTGTTTAGAAAAGGTCTCCCAAGAATAATAGACATATTATCATCTTCAGGCATTTCCAACACAACAAAATCAGTTAGTATTAAACAGCCGTTAGCAACTTGAACAGGAACATTCTCACATATACCAATAGGAATAGTAGTAGACTTATCAGCCATCTGCAAGGATATATCAGTTGAAACCAATTTTTCTAAATCAAGTCTCCTATAAAGAGAAAAAGGCATGACACTAACTCCAGCTCCCAAATCACATAAGGCAGTTCTAACATAGTTATTTTTAATGGAGCACGGAATAGTTGGTATACCTGGATCTCCAAGCTTCTCTGGAACTTTACCATCAAAAGAATAGTTAGCAAGTAGTGTGGAAATTTCCTCACTAGGAATTTTCCTTTTGTTAGTGACAATATCTTTCATATACTTTGCATAAGGAGGCATTCTAATAGCATCAGTCAAAGGAATTTGCAAAAATAAAGGTCTCATCCATTCACAAAACCTGTTGTAGTGTTCTTCTTCCTTGGACTTGTGTTTCTTACTGGGAAAAGGCATTGGCTTCTGTACCCAAGGCTCCCTCTCCTTACCATGCTTGTTAGCAATGAAGTCTTCTTTGGTGTACTTTACATTTTTATCACTCTTTTCCGGTTCTTCTTCAGCTTCTTCTTTATCTTCTTCTTTATCATTTCCTGGTTCTGTTTCAGCATCAGAAATAGAAACACTGTTAGGATCTTTACCTACATCAGAGGATTCTGCAGTTGTTTTATGCTTCTTCTTCTTCTTGGGAGGAATATCATCACTTGAAGCGCGTTGAGAATCTTGCTCGACCCTCTTAGGATGTCCTTCAGGATATAATGGGTCTTGAGTAGCAGCACCACTTCTTGTGCGTATTTCACATGCTTGCTTCTCTCTTGCAGCATTAACTAGCAGGTCTTGCTGTACTTTGGTAAGCTGATCAATTTGTGTTTGAATCATTTGAAAATGTTTAGCAAGTATCTTCACATCATTGGCGGTTCTCTCCACAATATCCTGCATCTTGTTAATAACTCTAGAATTCTCCAACAGATGATTATGCACCATTCTATTAAAATTTTCTTGTTTAACAATAAAATTATCAAACTCATCCAAGCATTGATCAGGAGGCTTAGTGTAAGGAATATCCCTTTCATCAAAGCGTTGGAGAGAGTGTACCTCAATAGTAGATGGGCGAGGGATTGGCTTACATAATTCTTCAATAGGAGGTAAATTCTTCACATCTTCGGCCTTAATACCTTTCTCCTTAAGAGCTTTCTTAGCCTCCTTCATAACTTCATCATTTAATTCAATCATCCCTCTCTTCTTCGGTGTGGGCTCTGTAGATGGCGCAGGAGTTGGTGCTGGTGTTGGCTCAACTAAAGTCCAATCATCATGATTCCGGCTTATTTTAGCCATTAACTCCTCTGCTTCAGCCGGAGTTCTTTCCCTGAAAACACAACCAGCACAACTATCCAAATATGACTTAGATTCATCCGTTAGTCCATTATAAAATATATCAAGGAGTTCATTTTTAGGCAATGGTTCTTTAGGCAAAGCTCTAATTAAAGAACAAAACCTTGTCCAAGATTCAGGCAATTTCTCTCCTTTTCCTTGTTCAAAATCAAAGATTTTCTGCACAGCAGCATGTTGAGCACTAGCGGGAAAATATTTCTGAAAGAAAGCATTAACCAAAGCAATAGGACTAGTAAGGGATCCAGGAGACAAGCTATTAAACCAAATTTTAGCAACATCTTTCAATGAGAAAGGAAAAATCTTAGCAACAAAATAAGTGCGGAGCTTAATATCATCAGAAAACAGATTACTCAAAGTAGAAAGCTCATTCATGTGCTCCATAGCACTCTCATCTTTAGTACCACAAAAGGGAGTTTTCTCAACAATAGATATGTAAGATAAATCCAAAGAGAAATCATAATCTTTGTCTCTAATATTGATAGGTGAAGCAGCAAACTTAGGATCAGGAGACAAATTATATCTAACAGAACGTCTAGCAAGAAGCTCTTTAATATTACCTGCATCACGAGCAGCACGTGCTTCTGCAATAAAATCATCATTAAGCTCAATATAAGCATCATCATCATAATCATCACTAGGACATTCCCTGGATTCAGGTGAACTAACAGGTGTAACAGTGGTGTTTCCCAACTTAGCTCTAGCAATAGTAGCCTCTAAAAAGGAACCTAGTGAACCTCTCTCATCAAGCACAGTAGAAGCATCATCTAAATTATCAGTGGCACTTTCAATCTCAGCAGAAGTAGTAGCAGTAACGTGTGGGTGTGGTGGTGTAAGCAACTTACTCATAACAGAAGGTGAATCAAGAGCAACAGAGGTGTTGAGAGTCGTACCTCTTCTTGTAGTGGATGGCAATATAGGAACTTTTCCATCACGAGGTTTACCCATGATGAAAGGATTGCAGCGAACAATATGAATACCAAGTGAACTTACAGATAAAGCTATGCTCCCCGGCAACGGCGCCAGAAAATAGTCTTGATGACCCACAAGTATAGGGGATCGCAACAGTCTTCGAGGGAAGTATTACCCAAATTTATTGATTCGACACAAGGGGAGCCAAAGAATATATGTAAGCCTTAACAGTTGAGTTGTCAATTCAACTGCACCTGAAAACAGTCTTACTCGCAGCGGTTTATCAGTAGCAACAGTTTTATAGCAGTGACAGCAGGAAAACAGTAACAGCAGTAGTAAAATAGCAGCAGTAGAAGTAACGGTTGTAAACAGTAGGAACAAATACTGTAGGCATAGGGATGGATAACGGGCGTTGCATGGATAAGATAATTCATGAAATCAATGAGATACGAGCATTGCAGATAAATAATGATAA
The DNA here is from genome assembly GCA_007115705.1 of Dactylis glomerata. Classification (NCBI taxonomy): domain Eukaryota; kingdom Viridiplantae; phylum Streptophyta; class Magnoliopsida; order Poales; family Poaceae; genus Dactylis; species Dactylis glomerata. Next base: position 140,446 of record QXEO01000521.1, read on the forward strand.
AGCATCCTAGTACAAACAATCATAGGCATGTGTTCCGTATATAGTCGTACGTGCTCACAAGGAGAAACTTGCACGACATCTTTTGTCCTACCAGCCTGTTGCAGCAGGGCCTCAAGGGAAACTACTGGTAATTAAGGTACTCCTTTTAATAAAGTACCAGAGCAAAGCATTAGCACTCGGTGAACACATGTGATCCTCACATCATAGCCATCCCCTCCGGTTATCCCAATTTCTGTCACTTTGGGGCCTCGGGTTCCGGACAACAATATGTGTATACAACTTGTAGGTAAGACCATAAACAACAAGTATCATCATAGAAATAATAACATGTTCAGATCTGAAATCATGGCACTCGGGCCCAAAGTGACAAGCATTAAGCACAACAAGTTGCAACAATGTCATAGGCACTAAATAAAGATACTAGGCACTATGCCCTATCAATCTCATATCAAATTACATGAACAATCTCATCCAATCCCTACCATCCCCTCACCTACAGCGGGGGAATTACTCACACATGGATGGGCGAATCATGGATGGTCGATGGAGGAGCATCGGTGATGATGGTGATGAAGATCTCCTCTGAATCCCCGTCCCGGCAAGGTGCCAGAACGAAGTTTCTGGTTCCGAATCGCGGTTTTTGATGGCGGCGGCGCAGCGGAAGTCTATCTGGGAAAAACGCCGTCTCCCCAATCTTAAGTCGTCAGGGGGTATATGTACGCGAGAGAGGAGGTCGAGAGGGGGCCTGGGGCCACCTCACACAGGGGTGGCGCGGCCAGGGCTGGGCCGCGCCACCACCTTGTGACGGCTCCTCGAGCCACTTCTCCCTCCGGTCTTCTGGCTCCGTGGGTCTTCTAGAGAAATATGATTTTTGGTGATTTTTCCCGAATTTTTACTGGAAGTTGAATTTCTGCACAAAAACGAGACACCAGAGCAATTCTGCTGAAAACAGCGTCAGTCCGTGTTAGTTGTATTCAAAACGCACAAATTAGAGGAGAAACAATAGCAAAAGTGTTTGAGAAAGTAGATACGTTTTGGACGTATCGGTACCACAATCAGACTCAATGAATAGCAGTTACTTGCTGTAATATAATATGCTTTAGGAAACAGAGCAAAGCCACTAGTAACTGAATATCTAAGCATGAATTGCTTGATACAACTAAATCATCACTGAAACAATGTTTAGTTCATCTTAATCAACAGAAAACCATCACTGGATAATTCTTAGCAAGCTCAAGCTAAGCATGCTCATGCCATCATAAACTTAATCATCAACATAAGCAAGGTATTGCAGCAGTGAACAAGCACTGGCTGCAAACCACCACAAACACTCCAGCAAATCACCAACAGCATGACTTAACTGACAACAGTTAACACTGCAACCTTTTGATTCAGTTAGCATCACATAGCTACTAAATAGCAAGCATACAGGTAGACTATCAAGCTAGCACCACATCTAAAGCAAGCTAACTGAACTTTGAATATTCAGTTAAGAGACTCTTAACTGAATACTTAACTAAAATTAACAAGTAGCAGCAGGCATACAGCATATGATTAAGCCAGCCATCAGAGGGGAAGCAAGCTAACTGAATCTCACCAATTCAGCTAAGGAATTATGAACTAAATCTTTCACTGAAGCTAACAGCAGCAACATGTAGTGGCCAGCATGGAGATTCTAGAATCTCATCACAAGATCAAGCATGGCATAGTTGCAGAAGACAAGCATGCCTGGCTCACTGGCCAGACCACCAAACAATGAACATAGAGACAGAGAAGATAGGGAAAAACTCACAGGTGAGCTCGTAGGGGAGCTGGAAGAAGACAAGGGCGGTGACACCATCAGCGCAGCCATGGTTGTGGCGGCGCAACGCCACTGTCCAGTGGGCTACGGCAGCGCAGAGTAGCGCCTTGCCCATGGCCAAGCGGCCAAGCACAGTATCACACCTGGGGAGACGCCGGGGTTGCAGGAATGCCTTCCAACCGGCAAGACGGTGGTGACACAGCAGCAGGCACCGAGAAGAGGAGTAGGAACCCTAGCTAGGTCGAGCTAGAGCAGAGCGAGCCGCAGGGGCGAGATTGACTGGGGCGACGAGCGGAGGTGATGGCGACGAACGGAGGCGAGACCGCCAGATCGCCACGGTCAGAGGAGAGAGCATGAGGAGGCGGAGCGAATGCCCCGCATGGCGATGACGGTGACTGCTGGAGCTCGCCAAAATCAAGCGACGAAGTTGCCGGCGACTCATAGTCGTTTGAGAGGATGAGAGCGTTTAGGGTTAGGTTCGAGTGAGAGAGAGAGAGAGAGGAGGGGGTGCGGCCGACTGGGCCGGGCTGGTCCGGTCTAACCCACTCGGGTTGACCTGACCAGTGAGCCCAGGCTGTCAGCCGTTATTTATTTATTTATTTATTACAAATAGCTAAAACCCTAGAAAAAACCCTAATTGGATTAAAACAACTCCAAAAAAATATCTAAAAATAACTAAAAATGAAAAGTAACTATTTTAGTCTTTCTAGGAATTTTGAGATTATTTGAAGTTCAAAATAATCATATGAGTTATTTGTGTAAAAAGAAAAAGAAGTTAATGGATTTTTCTGAAAATATTAAAACTTGTAAGATATCTAAGAAAAATCTGGTCAAAATTCTTAACTCTTTAAGATTAATTCCATTCAAGAACATTTGATGAATATTCTTGAATGAAGATACTATTAACATATATTCTTTAAAATCATAAAAAGAATATATAAAAGCTAGCAAATGAATAAATCACTTCAGGGGGGATAAAAAAATTTAACACACACCATAAAGTATGCATTTTTGAATCTTTAACCATTGCCCTTACCGGACAATGATGCTGTTTTCTAGAACCCGAGGTCCCGGGTCACTTCAACAAATCCAATTGTACTACCTTGCAGTTTGCAGGCAAGTTCACTCTTGCTCATATCTCTTGTTTAATTTTAGCAAATTACTTGCAAATATACCTGTGGTATTATTATTACTGCATATAAAACCAAAAGGTTCTGTCTTCATAATTAATATGAAGTAGTGGTTTCGACCACAATGGTTGTTGCCCTAGGATGGTGGGCAGTGGGACCATGGTATGAGTATGGTGGAGGTCCCACTGCAACTGGAAAGTTCACATAGGACTAATAACAAATTTCGCCAGTGATTCTAGCGCCGTAACCAATGGTCAACCATGAGATCTGGTATGGGACAGAGAAGTCAGCTGTATCTTTTCCATCTCGCATGCCAATGGATCAGCAACGAGGGTTATCTTGTCCGGGCTACTATAGAGTAAAGGGGGGAAGCGTTTCCTGCCGGTCTACCTATAGTAAAGGGGGGACAGACTAGCTAATTGATCTATGATGGATTGTAAGAGTCATCCGGATCGGTCTACCCATATTGTATAGGAGAGGGCATTTGGGTCCAGAACGGTCTACCTATGGAAGCGTCCATAGTGTAAAGGGGAGGACCAGTGCGCCAATCGGTCTACATATGTGGTATAGGGGAGGATGGACTTACAAATAGGTGGGTCTGCGGGGTCACGGAGAAGAACAGTGATTGGCTTGGATCATCAACCGGGCCCCATACAAAAGAAGTATGGATAGGAAAGTACGCCCGGTTGTGCAGCAAAGTTTTGATCTCTCATGGGTACAAGTGACCACCTCTGCAGAGTGTAAGAAAGTATCAAGATACTCCCTGTTTCGGGAAGGAGCTGCAAACACGGCTAGAAAGGAGCCAATCGAAGCTCTAATCAACCTGTGAAGACTGACGGACATAGTTCTTTTGAATAAAATCAATCTTTGAAGAAATGATTATGAAAACTGCATTTAACCTAAGACTTTTGAGTCTACGGTCATAGCTAGTGCATCAAACACCTCTATACTATTAAATGAACTTGTTGGGTAACGCTCGTTACTCACCCCATTCCCTCTTAACCCTTGCTTACACTTAGAGGGCCAGAATGAGGAAACTGAAGGAGCATCGAAGGACTACGAGGAAGTCTACTATGAAGAGCCAGACCTTTCCGATGGAGTCGAAGGCGTGGATTACACCATCGCCTATGAGAGCAGCGAAGGAACCGAGGAGGAGGTCGACAACTAGTAGTTTACAGTAGTACCTTGAGTCGCACCAAACCTTATAGAACTAGGTGAGTGCCCGTGCATTGCTACAGTTTCTTTAATTTTTTTCTTTGCATGTGAATATTATGTGCATGAAAATTTGCATGTGTAGAAAAAATAGCAATATAGTACTCTAAAATATTAAAATTTCATTGCTTGAATGCCATGTTAAGGTTTATTTGCATGGTACTTGAGCAAGTACACCAAAATTTTGTTCCTTCCCTCTTACATATGTACGCCTAGAATTTTAAGGTCTTTTTCACGAAGGTCCCAATCACTATGTCGATGTGTCCTTGCCAGACAAACAAGTGACCCCAAAGGCCCCATGGCCCTCTTTAGTAGAATGGAGAGATAATAATGAGAGAAAATTGTAAAGCTTTCCTCAATATATATCAGTAAGGATTTAAGGGCATGGTAAATTCAAGAATAAAAAGGAAAATAAATGAAAATCAAATCTAAAACATGAAGGTACACGCGAGAACGGAGGGATAAAAGGGACTGTACTACCTCCATAAGGCATGATGGTGAGCTCGATAGGTTGCCAATCGCCAAGCATGGCTAAGGGGGCTGGGGAAAAGAAGATCTCGATCCTTCATTGGGACATCATAATCATGCTCGCAGCTCCTCCCGCAGCTTGCCGGGTCTGCATCTCCTCGTGCCACTGCCTTGTTCTTCTCTCCACGGGTGCGCAGTGGATCACCGGCTCGAGCGCGGCCGGCCAGACCTGTAGCAGGCCAGACCTGGACGAGGTGCTTCCCCGGTGGCGTAGCCTCTTCGGCCGGCTCAAGCTAGCGCCGTAGCCCGTACTTGCAGATGGCACATCCCGGGTGGTGCTGCCGCTTCAGCCTATTCTAGTGCGGCAGCCCGTAGATTAAGGAGGTAGACCTGGAGGCTGCAGACATGCAACGGAGTCATCCGTGGTGACTTCATTCTTTCACAAGGGAGCTGCCCGTCGACGATTGGCCTCCAGATCTTGTACTCCCGGGATGTATCGGTGTGAATTCCATTAGCCAATAAATGGCAGTTATAAATGGTAATTATAATGATCCCTCTTATTATGGTGATTGATGATTGATTCTGTTTGTTTGACAATGTAGTAGTAAAAACAAGGAAAGAAAATACCACAGATTTGACATTCTTATTCCACATTCTCCTTTTTTGCTCGTGCGTTACAAAGTTGAATGCCTGTGTGTCCCAAATTCCTGAATTAATTAGCCCCCTTAAATCCTGAATTAATTAGCCCCTTAATTGCATATCAAATTCCCAAATTTTTGTTTTCCTTTTTTAGATCTTACCTTTTTTGTGGCGGAAAATGTGTGTGTGTTTAATCAAACGCCTTTCAATTTTTTCTTAGGGGTATTTTTGTAACTTAAATGTTGTATGTCGAGTTGGTGGCTTCACCACCTACTCAAAACCAATAGTAAAGATTAGCCAATAAATGGCAGTTATAAATGGTAGTTATAATGATCCCTCTTATTATGGTGATTGACGATTGATTCTGTTTGTTTGACAACGTAGTAGTAAAAACAAGGAAAGAAAATACCACAGATTTGACATTCTTATTCCACATTCTCCTTTTTTGCTCGTGTGTTACAAAGTTGAATGCCTGTGTGTCCCAAATTCCTAAATTAATTAGCCCCCTTAAATCCTGAATTAATTAGCCCCTTAATTGCATATCAAATTCCCAAATTTTCATTTTCCTTCTTTAGATCTTACCATTTTTGTGGCGAAAAATGTGTGTGTTTAATCAAACGCCTTTCAATTTTTTCTTAGGGGTATTTTTGTCACTTAAATGTTGTATGTCGAGTTGGTGGCTTCACCACCAACTCGAAACCAATAGTAAAGATAAAGTGACTTGAGTTAGTTATCATGTTTAGTCTACTTCTTTCATTCCTAGTTAAGGTTTGTAGTATCAAAGTAGAACCTACTAGTGTTACTCTTTGGACCGAGGAGAAACTGGAGTCCTTTGTAAGATTGTGGCTTGTAATATTAAGTGCTTGAATAAAAGATTGCTATGTTTCTGTTGTACCACTCTGAGGGATGTAATATTTGTGAAATGGTACTTCACGAGTGTTATGTCAACGACTTGCATACTACAACATGCAGTGGTATGCTGGGTCACCACATGGAGCCCCTCCATTGAGGCATGTAGACCTCATTTTCCTCGTGGAGGATGCTTGCGATGACCACCATCAAGTCGGAATTATCGTTGGGCTCTGAGTCCGTGATGGCGTGTAAGTACAGCCCGTTGGGAATCCCAAGAGGAAGGTATGATGAGCACAGTAGCAAGTATTCCCTCAGTTTTGAAACCAAGGTTTATCGAACCAGTAGGAGAAAGCCAAACTTCAGAAGGTCATGCTTGCTAGCTTCGTGACACTCCGGACAATGGCGTCAGAAAACTTGTTGGTGTGTCTTCACCCAACAGCAACGTGAAACCTGCACACAACACAACTAAGAACTTTGCTCCCAACTTACGATGAGGTTGTCAATCTCACCGGTTTGCTGTAAACAAAGGATTGAGCGTATCGAGTGGTAAAAGGATAATAGTAATGCAAGTAAAGAAAACAGAGCAAGTAATAGTAAAACGGCAAAGCAATGTAAAGGAAATTGGACTGGGGTCCACAGTTCACTAGTGGCGTCTCTCCATAAGATAAATAATAACATGCTGGGTAAACAAATTACAGTTGGACAATTGATAGAGTAAAGATAACATACATACATCACGAGGATCACTATGAGGTTCACTCTGGGCATTACGATAAAATACATAGACCGTAATACAACTGCATATATGACTAATAATCCACTCGTGGGGAATCATCCGAGGACCCATTGAGTATTAAGTTGTGAACAACAGATAATTGCATTAAGCAAAGTGCGTAATGTAAACAAAGCAAATGTCCTTGGACACAAGAATGTTGTTTTCCCCCTGGTGGCAACAGCACATTGATACGTCTCAAACGTATCTATAATTTTTGATGCTCCATGCTTGTTTTTACACCATTTGCTTAGTGTTTCGTTGCACTTCATGGCATTTTTATGCATTTTCCGGAATTAACCTATTAACGAGATGCCACAGTGCCAGTTTCCTGTTTTCTGTAGTTTTTGTGTTTTGGAAAAGTTACACAGGAAATATTCTCGGAATTGGACGAAACAAAAGCCGAATATCCAGAAATTTACCGAAGCTTCTAGAGAACCAAAGAGGAGATGGAAAGGAGCCAGGAGGCAGCCTCACCACCAGGGGGCACGGCCCAGGGCCTGGCCGCGCCCACCTGTGGTGAACCCCACCTGGTCCACTTCTGACGCCGCCCCTTCGCCTATAAAGACCCCCCGACAGGAAAAACCTAAGGACCTGATCACTTTTCCAGAAACACATCGTGATCCGCCGTTGTCATCGACCCGAGATCGGGGTGGTCCAGAAGCTCTTCCTAGCACCCTGCCAGAGAGGGGAATCGCCACCGGAGGTCTTCTTCATCGTCATGCTTGCCTCCGGCGTGATGAGTGAGTAGTCTACCTTGGACTATGGGTCCATAGCAGTAGCTAGTTGGTTGTCTTCTCCACAATGTGCTTCATATTTAGATCTCGTGAGCTGCCTTACATGATCGAGACTACCGTTATGTAATTCCACATGTTGTGTTTGTTGGGATCTGATGAATATTGGTGTTATGATTGAGTTGATGTGCTAAATATTATCTTATGTTATCTCTATGTTGTTTATGATCTTGCATCCTCTCTGTTGTTAGTAGCTATCTTGGCCGAGTAGTTGCTAGTGACTCCAAGAGGGAGTATTTATGCTCGATAGTTGGGTTCATGCCTCTATTTAATCTGGGGGAGTGACAGAAACCTCTAAGGTTGTAGATGTGCTGTTGCTACTAGGGAGAAAACAACATTCATATGCTCAAGGGCATATGCTTTGTTTACATTACACACTTTGCTTAATGCAGTTATCTGTTGTTCGCAACTTAATACTTGTGGAGTTCTCAAATTGATTCACCACAAGTGGATTATTAGTCATAGATGCAGTTGGATGGCGGTCTATGTATTTTGTTGTAATGCCTAGAGTAAATCTCATAGTGATCTTCTTGACATATCACGTTTATCTTTATTCTATCAATTGCCCAACTGTAATTTGTTTACCCAGCATGTATTATTTTATCTTATGGAGAGACACCACTAGTGAACTGTGGACCCCGGTCCTATTTCTATTATATTGCTATCACCTGTTTACTTTACTCGCACTATTCATTTTACTCGCATATTACTATTACTTTCCACTCGATACGCTCATACCCTTTGTTTCAAGCAAACCGGTGAGATTGACAACCTCATCGTAAGTTGAGAGCAAAGTATTTAGTTGTGTTGTGTGCAGGTTCCGTGTTGCTACTAGTTGAAGATGCGCTAACGAGTTATCGTTAACGGCGCCCTTGTTGGAGTGTCACTAGGCTAGCAAGCATCACCTTCTTGAGTTTGGCTTTTTCATGGATACGATTAAACCTTGGTTTCTTACTGAGGAAAAATTTGCTGTTGTACTCATCATACCTTCCTCTTGGGGTTCCCAACTGGACGGTGAAAAACCATCAACACTGTGCCGCATCAAGCTAATTTTCTGGCGCCTGATACGTCTCTAACATATCTATAATTTTTGACGATCCATGCTTGTTTTTACACCATTTGCCTATTGTTTCGTTACACTTCATGGCACTTTTATGCATTTTCCGGAACTAACCTATTAACAAGTTGCCACAGTGCCAGTTTCCTGTTTTCTGCTGTTTTTGTGTTTCAGAAGTGATACACAGGAAATATTCTCAGAATTGGACGAAACAAGTTCCTGAAGTCTTATTTTACCCGGAAGCTTCCAAAGATCCGAAGGAGAGAAGGAGGTGGGCCACCAGGGGCCCACATGCCCAGCTGGCGCGGCCAGGGGCCTGGCCACGCGAGCCTGGCGTGAGGCCGCCTGGCCCCTCCTCTGACATCGCCCCTTCGCCTATAAAGACCCCCCAACGGAAAAAACCTAAGTACCCGATCACTTTTCCAGAACACATCGCGATCCGCCGCCGCCGTCGACCCAAAGATCGGGAGGGTCCAGAAGCTCTTCCCGGCACCCTGCCGGAGAGGGGAATTGCCACCGGAGGTCTTCTTCATCGCTATGCTTGCCTCCGGAGCGATGAGTGAGTAGTCTACCTTGGACTATGGGTCCATAGCAGTAGCTAGATGGTTGTCTCCTCCACCATGTGCTTCATGTTTAGATCTCATGAGCTGCCCTACATGATTGAGATCACTGTTATGTAATTCTACATGTTTGGTTTGTTGGGATCCGATGAATATTGGTGTTTATGATTAAGTTGCTGTACTGAAATATATCTTTTGTTATCTCTATGTTGTTTATGATCTTGCATGCTCTCCATTGTTAGTAGCTATCTTGGCCGAGTAGTTGCTAGTGACTCCAAGAGGGGGTATTTATGCTCGATAGTGGGTTCATGCCTCTATTTAATCTGGGGGAGTGACAGAAACCTCTAAGGTTGTAGATGTGCTATTGCTACTAGGGAGAAAACAACATTCATATGCTCAAGGGCATATGCTTTGTTTACATTACACACTTTGCTTAATGCAATTATCTGTTGTTCGCAACTTAATACTTGTGGAGTTCTCGGATTTATTCACCACAAGTGGATTATTAGTTATAGATGCAGTTGGATGGTGGTCTATGTATTTTGTTGTAATGCCCAGAGTAAATCTCATAGTGATCTTCTTGACATATCACGTTTATCTTTATTCTATCAATTGCCTAACTGTAATTTGTTTACCCAGCATGTGTTATTTATCTTATGGAGAGACACCACTAGTGAACTATGGATCCCGGTCCTATTTCCATCATATTGCTATCACCTGTTTACTTTACTCGCACTGTTTACTTTACTCGCATACTCTACTGTTTTCCACTCGATACGCTCATAACCTTTGTTTCAAGCAAACCGGTGAGATTGACAACCTCATCGCAAGTTGGGAACGAAGTACTTGGTTGTGTTGTGTGCAGGTTCCGCGTTGCAGCTAGCAAGCAAAGCTTGGACGAGGCGCCATATATAAATTGTCCAGAGCCGTCGCAAGCTAGCAAGCATCACCTTCAGTCGTTTGTCTCTCCTCTCCAAGATCGACATACCTTGGTTTCTTAACTGAGGGAAAACTAGCTGCTATACTCATCACACCTTCCTCTTGGGGTTCCCAACGGGCTGGTTATTCCTCTTGAAGAAGAAGCTCCCACATCAGCTACACATTCCCATGTCAACTTGGCACCATCAAAATAATTTTCTTGCGCCGTTGCCGGGGAAAAAGAAGACTTCTGCAAGGGGAGTTTCGCACGCACATCCTTTACTTTGTTTATTGTTTTGCTTTTACTTTATTTTTACTTGCATTGTTTTATCAAAAACACAAAAAATTAGTTCCTTCTATAGTTGTTATTTTTATTGGTCTATTATTGTCTTGCTATATCATGCTTTCTATCAATGGTTGGTTTCTTTGAAACTAAATCTTTTTGGCAAGGTGGGTTCACGGAAGAGCAGCAAAATTATTATGAGGCACACCGCTTGTCACAAAAAGGGAAACACTTATGGTAACAAATCAATAGATTGTATATCATTGCTAGAAACGTGTGCTCTACTTATAATGTTACTTATTGCTTTGATAGATCTTGTTGCTGTAGGAGGTATAAACACCTCCCTTTTCAATGTGCGTATAATGATGATGTTACCATATCTTCTTATATTAATGGAAATTATGATTTTTATGATGTGGAACAAATTGAAGAATTTATTGCTTAGAAGGGTGCATTTGAACTTGCTTATTTGCTTAAAAATACTGATGATGCACCGTATAAATATGAGGTTTATGATATACTTACATTTTGCTTTGATAATTACAAGGAAGAAAATGGCTATATTCTTAAATATCTTAATAGATGCTCTCCAACGGAAGTGACTAATGCCTTGAAGGAGCCTATGGAAGAAGAAATGGATGAAACTGGAAGCTCATTGGATGAAAAAGAGGAGGAGAGTGATGATCAAGAGGAGGAAGAATGGAGTTACCCATGTCTACCTCCCAATAAGAGTAACTCTTTAACTAATACCTTATTTGATCGCCCTCCATGCTTAACAAAGGAGGATGAGTGTGATATTTATATTGTTGAGTTTGTTCATGATGCTACTGAAAATTATTATGAGAGAGGAAAATATGGTTGTTGGAATTTTTATGTTACTAAAACACCTCTCTTTATATTGAAAGTTCTGAAGTTACTCTTGTTTTATCTACCCATACTTGTGGCTATGCGCTTCTTTGATTTATTTTCTTACAAGATTCCTATGCATAGGAAGTGGGTTAGACTTAAATGTGTTTTATATTTGATCCTTGATGCTCTTTTTGGCATCCATTCATATTTCTTATGTGAGCATCTTCTCAAATTACTGCGCCTAGCTCAAAGACATTAAAGAAAAGCATTCTTGGGAGATAACCCAATATTTTTACTTTCAGTACTTTTTCTTTTATTTGAGTCTCGGAAGTTATTACTATTGTAATAACTGCTCCTTATCCTTTTTATCTCGTTTTTGTACCAAGAGAAGCCTCTAATTTGAGTGAGGTAAGATTTGGGGATGTTGCTGTCCTGAAATAGTTTTCGGTACTGCACCGTAAAAATTCGTGAAAATTCTCAGAATATATTTTGGACCTGTGATTTCTTGTGAATATGCCCCAGGTTATATCCAAACTTTCATTAGTTGAACACTTTTTGATTTGAGCAACAAAAAACCCTCTAAAAATTCGACCTTTGTCAGTTGTTCTGTTTTGACAGATTTCTGCCAATATTTGTGTTTGCCGCTTTATCGCTTTCTTTTTAAGTTCTTTTGATCATGGAACTTTTGGGAAAGTTGCTACAGTAGTATATGCTTTATATGTGGTGGTTTTGAGTTGAAACCTGAAGCAAAAAGGGTTGATTCAATGTTATACTTACACTAATGTTGCTAATAGAATTGTGTTTAGTTTTGTATGAAGGAAGTTTTCAAGTGTAGGGATTGGAGAACAATGAGATGAGTTGAAGAATGGACAAAAGCTCAAGCTTGGGGATGCCCATGTCACCCCAAGAAATATCCAAGAGGTACAAGCGTCAAAGCTTGGGGATGCCCCCGAGGCACCCCTTCTTCATCGGCAAAAATCAGGTCACCTTTCAACACACTATATTTTTATTGCTTCATGCATTATGCGTTTTTCTTGGAGCGTCAGTTGTTTTTAGTTTTCAGTTTTGTTTAGTTTTGTTTGCTGTAATAAATGGTTGGACCCCAACAAATTCCTTTTGGAGAAGTTGCCTTGCTTTTCAATTGCCTAGAACACTCCATTTTTCACTCTTATCGTTTCAACGAGTGTTCTTCTTTTTCTAGAACTGCGTTTACCTTTCATTTTTCACCTTAATTTGTATTCAGATCTTGTTATATCTTTTTATCAAGGTGTATTTTGACATCTGGTCCATGTTAGTTTTCATCAAAAGAATTGTTTCAAAAAGGTTCGAATGGTGTTGGAAAAGAGAAAAAGCTTTATGCAAAAAAGTGGTACAAAAGGAGCTTGTGTAGACTGTGGCCTAGGCTTTTGCATGTTGTGCTTGATGTCTTTTTGATAGTATGCTTAGTGGTTTTGCTATAGAATGACTTGTCTCAAATGACTGAGATTGCTTAATGAGCCTTTGAAAAAATCATGCATTGTTTTAATTATTTGGAAGCATTATTTTGGTTTTCTCCTTTGATGTTTTATTTGGGTTGACTTGGCGCATGCTCACACATGTTAGACTCATACAAAGTCGCCATAAGCCTCTATGATCATTTAGTTTTTGACTTTTGATGCCATCTTATGCTTCTTTTAATGTCGCTTTGCATGATTATGGCTGTTATTGCTCTCTTAGTTGGTCGCTCCCAGTCTTTTGCTAGCCCTCATTTTGTACTGAGTATGAGCTCTACTCGTGCATCCAACTCCTAAAAACCAAGTTTTCCATTGTGTCCACCATACATACCTATTAGCAATTTTCTATTCCAAAGTACATTTGACTTGCTTTTATCTATCCTTCAAATTAAACTCTTTTTGGTGTTATACAAAAATTGGTCAGTAAAGCTCTCACGAACCTGATGGCACACTTTACTTTTTCTCGCTTTAAAATTTTGACACTGTGGCTCTCTTATGTTGAGTTGTTATGCTTGCAAGTTGTAAGTTGGAAATTAGCCCAGCCATGCCGTCATGGGGCAAGCTTTCAACATTGCACTATCTTTCATTTGAGTTGATATCGTGATCTTTTGTTTATGGATACTCGCGATGTAAAATGAATTGGGAATCTTGCGGGATCATGAAGTTTGTATATGTGTTAGAGAAAGGTCTGGGCCGCTAATCTAAGCCATGCATAATTCATGGTGGAAATTTACAGCATGCCCATAGTGAACATTCGACGACGCATCTCACAATAAAAAGCTATACCAATGGTAAATAAAAGAGATGCCGAGATGTTCATTGTATGTTTGTCCTGTCATTTTGATTTGGGCTTGTTCCATGTCATCAGTCACGGACGTACCCCGTTGGCGGTTCTCGATGATACATGTATAGTTACAATGACAAGAGCTTGCTTGGGACTCTAAGTAAAGTAGCATGAGGTTTGGGTATTCGTACTTCACGGGACATGAGGTTTTCAACTTATGATTTGTCAAGCATATGCATCATAAGTGTATTCGCATTAACTTTAACCATTCAAGATGCCTATGATGGGGGCAATGAGAGCTCAAAGCCGGTAAGTACCATAATTTTTGAAGGTTTATAAAACTTGCAATCACTGCTTCCCTCCGCAAAGGGCCTTTCTTTTACTTTTATGTTGAGTCACCATCTTCTATCTTTATGCACCGTCTAAGAAAGCATAGTTGTCATTCTGAGTATAATGTGCATTGTCCCAAATTTTTCATTGATTGAAACATATTGATGGTTTCACTTGTTCTCAAATTACTTGTATCTAGTCGCCCTCTTAAACTTGAAGGTGTCCTATGCATTTATGTTTTGCTCTCTCATGAAGAACAAGCTGAATACTATTTGTATGTTTTTCCATATGATTAGAACACATGTTTGACTTTCATTGTTTCACTTTCATGATCTTTCGTTTGTGTTCTTTTTCATATTATAACATGGTTGCTAAGTTTCTTCTATCAAGATTATATCTTTCATGCCCATGTTTTAAGTTCTTTTGATCCCAGTGCACAACGCTTACATAGTTGATCAAGATTGTGTAGGTGCATGTCACCTCAAAAATTATTTCTTTTGTTATCACTTACCTACTCGAGGATGAGCAGGAGTTAAGCTTGGGGATGCTGATACGTCTCAAACGTATCTATAATTTTTGATGCTCCATGCTTGTTTTTACACCATTTGCTTAGTGTTTCGTTGCACTTCATGACATTTTTATGCATTTTCTGGAACTAACCTATTAACGAGATGCCACAGTGCCAGTTCCCTGTTTTCTGCTGTTTTTATGTTTCAGAAAAGTTACATAGGAAATATTCTCAAAATTGGACGAAACAAAAGCCGAACATCCAGAAATTTACCGAAGCTTCCAGAGAACCAAAGAGGAGACGGAAAGGAGCCAGGAGGCAGTCTCACCACCAGGGGGCGCAGCCCAGGGCCTGGCCGCGCCCACCTATGGTGCGCCCCACTTGGTCCACTTCTGACGCCGCCCCTTCGCCTATAAAGACCCCCCAAAGAGAAAAACCCCAAGGACCTGATCACTTTTCTAGAAACACATCGCGATCCGCCACCATCGTCGACCTGAGATCGGAAGGGTCCAGAAGCTCTTCTCGGCACCCTGCCGGAGAGGGGAATCGCCACCGGAGGTCTTCTTCATCGCCATGCTTGCCTCCGACGCGATGAGTGAGTAGTCTAACTTGGACTATGGGTCTATAGCAGTAGCTAGTTTGTTGTCTTCTCCACCATGTGCTTCATGTTTAGATCTCGTGAGCTGCCTTACATGATCGAGACTACCATTATGTAATTCTACATGTTGTGTTTGTTGGGATCCGATAAATATTGGTGTTATGATTGAGTTGATGTGCTGAATATTATCTTATGTTATCTCTATGTTGTTTATGATCTTGCATGCTCTCCGTTGTTATTAGCTATCTTGGCCGAGTAGTTGCTAGTGACTCCAAGAGGGAGTATTTAGGCTCGATAGTTGGGTTCATGCCTCTATTTAATCTGGGAGAGTGACAGAAACCTCTAAGGTTGTAGATGTGATGTTGCCACAAGGGAGAAAACAACATTCATATGCTCAAGGGCATATGCTTTGTTTACATTACACACTTCGCTTAATGCAGTTATCTGTTGTTCGGAACTCAATATTTGTGGAGTTCTCGGATTGATTCACCACAAGTTGATTATTAGTCATAGATGCAGTTGGATGACAGTCTATGTATCTTGTTGTTGTCGTCGTGGTGAAACAACATATGCCGTAGGATGGCTTAAATGGGGGCCGAACTAGATGCTGGAGGATTCGGGAGAGGGGAACGAGCTAAAAAGCACGATAGAAAGAAACACAGATCTACCCAGGTTCGGGGCTCTCGTAAGGAGATAACACCCCTACTCCTTCTCTACTGGTTATATATTTGGATCGATGGAGTACACAACAATGGTGCTTCCAAGCTCTCTGCTAGAGGAGGAAGATGAACTGCTCAGTGTAGGAACACAGAGTGACCCACCCTTACTAGGGCTCCCTGTGCCACCTTATATAGTGGTGGCCAGGGTTACAACGGTCACAAGAGACCAGAAGACACGAACTACACTCCAAATAGGACTTGCTGACGAAGGCAGAGACCCTTGGCTTTCTCCCTGATTGCTCTCGATGGGACTTCATATCCCTGTACCTTGTACTTCCTGCACTGTGACCTTACCTTTGTGATGTAAGGGCTGTACTTGTGCACAGTGAGGGTAGATAGACCACCACTGTGCACCTTGTCAACATGATCCCTCTCCATACTTGGCAGAGTCTTTCCTTGATTGTAGGGACATGACACCTTAGCTGACTTTTATATCCCGGATATGACTGTTGGCCATATCCTGGACCTATATGCCGGACCAACGGCTTATGAAGGTCGGGTAATCCGGCTTACCCTGCTCCTGCACGATATAACATATAAGTTAGGCCGGCATATCTATGTATATGCCGGCATTCCTCAATAAGTATCCCGGTTATACCGGTATATCCGGACATTAGCCGGGATACACAAATAACCCGGCCTGGCCTATGCTCTTATATTCCGGCCAGGCCCTTCCTTGATAATCCGGCATAAAGTCAATCCATAGTCCTTGTATCTTTCTAGCCTCTTGACCCTACCGGGGGTCATCCCCCCGACATTAGTCCCCGAAGCTGTCGAGGTCCCCCAGTCTTGACTGAGGGGCCTTGGCAGGTTCAACATATCTTCTTTTCAGTATATCTCGGCTCTACTGCTATATACCGATGATTAGATTATATGCCGAGACATCCGTACATATACCGGCTACTGTTCCTTCTCTAAAAGTTGTTCCGGCCGGTCCCGGGGGTATTCCGGACGGAACATATTCCCCGGGCAGTTATTCCGACATATAGACGAGACTTCCCTGAGAAGCCAAGCCTGACAGTTTGCATCGAAACTTGCAACTGCCCTGCCACCTCGAACGGTCACACGATGTGACGGTTCACAGCGCAGTTACTCCTCGCCATCATTGCCTAGTGGCTCGGTTACTGTATCCGCCGCCCCACTCCGTGCCGCCACATGGCGACCTCCCGCAGAAACGGTCGGGGTAGTGGAACTCTCTCCACGATCCCCACGACCCTGGTCCCTCGGTATAAATACGGGGGTGGGGGTAAACTTGCTCTTTTTACCCCCACAGTGCCTTCTTCTTCCTCCGCTCCTCTGCTTCTTGCGCTTCCTCGCCGGACCGAAGGACAGCGAAGGAGCACCCTCGCCGTTCTGCCCCATGCCGGCGCCGACGCTCGACGACGTCCGACGTTCCCGTCGACGCCGCCGCCGCCGCCTCTTCTTTCTGCAACATTGCTAGAGGATCGGATCTTCCTCTGCACGCTCGCCGCTGCTCCATCGCCGCCGGCCAAGCTTCGGTGAGTTCATCCTCCGTTCTTCCTCTTTCATGCTTTTTTGCAGCCTTGTTCCGGTATCACTGCGCGCTTAGATCTCTATCAGTTTCTCTTCATAGTATCTTCTTGCCTCGATTAGCATTGCCAGAGAAGCTCTTCTATGGTTCACAGATGTTCTTGCGTAGAACTTATTTCCGTGCTTTGTTTCCGGTTTTAACTGCTATGGTAGATCCCCTTTTCCTGCTAAATTCTGGGAGAGTGGTATGCCGGAGAGACTAACCTCCCCCTTTTCTCTGGCCTTGATAGGATTAACATCACGGGACTCCGGCTCTCACACCTTGTTCCGGCCATCCAGATGGCTTCCTCAAGCATGACAGGTACCTCGGCCTCAGAGGAAGATAACTCGGCCCGGGTCCAAGGACGCTCCGGCTAGGAGGGGTCGGAGGTTACCCCGGCCGACATATCCTGGGTCACCTCCACCAGGAGAGTGCCGGAAGGTGTTGCATGCCGGCTACCTGCGGGGGAGACTGTGCCGGCACCTGAACCCGGCGAACGAGTCGTCTTCATCGCCCACTTCGAGCGGGGCTTTGGTCTGCCGGCATCGGACTTCTTCCGGGACTTCCTCGACACCTACGACCTGCAACCTCACCACATCTCGGCGAATGCGGTGATGATCCTCTCCGCCTTTGCCGCATTCTGCGAAGGCTTCACCGGCATAGAGCCCTTCTCTCAAGCCTGGGCAAAGTACTTCCAATTACGGAAGCAAGTCATCCAAGAGCCGCCCCGGAGCAGGGATGACCCGCCGGAGACGGCCCAGGAGAACAAGGACCGCCCCATGACCCTTTGTGGCGCGGCCACCATCATGTCCCGGAAGGGCTCGGACTTCCCCAAGGTGGAACTCCTCAAGTCTTGCAAGAAGTGGCAGAAAAGCTTCTTCTACGTCAAGAACACCACCGACGTGGATCTGCTCAACCTGCCGCCATTTGTGGACGAGCCACCCTTGGCTATGAAGAATTGGACCTACAACCCGAAGAACTCGGTGATGCCGGTGAACGCGCTCCACCGGGTTAAGGGCGAGCTCCGGGATGCCGGCCTTACCCCTCAAGATCTAGTGGCATGCTTCATCAGCCGGCGCGTCTCTCCTCTGCAGCGCCGGTCACATAAAATCTGCCAGATGAGCGGGCCCATGGACCCCACCTGGCATTCTACACACGAGCTGACTCCGGCCGACATTCTGCAGCGGATCAAGGACGTCTGCAAGTCCTCTTAGGCCACCTTTGCCTGGAGGCTAGAACCATACAGCCGGGATTGGCCCGCCCCAACGGTAAATACCTCGGCCAATACATACTCCCTTGTCTGGCATATAGGTACTTAAGCCGACACATACCTATTTACCGACATATATCATGTTTGGCCCGAGACATTGCTATTTGCCGCCATATTCCTTTGTTTGATCAATTGACCTTGCTCCTATACAGAAATTCAGCTTCCAGGCCATGGAGAACTCCCGGATCTAGATCGCGGCAGACCGCACTGTTGCGGATGTTGAAGATCCGGATCATTGGGACAAGCTGCCCCGGAACACCCGTGCTGCCTCTGCCGCGGGTAAGGCCTCCTCATCCCGGCATTTCACTCAAGACCGGAGTGACGATGACTCCAATGAAGACTGCCAGACGTTTATCTGCCCGACACCTCTTGCTTATGCTTTTCCAGAAACACCTGTTGCTTACACCTTTCCAATGCCGTCCTCAGCTATCCCGGACGACATGGTTGTCGACGCCGCCCCTCTGAACCATGGACCTCCTTCCACCGGCGGACGTACCGGCCGGAAGCGAGGCGTGAAGCCCCAGCCCGACATACCTCAGCAACAGAAGAGGCAGAAGGTTGGCGTGCCTATTCTGAAGAAACAGAGGCCTGTTGCCTCGGGGTAAGTTTCTTTTCTTTGTATTTCCTCCGACATATCTCTTGCTTTGATTATTAACTTGGTGTTTTCTCTCTTTCAGGGCTCCTCTTGCGCCGGAACAAGCTTCTGGCTTGAGTGGCGGCCCGAAGGTTACCAAGCCGGTGGAAACTGCCGCCTCCAACATACCATCTGCAAGTCACACGACCTCCCCGGCGCCGACATCTTCGCCTGCGCCCGATAGATCTACCTCCCCGGCGAAGGACGATCCTCCGCCGGAGCAAGACAACTCTGCCCCCGACGTCCATATGGACTCGGGGGCTCAACAGGAACCTCCAGCTTCTGATGTCCACATGGACACAGGAGCCCAACGAGATGCCCCAGACTCCGGCGCGCCCACCAGTGGCGCCGGGACTACTGAGGATGTCAGCGCAAGCAACAAGAGCGCCGGCATAGATAACAAAGGAAAGGGCCCTGCAGTGCCGGAAGTCCGGACTGCTCCGGAACCTGCCTCTGCAGGCCAAGCTGCACTGGCCGCGCCGGAACAACCCACGCCCAAGACTCCCTCTGATAAGAAGACTCCAGCACCAGCCAAGACCGCTGCCCCGGCCAAGACCTCCATCCCGGACAAGACCTCTGCCCCGGTCAAGTCCGGCACCCTCAAGATCCAGCCGACCAAGTCCGGCACACCATCCACCGCCACTGCTCCCTCTAGAGCAGCGTCCCGGCCCAGCTCTGCCCTGACCCTGCATCTTGGCAGGGCAGCAACCCGGCCAGGCTACCGGCCCAGCTTCTTCGACACACCGAAACTTGAGGGCCGCGTCCCCCTGGAGACAAAAAGTGACCAGAGCCTTGGGTCCCTTAAGGAGCACTGTGTCAGGTGGAATGACGCCGGCAATATGGACACTGCGGACTCCAGGAGCAAGAAGTCGGCCGAAGCCTCGGCCACTGGCAATCCCTCTGACATCCTGGCCGCGAAGCCCATTCCCATTGCCTACGAGCTCCTCAGCCTTCAGCAAAGGCTTCACCTCGTGGCCGATGCCACCAACGTAACTCCTCTCTACCTATACACATATCCCCAGTCCCCGAAAATGTCGGCTGCCCGGGATACGGACATCCGGGATTTTCCAATACTCTCTTAGTTAGCTGTTCTCAAACTAACTGCCGACATATGAGCTCGATCCGAGCTTCAAATCCTAGTCACCGAGAGCCGGGATAGGTGCGCAGCACCTGTGCCGGGTCTTCAATAACATGAATATTTCGTATAATCTTCAATTGTACTGGCATGCTAGACTTTTCTCATAACCTTTCAAATCCTAACACTTTTGCAGCGCATGAACAACACACGCGCCGACATGTTCCACGACTTGGTGTGCGAGCACCGGAAGTTATCTGACGCACATAGCAAGCTCTTGCTGGAACTGCGCCAGAAAGGTAAACTCATCCTACATATATGCCGGATGCCTTGCCTTCTTTTTTCTTCATAGACCTTTTGCCGGCACACCTTAATATGCCGACACCTAACCTTTTTCCGTCATTCCGCAGCTCGTGCCGAAGCCCAAGTCACCGAGCTTGTCAAGAGGGTGAAGGAGCTGACAGGTATGCTGGATCCTGCTGTCACCCAAATAGACACTTTATACTTCAAATCCTTTATCTCTTGTCACTGCTTTCTATCTTCACATTATTTTGACTTCAAATCTTTTCAGATGATAAAGCTGCACTGGAGGCACGCCACCAGGACTGTACGTCCTCAGTGGATGTGGCCAAGCAACTGGACGACCGGGATGCCGCTCACAAGGTCGAGTTAGAGCAGTTGAAGGGCCGGATTGCCGAGCTTCTGGAGGAGAAGGAGCAGAGGGAGGGCCAACTCAAAAAAGCCCAGGAGCTGCTTGTCACCTCCGAGACTGATGCCTCCAACGCCCATGCCGAATTGTCTAGCTTGAAGGAGCAGGCCACTAAATGGGAAGTTACAGTCGCACAGCTCAATGCTGACCTCGCCAGTAAGCTTCAAATCCTTTTTCCCTTATCCTGCCCGACATTCCATGATCCTTTCCGACATACCTTCTATGCCAACATATTCCCCTCTTGCTAACATTATCTATTTTTCTCAGACATGTTTCCCGCTTCCGTTGAAGACGTTGAGAGGGCTCTGAAGTTGGATCGAGAGAACCGGGGTGTTCCGGTTGACTCGGCCAACTGGGACATGTCGGAGCAGCTGTTGGCCCTGCAATCCCGGAAGAATGCCATGACCTTCTACACAGAAGAACTCTTTCTTGGCGCCCAGGAGGCATTCTCTGCCCTCTGGCCGGGACAAAGGATGCCCACTGATCCTGTTGATCTCGGCAATGATCTTCAGCTTGCCAAGGTTCGCCTCCGGGAATGGCGGGATTCCGGCGCGAGGGTAGGAGCTAATGAAGCTCTCAGCTACTTCCTCTCCTGGTACGAAAAAGCTGATCTGGAGACTTTGCGCACTGTGCGTGAAGGATCCATCTGGACCACGGATCCGGAACACATCCGGCGTCGGCGGGAACTGGCCCACAGTTATGTGGACTATGCCGACACTGATGCTTTTATCCGGGACATCCGCGAGCCAGAAAAGATGGCGGACGACGACAAGGATGCTGCTGATGCTGAAGGCTCTGACTCCAGCCAAGACGAAGAGGAAGCTGAGGAAGCCGGCACTGACGCCCCGGAACAGGGATCTGTCCCGGGCGGAGGTGATGGCTCCATTCCATCTGCTGGGTCCGGCACTCCTGAAGCCGACATTTCCACTGCTACAGCTCCACCAGCCGGCGGCTCTGCTTCTGCCCCTGCTTCTTGACTTTGCAGCACCAAAAACTTTAAGTTTTATCAGATCCCCGGAATGCTAGGTGTAGTTGTAAGATACACGTTTAACTTCCTTTAGTTTGCTATCTGAACAAGTTTTAACTTGGTTTGCTTGTTTATCAATGCCGGATCATCTTTTGGCTAAGTCACCGAGTTTGTTTTCCTGTTCCCTCAACTTCACAACCTTGGCTACTTGTCTACCTTTTTTGGCTTTCGACGTATGAGTCTCAAGGTTGCTTCATTGAACATACAGTACTTTAACTTTGAAACTTAGACTTCAAATCATCCAACATTTCAAGTTTTATCTTTAGCTTTAACATAAATGTCGGTTCGCTTGCTACATATTTCCTTAGCCGTTTTCCATGTGTAGACAATCTCCGGCATCTACTCTTGCTAGCCATGAAGCCAGGTTTCGGACAGCAGCTGAGTCGAAGAGCGGCCTTTGTTGCTGACACATTACTAGGCCGACATAGGAAACATTCAAATCAAGCCAGCCGGCATATAACAAAAACTGAAAATAAACAACGATATATCTCGGAGGCAGTGCCCGCTCTCTTCGGGATGCCGACATTTCATTCATTAGTCTTGTGCCGGCATAAAGCGCCGGCACACAAAGCAAAATATGGAAATACATACATTGTGCTGCTCAGGAGTAAAAGGGGCAGAGTAGAGCTATGTTCCATGGTCTCTTGGTTTCTTCTCCGGATCTGTCCGCCTTGTCCTTCTTGGGGGCCTACGCATCTATAAGATAATAGGCATCATTGTGCAGAGCTCTGCTCACAATGAATGGCCCCTCCCATGGAGGAGTTAACTTATGCCGGCCCTCTGCTCCTTGCCTTAGCCGGAGTACTAAGTCTCCCTCTTGGAATCTCCTTGGATTCACCTTCTGCGCATGATAGCGTCTGAGGTTCTGCTGATATACTGCTGTTCTTGACAGTGTTATTTCTCTTGCTTCTTCCAGCAGATCAACATCGTTTTCCCTGGCTTCTTTAGCCTCTTCCTCAGTATAAAGCACCACTCTTGGTACATCATGTATTACATCTGTTGGAAGCACAGCTTCTGCTCCATACACCAGGAAAAATGGTGTGTAGCCTGTTGACCTATTCGGAGTTGTCCTTAAACTCCAAAGCACTGATGGCAATTCATCTAGCCAACATCCCGGAGTTTTCTCTAGTGGCTCTATCAGCCGGGGTTTTATGCCGGATAATACTAGCCCATTTGACCTCTCTACTTGGCTATTGGCACAAGGGTGAGCGACCGATGCAATGTCCAGCCGGATTCCCACCTCCTCACAAAATCTAGCAAATGGCCCTTGGGCAAAGTTCGACCCATTGTCAGTGATGATACCATGGGGAACACCATATCTCAAGATTATATCTTTTAAGAATTTCACTGCTGTGTGACCATCGCACTTGCTTATGGGCTTTACTTCAATCCACTTGGTGAACTTGTCCACCATGACCAGGATATGGGTCATTTTTCCCCTTGCCGGCTTAAAAGCCCCGACCATATCCAGGCCCCAAACAGCAAAGGGCTAGGTTATCGGGATAGTCTTCAAGGCAGATGCCGGCTGATGAATCTGGTGGGCATATCTCTGACACCCATTGCATTTCCGGACCAAGTCTTCTGCATCTTGCAGTGCCGTCGGCCAATAAAACCCATGCCGGAATACCTTTGCCACCAATGCTCTGGACGAAGCATGGTGACCACACTCCCCCTGATGAATTTCCCGGAGCATCTCCAAGCCTTCCGCAGACTCAACGCACCTCTGCAATACTCCGGTGACACTTCTTTTGTATATTTCCTTGTTTATGATGGTATATCCTTTGGATCTCCTTGCAACCCGGCGTGCCTCGGTTTCATCCGCTGGCACTTGGCCATCCACCAAGAAATCCATGATAGGTCGTGCCCACAAGGGCATTTTCCTGACAGTGAACTCTGCCTGATCTATCTCCATCAGTTCGACCGACACATAATCGATCTCCATGGGCTGCGAAGTCCCCGGGACTGAGGAATCAGTCCCCGGGTATGCTGGAGCAGTCCCCGGGTATACCGGCACAATCTCTTGGTACATTTTACCCTTGCCCCTAGTTCTGCTCCGAAATACTGCACTCACCGCATATGTCGGCCCAGTCCCCGGGACTGAGGAAACAGTCCCTGGGTTATCTGACCTGGCTCCGGCATCTATCTCCATTGGAACTACATCCTCCGGACTCGGCGGGACATAAATGGAAGATGACTCCGGCGAGGGCTTGATTGACGGCTTCCTCAGATGCTCCAATGAAATGCCGGGCGGGATTGAATCTCTGGAAGATCCCAGCTTGGACAATGTATCGGCTGCTTCGTTCTGAGCCCGGGGAACATGCCAAAACTCACAACCTTCGAAGTAACCACTTAACTGCTGCACCAGGAAACGGTAGGACCCCATGTTTGCATCATGCACATCCCATATGCCGGAGCATTGCTGAATCACCAAGTCAGAGTCACCGAAACACATAATCCGGCAAATTCCTATGTCCTTAGACACCTTCAGGCCATGCACCAGTGCCTCATACTCCGCCACATTATTTGATGCTGCAAAATGAATCTGCAGGACATATCTCAATTGGTCATTCTTTGGTGAACTGAGAACTATGCCGGCACCCAAGCCATGGATTGTCTTGGACCCATCGAAATGCATCCTCCAATAATTTGCATCTGGCAATGGTGGCTCATATTGTATCTCGGCCCAGTCGATGAAGAAATCAGCCAACACCTGGGACTTGATTGTATCCCTCTTATCATACTGAGGTGTATATGGTGAAAGCTCTATTGCCCACTTTGCTATCCGGCCGCTGGCATCTTTGTTACTTATGATTTCCGAGATAGGGGCCTCGGCCACTACCCGGATTGGATGCTCTTGGAAGTAATGCTTGAGCTTCTTGGCCGCCATATAGACACCATAAGTCATCTTCTGATAGTGTGGGTAGTTTTTCTTTGAGGTGGAGAGGACTTCACTCAGATAATATACCGGCCGCTGCATGGTTTTGCCTCCCTCCTCTCGCTCTACTACCACCACAGCACTGACGACTCTATTGGTTGCCGCTATATAGAGCAACATCGGCTCACGGGGCATCGGAGACGCTAATACCGGCGCTGTTGACAACATCTGTTTCAATTCCTTGAAAGCTGCATCTGCTTGCGTTGTCCAGACAAATGTGTCGGACTTCTTCATCAACTGATATAACGGCAAAGCTTTCTCTCCCAGCCGGCTTATGAAATGGCTCAGGGATGCGAGGCACCCAGTGAACTTCTGTACTTCCTTCAAATCTGTCGGCAGCTTCATCCTTTCTATGGCACGAATCTTGCTGGGATTCACCTCAATACCTCGGTTAGAAATGAGGAAACCGAGCAACTTGCCCGCCGGCACACCGAAGGTACACTTAGCCGGATTTAACTTCATCCGGAACCTTCTTAGGTTCGCAAAGGTTTCCCGGAGATCATCTATGAGAGTCTTACTCTCCTTGGTCTTTATGATGACATCGTCGACATATACCTGCACATTTTTATCTATTTGATCATGCAAACACTTCTGCATACATCTCTGGTAAGTTGCGCCGGCATTTCTTAAACCGAACGGCATAGTGAGATAGCAATAAGCCCCGTATGGGGTAATAAAGGATGTCTTTATTTGATCCGGCTCATACAAAGGGATCTGGTGGAAACCAGAATAGGCATCTACAAATGATAGCAGTTCACATCCAGCTGTGGAATCAATCACTTGATCGATTCGAGGGAGCGGGAATGGATCTTTAGGGCATGCCTTGTTCAAGTTGGTGTAATCGACACACATCTGCCATACTTTCACTATGGCGGGCTCATCCTTCTTCTTTTCCACCAAGACCTGATTAGACACCCAATCCGGATGTAGTACTTCCTTGATAAAGCCAGAGGCTAGGAGCCTGGCCACTTCCTCCCATATTGCCTTCCTCCTATCATCCGTATTCCGCCGGAGCGGCTGCTTTACCGGCTTAGCATCCGGTCTTACATGCAGTGCGTGCTCAGCCAGCTCCCTCGGCATACCTTGCAGGTCTGAAGTAGACCATGCAAAGATATCCCGATTCTCACGGAGGAAGCTGGTGAGCTCGCTTTCCTATTTGGGATCCAAACTTGCCCCGACAAGGGCATGGCGCTCCGGGAAAACTTCATCCAGAGGCACCTTTTTGACTTCCTTGCCCATTTGAAAAGAAGCACTGCCACCGGTATTTGCCATGCCCGGCATAGATTTGCCGGCCACGACCGTTTCAGCAATTTCCACTGCTCGCTTGAGCCTCTTCCTTTCCTTTGCAATGATCAGAGTCTCGGCCAGGTTAGACCCGGCTGTTGCACATGCCCTCGAACGCTTGTAATCACCAATGATGGTAATCGCCCCTCTGGGCCCCGGCATCTTCATCTTCAGGTAAGCAACATGCGTAGAGGCCATGAACTTCTCCAGTGCCGGCCTCCCCAGCAAAGCATGGTAGGGGCTTTCCAGATCAACCACCTCGAACATGAGATTTTCCACCCTGCAGTTATCCCGGCTGCCAAACATGACATCCATCCGGATCTTGCCCATCGGCGCACACGAAAGTCCCGGCACAATGCTATGGAATGTGGTCTTGCTTGGCTCCAGCATATTCTCCTTGATTCCCAGCTTCTGCATCGTATCCCGATACATGATGTTGATGCTGCTTCCATTGTCAATGAGGACCTTGCTGAATCTCACGTTATTAGCCGGCCCGACAAATGTCGGATCCATTACTAGCGCATACCCGCTGGGGTTTGGCATGATCCTGGGATGATCTGCCCTGTCCCAGCCAATGGCCTGGTCAGACCAATGCATCATCTTCGGAACTGCCGACATAACGGCGTTTACCTCCAAACACCGCCGGTACAAGCTCTGCTTGTCTGTTCTTTCGGTCTCAAAGACCATGTAGCTCTGATCATGCTCCTTGTACTCATTCCGGCCTACTGCTGGGCCTCCGGCATAGTACTCTGGATTATAGTTCTGATCTACTTGGTTTACGCCGGCACTTCCGAGATTGCTCTGATTCCCGGGATTAACCGGCCTGGGCGGGACTGCAACTGTATTTGCACCTGTCAACGATGATGGAGCTGCCGGGGTAGATGGTCTAGCCGGTCCCCAGGGACTTGCACGACCTGCTAATATGTCGTCTAGCCATGAATAGTTTCTCGTCAAATGATTTGCCGGCTTACCCGGCTGGAATGTGTGAAACACACAAGGCTTGTCCATGGCCAGACCCACTGTATACTTCGGCCACTGCTTCTTCTGACCGGCGGCTCCGCCGGCATTCTTGTTGGTCCAGACATTCTTCTTCTGGAAGGGCTGCGCTTGCTGCTGCGGTTGTTGCTGCTGAGGCAGCTGATAGCCCTCATACCTCGGGCGTTGGCTACTGCCGGCGCCCTCTTGCTCTTCCTCCACAGCTGCTACTTGTGCTGTTCCATACCGAAAATCCGGCCGCTCATCTCTCCTCTTGTTCCGGTTATCCAGGCGATAGAACTGCCCCCGTCTCCCGGTGTTGCTATGGTTCCGCTGGGCCTGCCCCTGTCCTTGTGAATCAAGGGTGGGCTGCATGGGGTCTCCCAGAGCATAACTATCGGCAATCTTGATTGTCTCGGCCAACGTGGCCGGCATTTCCCTCTGAAGCTTTTGCCACAACATGGTGCCATGTCGGCACCCATGAGCGAACCACATGATGGCCTGCTGCTCCACAACTGCTTCGCAGGAATTGCGCAAGGTGCACCACCTGGTCAGATAGTCACGGTCGGTCTCATTCACTCCCTGCCGGCAGTTAGCCAGCTGCTGAGGATGATTCGGCCTATTATATGTACTGGTGAAGTTTGACACAAACTGCTCTTCGAAATCAACCTAGCCGTTGATACTTTCGGCCGGTAGATTATTCAGCCATATCCTGGCTGGTCCTTCTAGCATTTGCGGTACATATCGTACCGCCCATCTGAGGTTTCCTCCGGCAATGTTTACTGCGGTGGAGTAGTCCTCCAACCAATCTTCCGGCTTTGTACTGCCGTTGTATGTCCTCGCGCCACGCGCGAGCTAGAAATAGTAAGGTACCGGCTCACCCATAATCCGGGGTCCAAAGCACATAGGACCCGGAGCTCCTTGCCTCTCCACCAACTCCGATTGGTGAATCCTATCCAACTTGAAGCGTGCATCACTTGCTGCCAAGGACCGAGGTCCAAGCTAGGACGCAATTGGGCCCGCGATCACTTTTTCCTGCTGCTGTTCCGGCTGATACTGCTCACTTTGCCGGCCTTGCTGATGCTGCTGCTGATATCCCGCCCTAACAAGTGCTGAATTCCCATCATCTTCTCGATGTCCCAGTTGACCTGCACCTTGCCGCTGCGCTGCACCTCCGGCGCCCCGCTGCTGACGCCGGGCTGCACTGTTACTCCGGCCACCACCGGCCGAAATTGCTCCTTGCCCGGCCGGCACATTCTGACCGGCATTCTTGCTGCCGACATTCCTGTCAGCATGGCCGGCACTTCTCTGCACCGTCGCCTGATTTCCGATGATTGTCGGATCATACACTTGGATCTGCTTGTCCCGGCGGCCAGAGGTCACACTTCCGGCATGCCGGGCACTTGGATGCGGGGACGAACCTTCGCCCCTCGACCTTGCGCCGGCACCTCCTATCGACGTAATGTACTGGGATGCCCTGGCACCTGGGTTTGCCTTCTTAAAGGCCTCCTGCTGCTTCGTAGCTTCAGACAAAAGATGGTTAAGCCGGGCCTACTGCTCATGCAGTGCTTCGCCGGACAAATTAGATAAGTCCTTAGCTACCTCTGCTGCTGCTCTAAGGTTCTTCACTGGTGAGCTATAGACTACCTTAGGCACTGTACTAGTTGCAGTATGACTCTTAGCTCTAGCATCTTTACCTAGCTCAGTGTTAAGATCTCTACCTCTAGTTCTCACCTCATCTATCCGGCTAGGCCGGGTTACCACAGGAGTAAAACCATGGGCTGCCTCATACTCACGGAGTTGCCGGTTAAACCGTTCGCGCTCCTGGTGCATGGCCAGGGCCTCGTCGACGAGGGCCTGGCGAGATCCCTCCAGGACCTCCCTTGCCTGCTCCGGATCATCGCCGGATCGCACCGGCTCGAGAAGCCAATCGATGATGGGAAGAAGCACCTAACCCTTTGCCGGCACAGCGGAAGTGCCGGCCAGGTTCTCGACACGCTCCAACGGAGGACGTGCCGACCTCTTGGCCTTCGGCGGCTCCGGGGGAGTATCTCCTGCTGCTGCTGCTGCCTTGCCGGCACCATCTGCCGGTGGCACTGATGTGCCGGCCATCATTACCTCGGCCGACTCTACTGAGCGAGCGCTACGCCCAGCGTGAGCCAGCCAATGTGACGGAGGATCCGCCACCACCAGCACCTTTTCCCTGCAAACTCTCTCAGTCCCCACGTACACCTCGTGGGAACCGAAAGACATGACCCGGCCATCCCTGGGGAACGGCCGGCCGCTGAGACATCCGGCGTTGTCACTGACGAAGCTGAGCGAGCCTAGCCTCTGGACGAGGCCAGAGACCACGCGCACTCCCAAAGCTGCTATCACAGACCCCGTCCGAATAAACACTCTGCCCAGCATATCGATTGGCCCCACGGTGGGCGCCAAATGTCGTCGTGGTGAAATAACATATGCCATAGGATGGCTTAAATGGGGGCCGAACTAGATGCTGGAGGATTCGGGAGAGGGGAACGAGCTAAAAAGCACGACAGAAAGGAACACAGATCTACCCAGGTTCGGGGCTCTCGTAAGGAGATAACACCCCTACTCCTTCTCTACTGGTTATATATTTGGATCGATGGAGTACACAACAATGGTGCTTCTAAGCTCTCTGCTAGAGGAGGAAGATGAACTGCTCAGTGTAGGAACACAGAGTGACCCACCCTTACTAGGGCTCCCTGTGCCACCTTATATAGTGGTGGCCAGGGTTACAACGGTCACAAGAGACCAGAAGACACGAACTACACTCCAAATAGGACTTGCTGACGAAGGCAGAGACCCTTGACTTTCTCCCTGATTGCTCTCGATGGGACTTCATATCCCTGTACCTTGTACTTCCTGCACTGTGACCTTACCTCTGTGATGTAAGGGCTGTACTTGTGCACAGTGAGGGTAGATAGACCACCACTCTGCACCCTGTCAACATGATCCCTCTCCATACTTGGCAGAGTCTTTCCTTGATTGTAGGGACATGACACCTTAGCTGACTTTTATATCCCGGATATGACTGTTGGCCATTTCCTGGACCTATATGCCGGACCAACGGCTTATGAAGGTCGGGTAATCCGGCTTACCCTGCTCCTGCACGATATAACATATAAGTTAGGCCGGCATATCTATGTATATGCCGGCATTCCTCAATAAGTATCCCGGTTATACCGGTATATCCGGACATTAGCCGGGATACACAAATAACCCGGCCTGGCCTATGCTCTTATATTCCGGCCAGGCCCTTCCTTGATAATCCGGCATAAAGTCAATCCATAGTCCTTGTATCTTTCTAGCCTCTTGACCCTACCGGGGGTCATCCCCCCGACAGTTTTAATTCCCAGAGTAAATCTCATAGTGATCCTCTCGACATATGCACGTTGTCTTTATTCTATCAAGTGCCCAACTGTAATTTGTTTACCCAGCATGTGTTGTTTTATCTTATGGAGAGACACCACTAGTGAACTGTGGACCCCGGTCCTATTTCCATTATATTTCTATCACCTATTTACTTTACTCGCACTGTTCATTTTACTCGCATATTACTATTAGTTTCCACTCGATACGCTCATACCCTTTATTTCAAGCAAACCGGTGAGATTGACAACCTCATCGTAAGTTGGGAGCAAAGTATTTGGTTGTGTTGTGTGTAAGTTCCGCGTTGCTACTAGTTGAAGATGTGCTAACGAGTTATCGTTAACGGCTCCCTTGTTGGAGTGTCACTAGGCTAGCAAGCATCACCTTCTTGAGTTTGGCTTTTTCCTGGATACGATTAAACCTTGGTTTCTTACTGAGGGAAAATTTGCTGCTGTACTCATCATACCTTCCTCTTGGGGTTCCCAACTGGACGGTGAAAAACCATCAACACTGTGCCGCATCAAGCTAATTTTCTGGCGCCGTTGCCGGGGATTGAAGAAGAAGAAGCTCCCACATCAGCTACACATTCCCACGTCAACTTGGCACCATCACACATCTACAACCTTAGAGGTATCTGTCACTCCCCCAGATTAAATAGAGGCATGAACCCAACTATCGAGCATAAATACTCCCTCTTGGAGTCACTAGCATCTACTCGGCCAAGATAGCTACTAGCAATGGAAAGCATGCAAGATCATAAACAACATAGAGATAGCATAAGATATATAATTCAGCACATTGATGGTGTGGTGATGAATAGTGCCAGAGAACTTGTTGGCGTGTAATTAATGAAGTGAATGATCGGCCAGTTGGAAACCCCAAGAGCAAGGTGTGATGAATATAGCAGCATGTTTTTCCCTCAGTAAGAAACCAAGGTTATCAATCCAGTAGGGGGATGAAATATGACTAAAGGTGATGCCCACTAGCTGTGTGATGCTCTAACAAGGGCACCGTTAACATAACTTGTTAGCGCATCTTCAACCAGTAGCAATGTGGAACCTGCACACAACACAACCAAATACTTTGTTCCCAACTTACGATGATGTTGTCAATCTCACCGGTTTGCTTGAAACAAAGGGTATGAGCGTATCGAGTGGAAAGCAGTAGTAATATGCGAGTAAAGTAAACAGTGTCAGTAAAGTAAATAGGTGATAGCAATATAAAGGAAATAGGACCGGGATCCACAGTTCACTAGTGGTGTCTCTCCATAAGATAAAATAACACATGCTGGGTAAACAAATTACAGTTGGGCAATTGATAGAATAAAGACAACGTACATATGATGAGAAGATCACTATGAGATTTACTCTGGGCATTACAACAAGATACATAGACCGCCATCCAACTGCATCTATGACTAATAATCCACTTATTTCTGTGACTTCTCAGCGTTTGCCTTGGCAGTGGCCGCAGCATCGTAAGCTTTCTGAGAAGCACGGAGCTCCGCTTCCAGCGATGCAATCCGGGCATTGGCTGTTGCTAAAGCAGCTACAAAAGAGGACGACAGGGAGTCAGATAAATAGCAAAGGATAAAGCACAGAGGAAAAGTAATGACTGGACGTCAAAATTGTACCTTTGGAAGCTTTCGCAACCTTTAGGTACTCAGCACATTCAGTGCCCAGGGCGATGAATCTCTTCAATAATGCCTGAGAAAAGGAGTGTGTAAGAGCAGAAGTGTATGAAAGAAAAGCAAGTAAAAAAGAATTGCTCACATCGTCAGAAGAAACCGTAGATGCATGGGCCTCCAGAGAAACGTCGGTTTCTTTGGCCTTCTTTGAGCGTTTGGGATATCGGGCTTGAGGAACCTTCTTCAC
This sequence comes from Dactylis glomerata, assembly GCA_007115705.1. Lineage (NCBI taxonomy): Eukaryota > Viridiplantae > Streptophyta > Magnoliopsida > Poales > Poaceae > Dactylis > Dactylis glomerata. Next base: position 172,920 of record QXEO01000521.1, read on the forward strand.
AGAAGACCTGGTAGCCCTTGGCGCAACATCTGGCTCAATAGGCTCATCAGTGGCCGCAGGAGAAGTCGGGGGAGCAGCTGTCGCATATGTTGGTGGCTCTTCATCATCACTGCATGAAGAATATAAATTATGGAAACAAGGCAAGAACAATGCAATTGAAGAACTCGAATACAATACTTACGATGCTAGCATGTCAAAGTACTCCATATCTCTGCAAGAACGGGGGCTTTGCCAGCCGCTGCAGAACTCGATGAAGCGATTTTGTCGACACGCTTCCTTTTCTTGTCGACACCAACATCTTCCGCAAGTGCAGGAGGAGGCGATGTCGACGAGCTAGTTTCCTCTTCTGATTCTTCAACATCATCTCCGTCCTGACTTTCGTCAGCCTCAGGGGCTTCAAATGCAGGAGAGGCTAGATCAGCTGGTAGGGGCCCTGCCTCTGGAAGAGGAGGACGAGAAACAAGGAATTGGTGACCCTGCATATAAATAAGTCAGCAGAATGCAAAGGCACAGAATAACGCAAATCGAACCAAAGCAAAGTTTGACAACAAGTGAACGCGAAGATACATACCTCAGGCAGAGGGTGCACGGAGTCGAAAAAATCAGTGGTTAAATCCGCAACTGCATGTTCCTTGGTGAGCTTGGTGAGATTCCTGACTCGCTTGTCAACGTCTTCTTTTGATATCAGATCTTCAGATATGCAGGTAGGATCTTCCAAGCCGGAGTAATTCCAAAGTTTGGTAAGGCGGTGTTGTAGGGGTTGAACTCGACGTTGAATAAAAAACGCCATGAGTTGCATACCCGACAGAGCACCTCCTTGACCTCCTTTCAAAGCCTTGATGCGGGAAAGAAGAGGAAGAATTTCTTCTACTTCTGCATCTGAGGGGAGCGTATCCCATGATGCCAATTTCTTTACCTCCTGGGAAGCGTCAAAGGGAGGAAGGCCGTATTCATCTTCAGGAGAGGATTTGCGGTCCTTGATATAGAACCACTTTATCCTCCACCCTTGGACAGATGCGGCCATGGAAAATTCAAGGTATTGCGCCTCAGGGCACACAGAAATGACAGCTCCACCCAGTTCGGGTTTCCTAGCCAAAGCAACATTGGGGCGGAGCCGAAAGATTGACCTCCAAAGAAGGAAGTGGGGCTCAATGCCCAAGAATGACTCGCATAGGGTCACGAAACAGGCAATGTGCAGAAGGGAATTCGGTGTGAGCTGATGGAGCTGCACACCGTAGACAAATAGAAGCCCACGGAGAAACTCGTGGGCAGGAAGAGAGAAACCGTGGAGGAGGAAAGCAAGAAACATTACCCGATAACCGCTCGGGGGCTTCGGGATCCGCTCAGTACTAGGAAATTTGATGGAATCCTGGGCGGCGATGAGGCCGTCCGCCCTGGCCTTCTCCACCTCCTTCTTTGTGATGGCGGAGCACACCCAGTTGGTGGCAGAAGTCTTGGCCATGATGTTCTTGGTGTCCAGGTGTTTCACGCGCATCCAGTACGAAGTGCGCTCGGGTGCTATGCACGAGAGGAGGAGACAGAGGAGATCAGCAATGGAGGCGACGGAGAGAAAGAGCTGGTAAACAGTAAGACTCCCCATGATCCCCTTTATATATCTTCTGGGAGAAGGAACGTGGGCTGAGACGTGGTGCAAAGATAGGGAACGGTAAGCCCACTAACGGTCAAAAAATGAGAAATTTACAGTATTGCCCGTGCAACGGTTCGCAATGGTACAGAATGACGTATTCATTGATATCATAAAGAAAATAATATAAGAAAGAGGAAAAGATGGCGCCGACAAATGCAAAATAGGTGCACAAGACTGTATATGAAGGAGTTTCGATTATAGCCATGGGGGCTACTATTTTCAAGAATGGTAAATACAAACTTCTCTCTGAAGTGGTGGATTAGTATTCGACGACAAGATGTCCTTAAGGTATCTCGAAATTGAAGTATCTTGAAGATGACGTATCTGGAAGTTAAAGTATCTCGAGTTGAAATATGATGGACTACACTACATTTTTGAGCCTATACTCGAAAAAAGCCTTTTTCGACTATAGCCTCGGGGGCTACTCCCATCGGGAGCACTGAGCGCGCACCCGACGATATTTCTTGGCAAAGCATTATAATTAGAAAAGTGCAGGAGTGTTACTCCCATCGGGAGCGAGTTTTATGGTTGAAGAAACCTGAATATTTTCAGTCAAAATTTGACTGCGACATGAGATTCTCGAGTTGAGTTATCGCATCACAACTCGAATGCCGTGACTTGTCACGAAGGTAAACCCCGGGATCCGTCCTGTGTGGCCTGGTATACGCACATGGATGCGCTCTGCTGGTATGTATCCGTGTCTATGACGCGAAGAAAATCCTGGTGGACGCACTGGGTACCCTGAGAACCACTGGGATTCATTCTTTGTAAGTCCTAAATGCGGCAAAAGAGTGGGTTTGACCGGTATCCTGAATTCAAGTCCAAGGGGATTGAATTTGAAGTAGGTGACAAGTATCTGTTCCGGCAGTTAACTGACCTCTTGATCCGTCAGAGTTGTCACGCTTGTTCATCAAGACCCCTTGCGAACAAATTATCATAAATATAAGTCGAAAGACCAAGTCGAAGATTTGAAGATAAAGTCGAAGAATTGATCAAGTCGAAGATTTGAAGATTAGAGGTTCAACCCGAATCTACAATTCTGGCAGAATCTCAGGGGCTACTGACAAGGGTATAGCTAATAGAACCCGTTAGTTGAGTACCCCTAAGGCCCGTATAGCTAGGCCCAATTGTAATAATAGTCAAATACGAGTCTTTACCGTATATCAATATTGTAATCTGTATCGGACCCTACCCGATCCTCGAGACCTGGCCATCTATATATAGGGGCCAGGAGGGGACGGTGTAGGGCAGATTGAAAGCAATCCAGGTTGAACACCCAAGTTTACTTTCGACACACATCTATTTCGACTAACTTTACCTTCGAGTTCATCTGACGCCCTATCTCCCCGATCCTAAGTCCTTCATCTAGGACATTTGTCGAGTTAACCCTCGTCAGTGACAGTGCGTGCATCATGGTGGTACTTGGTCTAGGCTAAGATTGTGATCTCTTATGGATTATGAGAATAATTATCACTATGATAGTATTGACGTGATCTTTTCCTCCTTTCATGGTGTAATGTTGACAGTGTGTGCATCGTGTTAGTACTTGGTCTAAGTTGCAATAATATTTATCTTGAGTTGTGATTTGATTTTGATATCTCTATGAGTGGTGTTTGTCAAGTACTTGATGAACTTTAATGGGTGCTTCTGTAGCCACAACGCAATGATTAGTGTTGTTCAATAGGAGAGTAATTCAGAGTACCATAGTGAAGAGAAGTTATTTTATTTGTTCAATTATGTTATATTTGTTGGGAGTGTGTCCACTAGTGAAAGTATGATCCCTAGGCCTTGTTTCCAAGCATTGCACACCGTTTACTTCCTGTTTTGTTACATGTTTGCTTGCAGCGATACTTATTCCATACTACATTTACTACTCATAATCATCACTACTACTTGTATTTCACTATCTCTTCGCCGAACTAGTGCACCTATACATCTGACAAGTGTATTGGGTGTGTTGGGGACACAAGAGACTTTCTGTATCGTAATTGCAGGGTTGCTTGAGAGGGATAGCTTTGACCTCTTCCTCCCTGAGTTTGATAAACCTTGGGTGATCCACTTAAGGGAAACTTGTTGCTGTTCTAAAAACCTCTGCACTTGGAGGCCCAACACTGTCTACAAGAACAGACACATGCGTAGACATCACTATCTTGGCCAAGTAGTTGCTAGTGACTCCAAGAGGGGGTATTTATGCTCGATAGTGGGTTCATGCCTCTATTTAATCTGGAGGAGTGACAGAAACCTCTAAGGTTGTAGATGTGCTGTTGCTACTAGGGAAAAACAACATTCACATGCTCGAGGGCATATGCTTTGTTTACATTACACACTTTGCTTAATGCAATTATCTGTTGTTTGCAACTTAATACTTGTGGAGTTCTCGGATTGATTCACCACAAGTGGATTATTAGTCATAGATGCAGTTGGATGGCGGTCTATGTATCTTGTTGTAATGCCCAGAGTAAATCTCATAGTGATCTTCTCATCATATGTACGTTGTCTTTATTCTATCAATTGCCCAACTGTAATTTGTTTACCCAGCATGTGTTATTTTATCTTATGGAGAGACACCACTAGTGAACTGTGGATCCCGGTCCTATTTCCTTTATATTGCTATCACCTATTTACTTTACTGACACTGTTTACTTTACTCGCATATTACTACTGCTTTCCACTCGATACGCTCATACCCTTTGTTTCAAGCAAACCGGTGAGATTGACAACATCATCGTAAGTTGGGAACAAAGTATTTGGTTGTGTTGTGTGCAGGTTCCACATTGCTACTGGTTGAAGATGCGCTAACAAGTTATGTTAACGGTGCCCTTGTTAGAGCATCACACAGCTAGTGGGCATCACCTTTAGTCATATTTCATCCCCCTACTGGATTGATAACCTTGGTTTCTTACTGAGGGAAAAACATGCTGCTATATTCATCACACCTTGCTCTTGGGGTTTCCAACTGGCCGATCATTCACTTCATTAATTACACGCCAACAAGTTCTCTGGCACTATTCATCACCACACCATCAATGTGCTGAATTATATATCTTATGCTATCTCTATGTTGTTTATGATCTTGCATGCTTTCCATTGCTAGTAGCTATCTTGGCCGAGTAGATGCTAGTGACTCCAAGAGGGAGTATTTATGCTCGATAGTTGGGTTCATGCCTCTATTTAATCTGGGGGAGTGACAGATACCTCTAAGGTTGTAGATGTGTGATGGTGCCAAGTTGACGTGGGAATGTGTAGCTGATGTGGGAGCTTCTTCTTCTTCAATCCCCGGCAACGGCGCCAGAAAATTAGCTTGATGCGGCACAGTGTTGATGGTTTTTCACCGTCCAGTTGGGAACCCCAAGAGGAAGGTATGATGAGTACAGCAGCAAATTTTCCCTCAGTAAGAAACCAAGGTTTAATCGTATCCAGGAAAAAGCCAAACTCAAGAAGGTGATGCTTGCTAGCCTAGTGACACTCCAACAAGGGAGCCGTTAACGATAACTCGTTAGCACATCTTCAACTAGTAGCAACGCGGAACTTACACACAACACAACCAAATACTTTGCTCCCAACTTACGATGAGGTTGTCAATCTCACCGGTTTGCTTGAAATAAAGGGTATGAGCGTATCGAGTGGAAACTAATAGTAATATGCGAGTAAAATGAACAGTGCGAGTAAAGTAAATAGGTGATAGAAATATAATGGAAATAGGACCGGGGTCCACAGTTCACTAGTGGTGTCTCTCCATAAGATAAAACAACACATGCTGGGTAAACAAATTACAGTTGGGCACTTGATAGAATAAAGACAACGTGCATATGTCGAGAGGATCACTATGAGATTTACTCTGGGAATTAAAACTGTCGGGGGGATGACCCCCGGTAGGGTCAAGAGGCTAGAAAGATACAAGGACTATGGATTGACTTTATGCCGGATTATCAAGGAAGGGCCTGGCCGGAATATAAGAGCATAGGCCAGGCCGGGTTATTTGTGTATCCCGGCTAATGTCCGGATATACCGGTATAACCGGGATACTTATTGAGGAATGCCGGCATATACATAGATATGCCGGCCTAACTTATATGTTATATCGTGCAGGAGCAGGGTAAGCCGGATTACCCGACCTTCATAAGCCGTTGGTCCGGCATATAGGTCCAGGAAATGGCCAACAGTCATATCCGGGATATAAAAGTCAGCTAAGGTGTCATGTCCCTACAATCAAGGAAAGACTCTGCCAAGTATGGAGAGGGATCATGTTGACANTGCCATTGCCGCCGCCGTCTTCGCTGTCATCGGCGCTGCTGCCGGCGTAGTCCTCACCGCTGCTGCTGAAGTTGTCAGCGGGGGCCTCCTCGTCCTCGTCGTCGTCGTCGGTGTCCTCGCTGGACCCGGCGCGGAAGCGCTTCACCGGCGGGTATTCGTCGGAGGAGGTGTCCTCCTCTGCTTCTTCCTCCTCATCGGAAGAGCCGATGTCCTCGCCCCAGGACACGGCGTCGTCGGCGCTCTCCGCCTCCAGTTCCCCGTCGACGAGGAGTTGGAGGTCCTCCTCGCCGTCGGTCAGGGACTCGTCGTCCTCTGACTGGGCGGCGAAGTCCCAGTCTCTCTCGTCCCACCATTGTGGGGCGAGAGCTTCGTACGCCGCCATTGGCGGGTGCTCCGGCGTCGGCTCCCGGTTGACGGAGTCGGAGGATTGGAAGGAAAGGCCGGATGTGTTGGAGGAAGAAGAGGAGGCCATGGCGGAGGAAGAGGGTTTTTTGGCTATTGGAGAAGAATGAGGATGCAAATGGTTCGGATAGATTTAAATAAGGGGAATAGTGGAAGATGGTTCAATGCCATAGCGGTTTTCGAGAATGTGGTGCCAGAGTTGTCAAATCGTGTACTGCGGAGAAGTTGAGAAGGCGAGGCATCATGATGAGGAGGCGATATGACGGTTCTGCTCTGCAACGCGTGACCCGATGAAGAAAAAACAGAGTGGTTTTGGAATTATTATTGCCAAAACCAGGGGGGCATGGTTATCGCCACCATTTTGGCCAAATGAGGAGATGGGCCGTAATCAAGATGGGCTTGGAGGCTGGATCGGCCTTGCGCGTGGATTTGGGCTAATTGCCCGTGTATCTGTATATTATGATAGATTATGTTTCGGTTTAAACAAGAGATAGAGTTGTTAGGTTTATTCCAAAGATAGAAAGTCTCCGGACTATAAATATGTACCTAGGGTTATTGAGAAAGGAGGACGACCATGTTCACAACAAACACAATCTCGGCGCATCGCCACCCCTTGTTTCGAGGGTTTCTTTCAGGTAAGCGTCGTGCTGCCTAGATCGCATCTCGCGATCTAGGCAGCATCTGCTTATGAGTTATTTGGTGCTGCTCGTACTGAAGCCTTGTTGATGGCGAGTAATACTGTTATCATAGATCTGTTTGGGCTAGCATCGGTGCTTTTGGTTATGTTTGCTTAGTCTTGCTGCCCCTAGAGATCTCGCTGCCTTTGCACCTATTTCGGGTGTAAGGGCAGCATCTTGCTTGATCTTTATTCAGTCGATTCAATCTGTCATAGTCGTTCCTTGTTCTCCAAGGATTAGTTTGATGTCCGCATGGTTAGGCCTCACAAACGGGTTGAACGATCCAGTAGTACGTAAGGATATGGTTGGCCAATTCGAGAGGAGTTGTTCCGGGAATTGACTCTACGTTGGTTTTTTTGGCCTCCTCTAGGGTTAGTTTTCTGTTATCTTTCGTATCTACCAGGCTCAATTACGTGTGGGATGTTCCGTTTATGTGGTGAAAGCGTTAGACTGTCATAGATCGATTTGACTTGTATTGATAAAGCAAAACCCCATGTTATCGTAGATCCAATGCAGATCCATGGGACAATCGGCTACATGAGCCGATTCACAGGGAAACCTGAGAGCCGATCGAGGCTCGTATTTAATGTTTACGTGTCTGCCATGCAGGAAACTAATCGAAGCAATCCATCACCTTCCTGATCAGGTATAGGTCAGGTGGCACGCCCTTGCATCAGCCAGGACGTGTGCCGGAGTTTTGCGGGCCGTTGCCCGAGGGACCAGGGCCCACCAGCAGTTCTGGGAGCCTCCCGGCTCTTCGTGTTGCTCGTCGCTGCTCGCCGGTGGGTTTTGACAGGCAACACATTCTGGCACGCCCGGTGGGACATTCAACAACATCTGCATCAACATCTGACGCTGCGATGGGGGACAGACCAATCACGTACGACGATCTGTCTGATGAGCACAAGAAGAGGTATGATGATATCAAAGCTCTCTTCGAAGCCGATCTCATCGGCTCTTTTGAGAGGACCCGTAAGCATGGCATCAGGTGGAAAGGGTTCTCACCCGAAGGCGCTCTCGATGAAGTGGATCTGTCTGTTCCTTCAGAGGATCGCACCAGAGCTCTGCGACAGGAAGTCAATTACATGGTGGCTCATTCTCTTCACCGCCATTCTGAGAGCCTGGTGAACGCTTTCGAGCGCGTCGCGGTTCGCGTGGTTCAGGAGATCATGAAACATCAGTACTCTCCGTCGGGGCCTACCCTAGGGACTCACCAGGGAGAAAGACCGCTCCAGACCAGGCCACAGCTACCATTCACGCTTGCAGCTCCGGAGCCACCGGGGTCACCGGCGTACGTCGTCTACAAGATTGGAGGTGATCCTGGCGATTACCAATTCCTGGTTGAACCACCTAAAGAAATCCCACATGGATATGTGTGCACATACGTGCCGGACTGCAACAGCCTGACGCGCACGAACCAGATTGCAACCGCAGGGATTTCTGGGGCAGGTGTTTCTGGAGTAGGGATTTCGGGAGCAGGGATGTCCGGGATGGACGCTGATAAACAGGCGTGGCTAGCTAAGTATGCCACCGGAACGAGTCATGAGAATTTAGCCCCTGCAGCTCAAACGGTGGAGCAAATCAGTACCATCTTGAGAGACCAGTTCGGCTTCGTGCCGAAGAGGAGAACAATCGGCTATTCCAAGCCGTACCCCAACGAGTATGATCTGATTCCGCTTCCACCCAAGTATCGGCTCCCTGAGTTCTCAAAATTTAATGGTTCAGAAGGGTCTAGCTCGATCGAGCACGTGAGCCGATATTTGGCACAGTTAGGCATGATTTCAGCATCGGATCAGTTACGCGTAAGGTTCTTTGCGCAATCTCTGACAGGACCAGCTTTTGGGTGGTACACCTCTTTACCACCAGATTCGATCCGGACCTGGAAGCAGCTGGAAGAACAGTTCCATATTCAGTACCATTCAGAAGCTACCGAGGCTGGCATTGCCGATCTGGCGCAGGTGCGGCAGAAGCGGGGAGAAACGGTAGCCGAGTATATTCAGCGTTTCAGGACTGTCAAGAACCGATGTTATTCGGCTCGTTTAACTGAGAAAGAAGCAGTCGAGCTGGCCGTGTTGGGTCTCTCAGCACCGATCAAGGATCTGGCTTTCCAAGTAGAATACAATTCACTGGCGCACATGGTCCAGAAACTGACAATGTATGAGCAGCGCCACCCTGAGCTGTACCAAGACAAGTTTAAACGTCCGATAGGCCTGGTCGATACAGAAGAAGAGGATCTTGTAGAAGACCAGGAGATAGCCGTGGCTGAATGGGCTCGGGGGGCAGATCCTGTGTCCTGCAAATGGGTGAAACAGCAAGGGCCTGCAAAAGGGTTCGACTTCGATGTAAGCAAAGCTGAGCAGATATTCGATTTACTGCTGAAGGAAAAGCAGCTGAAGTTACCCGAAGGCCATAAAATCCCTACGGCGCAAGAGATGAACGGGAGATCATACTGCAAGTGGCATCACTCGTTCACCCACACCACCAATGATTGCAAAGAGCTACGTCGGCAGATCCAAACGGCGATAGAACAGGGCCGTCTGATCCTTGGCCAGTTCGCCATGAAAGTGGACACAAACCCGTTTCCTGGCATCAACATGGTAGAGCACAGCCACTCCACGAGGCGTCAGCTAGATTTCTCGTTCGATATTAACATGGCAGGGCCTGTGTACCACCATGGCAAGTATAACGAGGAAAGCGGCCACTCCCGGGGCAAAGAAAAGGAAGAGGCCGGTCCACGCGACCGGCCCCGTTATGATGATAGGCGATATATAACCGAGGAACAAGTGAGAAGCGTGCGATATCAGAAGCCACACTCCACGCATCTCCTTAACAAGTATGAGCGTCAGTATGACCGACGTCGGCAGTACGACAGAGATGATGAAGGAGATCGTCGGACCGACGCATACGATGGGAGATACCGTCGGCATGATAGAGATGATGAAGGATATGAGCACCGCGCTAGGGGAAGGTCAAAGGAAAAGGAAGGCGTGGATAAACATTGGGATTGTCCTTTCTTCAAGTACTGTTGGGATGCGGGAATGAGCCGATTGCCTACAGTCGACAACTGCCCGGAATGTGGACAGCAGAAGGATGACACAGGTCCAGTTTCAGTGTTCAAGCGTCTAGGGCCTCTCCCGCCTCAGAACAGACAAGAGGAGTCATCTCGAGCAAAAGATCTCGAGGAGTCAGAGGATGAAGAAGATGATAGATATCACCGGCCAAGGTGGTGTCCCGATGGACTCAGACACACCCAAAAGCGTAGAGTTCAGCGGCTACGTAGCTTGGAGGAAGCCGAAGCGCAGTACCTCCACACTTTAAGGAAAGCCCGGCCTGATCTGGCCGTGAAAATTCAGCGAACCTTGGAAACGGAGGCCCGTCCAAAAAAGAAAGAGTGGCGCCCCAAACCAGTAAAAGCCGATGCGAAGACATCGGCTGGCACAAACATGGTGTTCATACTTCCGTCAGAGTTTTGCGCTCCAAGAACCGAAGAACTACCAGTGGCACAGTTTGACTGCGGCCCACGACCGGTTATCTTTGAAAAGCCACGGGAGAAGGGCTACAAACATCTGAAAGCCCTGTACCTGAGAGGTTATATCAATGGGCAGCCTGTCCGCAAGATGTTGGTTGACACCGGAGCGGCAGTCAATATAATGCCATACTCCATGCTGCGGCGTTTGGGACGCTCCACTGCAGATCTGATCAAAACCAACGTCACGCTAAGCGACTTCAACGGCCAAGCTTCAGAAACGCAAGGCGTTCTGAATGTGGATCTGACCGTGGGTAGAAAAACCATCCCTACGTCGTTCTTCATTGTTGACAGCAAAAGCACCTACGCTGTCTTACTAGGAAGGGATTGGATTCACGCTAACTGCTGCATTCCATCCACGATGCACCAATGCCTGATACAGTGGGATGGAGATGAAGTGGAGGTCATTCATGCAGATGATTCGATCGAGATCTCAATAGCTGGCATGAACATTTGGGACGCAGAAGACCAAGAGCCGATTTCTGGAGTCAGTCTAGACGGCTGTGAGCGCATTGAAGCTACAAAAAACGGGGTGAGGCTGGTCTTATCCACTGGCCTGACAGAGTAGCAAAGCCCACGATTGTGCGTGGTAAGGCCGATCCATGCGATCGGCCACAAAAAATAAAAAGCAGTGATCTTACGACAAGCATGTCATGTAGTCGTAGTAGGGAGATTCCCTACCATTGTAGAGCACAAATAAGTTGTAAACCTTCCTTGAGTAATGCAATCAAAAAGGGGGCCGATTCCGGCAATCGGCCCAAATTATCTTTGTTATCCTCACCAAACTTTTGGCCTGTGTTCAGCATCGATTTAGCAGGTGACGGAAAGCTGGGGTATGGGTTTACATCCGCTGATGAGCTAGAGGAGATTGACATCGGTCCTGGGGATAAGCCACGACCGACATTTATCAGCAAAAAGTTAGATCTGAATCTGCGGGGTCCGATGATAGCTTTGTTGAAAGAATATCCAGATTGCTTTGCCTGGGACTATACGGAGATGCCCGGGTTAGACAGGAGCATCATTGAGCATCGGCTCCCGCTTAAAAAAGGGTTTCGGCCCTTCCAGCAGCGAGCACGACAGATGAAGGCCGAAATTTTAGAGGAAGTCAAGAAAGAGATCGAGAAAATGTTGAAAGCTGGGTTCATCAGGCCATGCAGGTATGCTGAGTGGATTTCTAGTATCGTACCTGTAGAGAAAAAGGATGGCCGATGGCGTGTTGCCATAGATTTTCGGGATCTCAATAGAGCCACTCCACAGGATGAGTATCCGATGCCGGTAGCAGAGACATTGATCAACGCAGCTGCTGGTCATAAGGTCTTGAGCTTTATGGATGGCAATGCCGGTTATAATCAAATTTTTATGGCTCCAGAAGATATACACAAGACTGCGTTCAGAGTCCCAGGTTCGGTGGGGTTGTTTGAATATGTAGTCATGACATTTGGACTGAAGAATGCCGGCGCCACATACCAAAGAGCCATGAATTACATTTTCCATGATCTGATCGGCAAGCTGGTGGAGATTTATATCGATGACGTGGTAGTCAAGTCTGCTTCAGTACAAGGACACTTGGACGATCTGCGACGTGTCCTGGACCGAACCAGAAAATTCGGACTACGGATGAATCCAAAGAAGTGTGCCTTCGGTGTGACGGCCGGTCAGTTCTTGGGTTTCTTGGTCCATGAACGCGGAATCGAGATCGGCCTGAAAAGTCAGGAGGCAGTGCGAACAATGAAGCCACCTACCACGAAGAAAGAACTGCAGTGTCTCATCGGCAAGATCAACTTCGTCAGAAGGTTCATCTCCAATCTGTCAGGAAGAATAGAGCCGTTCATGGGACTGGTGAAAATTAAATCTGATGAGGAGTTCCGCTGGGGGACAGAACAACAACGAGCCTTCGACGAGATCAAAGAATATCTAACGAAGCCGCCAGTGTTGGTTCCACCGCAGCAGGATAGGCCGTTCTACATTTACTTGTCGGTGGCTGACACGTCCATCGCCTCGGTGGTGGTACAAGTTTATGATGGTCTGGAGCGAGTTGTGTTTTACATCAGTAGAAGGATGCTAGATGCAGAGACGAGATATCCTGAGATCGAGAAGTTATGCCTCTGCCTATTTTTCACCTGCACCAAGCTGCGACACATCTTGCTGTCAGCAGAGATTATCATCATATGCAAATCAGATGTCATAAAACATATGCTGTCGGCTCCTGTGTTGAAAGGCCGACTCGGCAAATGGATGTTTGCATTATCGGAATTTGATATCCGGTATCAACCCGCCAAAGCGGTTAAGGGACAGGCGTTGGCCGATCTTATTGCTGAACGAATCAACACTGATATAGCAGCACTGTATGTACGTGCATGGGCTATGTTTTTCGATGGATCGGCTTGTGATGATGGTTGCGGCATCGGCATTCTACTCGTGTCGCCCCGGGGGGCAACATATTCCTTCTCCATCAGGCTATCTACCCCTTGCACCAACAATGTCGCTGAGTATGAGGCAATACGCAAGGGAATGGAGTTGCTCATTGAAGCCGGAGCAGAAGCGGTGGAACTTTTTGGAGACTCCAAATTGGTGATTTCCCAACTCACGGACGAATACAAGTGTGAGAGCGAGTCACTCTTCCCATTATGGTTGCAATGCCGTGAGCTGATGGCACAGTTCAGGTATCTAAACTTTAACTGGATCCCGCGGTCGCAGAATACCGAGGCGAATGATCTTGCACAGATGGCTTTAGGCTACAAGGACATAGCAGATGGAACTGATGTTCAGGTACAGTTCCTGGAGGCGGACGACTGGAGAGCCGATATCTTCAATTACTTGAAAGATTCGGCTCGGGGGGCACCTAAACGGATAAGGTACAAGGCCATGAAGTATGTGCTTATTGGGGATGACATGTTCTACAGGACTCTGGAAGGGCTATTGCTCAAATGTCTAGGGCCAGCCGAGGCAAATCGGCTTCTACACGAGGTACACGAAGGCGCCTGTGGAACTCACCAATCGGCTCACAAGATGAAATGGTTGATCAGGCGATCAGGGTTTTATTGGCCCACCATGCTTGAGGACTGTTTTAAGTACTATAAAGGGTGTCAAGCATGTCAGAAATTCGGGAAGATTCAGATGGTACCTGCATCAGCGATGAACCCCATCATCAAGCCTTGGCCATTCCGAGGTTGGGGCATGGATATGATTGGCAAGATCAATCCTCCATCAAGCAAAGGCCACATGTGGATTTTGGCCATTACGGATTATTTCACTAAATGGGTGGAAGCCGTCCCTATGAAGTCAGTAAACTCGAAGGATGTTATCAATTTCGTGAAAGAACATGTCATTCATAGATTCGGGATTCCCCAAACTATCACGACCGATGGAGGTTCGGTTTTCATTTCTCACGAGTTTAGAGAGTTCTGCGAGGACACGGGAATTAAGCTGATCCGATCATCTCCATATTATGCTCAAGCAAATGGGCAAGCTGAAGCGTCCAATCAGAGCCTTATCAAGCTGATCAAGAGAAAAATCGACGAGCACCCTAGGCGTTGGCACGAGGTTTTGTCAGAAGCTTTGTGGGCTTATCGCATGTCATGTCATGGAGCGATAAAAACCTCGCCATACCATCTAGTCTATGGACAAGACGCCGTATTGCCATGGGAGATTACGGCTGGATCGAGACGTGTCACTTTTCAGAACGATCTAACAACTGAAGAATATGCAGCCCTGATGAGTGACAGCGTTGAGGATTTAACTGAACTTAGGCTGTGGTCGCTTGAGAAAATTAAAGAGAACAAAGCCAAGGTAGCTCGTGCATATAATAAGAAGGTGAGACCAAAGGAGTTCCACGTTGGTGATCTGGTATGGGAAGCTGTATTGCCATTGGGAACTAAGGATGCAGCATACGGTAAATGGTCTCCAAATTGGCACGGGCCATACAGGGTCGACCAAGTTTTAAGGGGCAACGCGTACATGCTTGAGGAGCTGGACGGTGTGAAATTCCCAGTGGCTGTTAACGGTCAGCATCTCAAGAAATATTTCCCAAGCATGTGGGATGATGGACAGTGAAATATGGGGGCCGATACATGAAATCGGCCAGTAAAAAAAAATATATCCAGTGAAATATGGGGGCCGATACATGAAATCGGCCAGTAAAAAATATATCCAGTGAAACATGGGGGCCGATACATGAAATCGGCCAAATAAATAAAAAAAAACAGTGCACAGCCATCGACTCTCGAGGTTCAGACTGTTACGAGCAGGTGTCAGGTTACATGAATAAGCTACTGAAGGAATGCCTCGAAGGCATGGAGGGCGTCAGCACGGACACGATCCACCTCGGCGATCTCGGCTTCGTCATCATCGTCCTTGCCCGTCACTAGCTGCTTGCTCAGGGCACGTATTTCTGCCAGATCAGTCTTCAGTTGAGCTTTGAGGCCTCCTGCTTCGTCTTGGGAGCGGGCGATGAATGCTTCCTTGTCATGAATGAGCTTTTTAGTCGCCCGGACCTTCTCTTCGAGATCTTCCAATTCCTTTTTTAAGGATGCAAGCTCGGCGGTGCTGACAGAGGTGTCAGTTTTGGCATCCAGAGATGCCTTTTTCTCATTGAGCCGCTGACATTTCGCTGCAATATCGGCCTTCAGTGGGAGTTGGGCGTGGCGTAGATTGATCCTCTCACGAGCCAACTTCACCCTTGACCCGTAGAAAGACAGAGTCACAACTGGCCAAAGCTTCACCTGCAATGCTACCGGGAGTTGGTCCTTGATTTCGTCAAGAACACTCTTCACCTCTTCAGAACCCTCGACCAACCTCTCGATTGGGGAGGACAGCAAGGCTTTGAGACGCTGGAATTGAGGTAGAACAGCGCTTGCTCGTGGTTCATCGTTGGCGACAGAGGGAGCTGGTTCGATGGATTCAGGGTCGAACGTCAGCAAGCCTGAGATATCACAACCCTGGCAGGCAGAAGTGGCGTCAGTATGCGTCAAACAGAGAAGGATGAGTCGAAAGAAGCGAACATACCTCTCCTGAGATCAGGGGGAAAGCCGACGGCGAGACAATCGGCTCGTGTGTTGCTGCTGAGGGCTTGGCCAGATTGGCAACCATTTCATCTACACCTTCAGGGATTACTAGATCCAGGCTTGCGGAAGGCATCGGCACTTCCCCGACTTTCCCACTAGAAGTGTCATTCGTCTGCATGAAAGGTGCTTAGCCGATGTGAATAGCAATGAATCGGCATAAAAAAGGAGTGGTAAGAGTATGGAGGATAATTACTTTCGAAGCCTCCTGGCTCGAAGAAGAAGTTTGCAGTCCCTTGCGAGCCCTCTTGGGGCTCACAGCTTGCCCCGCCTCGACTGCTGCTCGGGGGGCAACAGATTCAGGAACAGGCCTTTTCCTGGAAGCCGATGGTGGCACATCTGGCTGGCTCGGTGTGGTGGTTCTCTCAGAGTCTGCTGAGCTCGAATCTCCTCGATTGGGTTGTGTTTCCTCGCTGGAGGTGTCTTCGATGGAGACCTGTAAGAAAGGGAGAGTTGGTAAGCACGAGCATGTTTACAAAGATAAATGAGATCAACCAAGGCATAAATCAGCGAACGTGCGAGCTCTCTGGAGAAGGGCTCCGGCGCCTCAAAGTTTTCTTGGCTACTATCTTCCTCACCGCCGTTCTTGTTTTAGTTGGAACTCGGGAGGCAGCTGACCCGGAAGTTGCTTGGCTCTTGGAAGCCGATTTTGGTGATATCGGTTGGTTCTGCATCACGACCTGTTTCAAAGGTGGCGAGTTTTTGCAAAAAAGGACCACAGGGGCTGGTGGGAGGAATTCGAAGGGGGAGCCATCCTCGTTGGTAGGTTCTGGACCATCTTGTTGCTGCAAGGAGACAGAGCAGGATATTAAAAGCATCGTCGTGAGCTGCATCAAGAAAATTTACAAGTAGCAGTACCTGTTCTACGGGGATGTCATATTCAGCATCGAGCTGTTCCAGCAATGGTCCCAGAGCTCTCCTGAAGGCATGAGTCT
The DNA here is from genome assembly GCA_007115705.1 of Dactylis glomerata. Taxonomy (NCBI): domain Eukaryota; kingdom Viridiplantae; phylum Streptophyta; class Magnoliopsida; order Poales; family Poaceae; genus Dactylis; species Dactylis glomerata. Next base: position 189,422 of record QXEO01000521.1, read on the forward strand.
TCCACATCGACCACCAGTTCTCAAAACCATCGGTTGATGAAGCGAAAGTGAGGTTGTTAGGAATTGGGATGGTCAGAGCATCGAAGAAAGAATAACACCTCTGACTGGCGAGAGAATCAGGCAGGTCAGCTCTGCTCTCTGTGAGGTGGTGGAGGAAAAAATGAGGAGGTACTTGCCCAAGGCCAAATTGCCGAGCTACTACGACCGGCTGGTAGAACTCGTATCCAGGCTTGATTATTCTGTTGGATGTGCTCATGCCAACTGGGAGGAAGCAGGGACGGATCACGGTGGAGAATAGCTGCCGAGTGCTAGTGTCATCGGCAAAGTTGTCCAGCCTGAAGGAGATTGGATTTTCAAAATTTTCCGATTCCTCCGTGTAAGGAAAGAAGATAGGATTGTCCAGGCCTTGGAAGAAAATGCTGAACCACTTGGATACTTCATGAGGGATCAGTTTACTACCTGGCAGGCTATACAGAGCTTGGCCGTAGCTGGTGCATCGGATCTGCTTCCCTTTGGCATCTGGAAAGGTGCAACTTGCCAAAAGGGGGAAGTTTGGGATATGGTTTTGAAAGTACAGCTGAGCCCATAGTTGAATAAACCACCAAGGACCTCCTGTTTTGACTGCTATGTGGGAGGATAGTTTGACAGACATCAACTGGAGATATCGATAGACTTCTCCAAGGAACAGTTTGCCGATGCCAAGTTGAGTGCCTCTGGCAAGTTCGTAGGCCAAGGGAAGATAATTCTTGGTTGGAGCAAGGGAAGGGCCCACCAGCAGTTCTGGGAGCCTCCCGGCTCTTCGTGTTGCTCGTCGCTGCTCGCCGGTGGGTTTTGACAGGCAACAGAGCGTTATTGTATGACTCGTGCGTTTGCCGCATTTTCTCGTTGAAAGACTCGTAAGCTCAAATATGAGGAACGTTTTGTCTTCATTATAGTTGCAATGTAAGATACATGAGGTGACCCAAAAGATCCGGCCTATGGCCCGTGTTCTGGATCTAGAGGGCATTGCCCCTGGTATAACTCGTGGCTTTTATAGCCTTATTCTTCTACTCTATTGCGCTTTTGATGCTTATGCTGTCGTAGATTTATCCTCTTCTCCTGTGTTTTTGTCCTCTCCCGATGCTCGTACTCGCGGTTTCTTCATTTCTGGCTCCGCAGCGTGTCCTTCGAGTGGTTTGACGCCTTCTGTAGTCGTGCTTTTCGCCTTCTCTGCGTAGTTGGCTATCATGCCGAAATTTTGCACCATTTTGTGGAACTCCCTGTCGCAGAGGTCTGAAACTTTGAAACTTCCTTTCACTGTAATTATCCCTCTTGGTCCTGGCATTTTAAGTACCAAATATGTATAGTGAGGCACTGCCATAAATCGCGAAAACGCGGGTCGTCCGAGGATCGCGTGATATTGAGATGGCCAGTCCATGACTTCAAAGTCTAGCTTTTCTCTTCTATAGTTTTGCCGGTTGCTGAAGCAAACATTGAGTGCTATTCGACCCAGCGGGTAATTGGAACTTCCTAGTATGATTCCATGGAAGGAACAATCTGTTGGCTTCAGGAACTCTAATGATATATGCATTGCTCGGAGTGTTTTCGCGTATATCAGGTTAATTCCACTCCCTGCATCCATGAATATTCTGTCGACATCATACGCGCCGATTTGAGCTTTGAGTACCAAAGGCGCGTTTCCCGGCCGAGGTACTGTTATAGGGTGATCTTCTCTGTTGAACTCTATTGGTTGTTCTGACCAGTGCAGATACTCCGTTGTAGCTGGAGGTGATATGACTGCTAGGTTGACTTGTCGAGTTATGCTCTTCTCTTCTTTGTTCAACTTGGGTACAGGTTGTATCATTGCTGTGATGTGTCCTTTTGATGGAACATACCCTTTGTCGTCGTCGTGTCCCTGGTTTAGCTGGTCTTGTCCTTGAGGAGCTCCATTGTTTCCTTGGTGCTTTGCCGGAGGGTTGTTGCTTCCTTCGAACCCTTGTCGCCTTGCTTCGATTTGCTTATTTACTGCCGCCTCTTGAAGTTTTAAGAATGTTGTGCAATCTTTCATTGCATGCCTTGATACTCGCTTCCCATCGATGAACGCTGAGTGTATATGACAAGGTCCATTGAGCATGTCTTCTGGCGAGGGGTTGTATTCTCTGGATTCTCTTATGGGGAATTTTTTATAGTCCTCTTTTCCGTAACTTTGATATCCTGAACTTCTTCGATCACTTCCTTGGTAGCTGTTGTCTTTGTATCCTGCGGCGACTTAGCTATGAGGGCCATAGTTGTCGAAATTTCTGGACCGTCTCCTTTGATTTCCATATCTATTTCTTCTATCATCTTCTGGAGATCGTGTCCTCTTGTTGTTGCACGCATCTTCTCCATCTGCGAATCTGTTTGCTGTGTCCATGAGGTCTGACACTGTTTTCGGCTTGATTCTACCCATCTCCTCGACTAGGTCTCTTCGTCTTAATCCAATGATGAACGCATCTATTGCTCTTTCATCTGAGACTTCGACTGCTGAATTTTTGATGAGGCTCCATCTTTGGATGTATGCCCATAATGTTTCGTCGCGTTGTTGCACACATGCTTTGACTTCTTCTATTGATGCTGGTCATTTGTATGTCGACCGGAAGTTACTTGTAAATTGCTTTGTGAGGTCTTCCCAGCTTCCAATAGATTCTTTCTCTAGTTTGCTCAACCATGACCTTGCTGCGCCGGTGAGGTGTAGTTGCAAACTTTGCATTGCTGTTTCTTTGGTTCCTCCTAATATTTGAACTGCTTGTAAGTAGTCTGCGAGCCATGATTGTGGTTCCTGTGATCTGTCGTATTGTTGCTGATCGTGCGGTAGTTTGAATCCTTTGGGAACTGGAGTGGTGCGAACCCTGCGAGTAAAGCACGATGCCCCCATCTCTTTTTTGTTGTCTTCATAGTCGCGTTTTTCATTTGGGGATCGCGATCTCCGGGTTCCACCATGCTATTTTGGTGATGGCGATCGAGATCGGTGCTTGCTGCTTCTGCGCCGAGGACTATTGTGACGGCGAGGTGACCTTGCTTTGTGCACTTCCTTGTGATGATATGCTTCTTCTCCTTTTGCTGATAGCTTGTGGCCCACCATGTTGAGTCCGTTCAGTGCTGCTCTATGCATATGTTCTCTAGGATCTCCTGGACTTGGTCGAGTTGTAAGTAGATATGCTTGTGCTGCCACTAGTGCTGCTTCAGGAGTTTTCGGTAGGATGTTTCCCTGCTCGTCGACCGATAGGAAGGATGAATCGAGGTTTTTAGAAATACTTTGTCTGTCAGAGTACTCGAGGTTATCGTACCTTGAACCATGTCGACGATTTTTCCTTGCGTTGCTGTATGATGCGTCGCTTCGTGCTTTTCGAGCAGCTTCGCTAGCTGCATTGGCTGAATCTTTTCTTCTTTGTATCTCTATTTTCTCCTTTGCTAATTGCTTGGCCTGCTGCCTTAGGGCGTAATGATACCCCAAAAGCATGTCTTTGCTAGAATTTGATGGTATTGGCGTGCCGTGTTCTACGGCTTCTCTTATTATCCTCCATTCATCGACTGATAGTCAAATTTTCTCCCTGGTTGCGAGGGATTCTGGTGTTTGCCCTTCTGCTAGGTGATTTGCTCCTCTGTCGATATTTGCTGGGTTTAGTACTGGATTGTCGTTTTCGTCGAATTCTTCTGAGTTATGTCCTATAATGGCGAGCACCTGGCATTGTTTGCCGATGTTACCCTTGAAGCTTGAGAGGATTGAGTTACTATCCTCAGAAAGCTCTAATCCTGTCTTCCATGTATCTGTTGACTTGTTCGTAATATCGTCAAGGCAGATCGTGAAATCTTCGAGTTGGACTTCTGCGTCAAAATTTCCCTTTTCTTCTTTGTCCTTTGCGATCTTTCCTTTTTGCCCTTCCTCTAGGCTGACCGGCGAGTTTACCTCGCTGGAAGAGCCTTCAGAATATTCCATTATTGCTGTTGTTTTGGGCTCACTTGCCGATGGATCTTGTTTCGTCGGATCTGAAAGGCGAGATGAACCCGACGGTCCGATGAGGATGTTTAAGCTTCCGATTGTCAACTCCATCTCTTGATTTTCATCAATTTCTGTACAGTTCTTGGCTAAACGCGAAAAAGCCGTCGAATTCATGATTCCAACGCCCAAGATCCCCATGGTCGGCGCCAATTGATGAGGGTTAACTCGACAAATGTCCTAGATGAAGGACTTAGGATCGGGGAGATAGGGCGTCGGATGAACTCGAAGGTAAAGTTAGTCGAAATAGATGTGTGTCGAAAGTAAACTTGGGTGTTCAACCTGGCTTGCTTTCAATCTGCCCTACACCGTCCCCTCCTGGCCCCTATATATAGATGGCCAGGTCTCGAGGATCGGGTAGGGTCCGATACAGATTACAATATCGATATACGGTAAAGACTCGTATTTGACTATTATTACAATTGGGCCTAGCTATACGGGCCTTAGGGGTACTCAACTAACGGGTTCTATTAGCTATACCCTTGTCAGTCACCGTTACACCATGGCAGGAGGAATAGATTACTTTAATAACACACTAGAGTACACATAATGAAGAAGAGTAACATCTACTTATTCAACATGATACAAAGCTCACGATCACATAAAGATCACATCATGGGAGAGAGAGGTGAACCACATAGCTACCGGTAGAGCCCTCAGCCCCGGGGGAGAACTACTCCCTCCTCATCACAGGAGACAGCAAGGTTGATGGAGATGGCGGTGAGGTCGATGGAGACGGTGGAGACGGCGATGGAGACCGATGGAGATGGCTCCGGGGGCACTTCCCCGTCCCAGCAGGGTACCGGAACAGAGACTTCTGTCCCCTGAAATTCGTCGGTGGCGGCGGCGGAGCTACGGAACTGTTCTGGAAATTTCGCCGACACTCCTAGGGTTTTCTGTCCCGAGGCTTTATATAGGCGAAGGGGCATCGTCAGGAGTGGCCCCAGGCCTCCTCACACCTAGGCGGGCGCGGCCAGGGGCTGGGCCGCGCCCCTACATGTGAGGGCGGCCTCTGGCCCCCCTCCGGCTCTCTTTCGGTCTTCGGGAAGCTTCCGGGAAAATAAGACTTCTGGAACTTGTTTCGTCCAATTCTGAGAATATTTCCTGTGTAGCTTTTCTGAAACACAAAAATAGCAGAAAACAGGGAACTGGCACTGTGGCATCTTGTCAATAGGTTAGTTCTGAAAATCGCATAAAAACACCACGAAGTGTAACGAAACACAAGGCAAATGGTGTAAAAACAAGCATGGAGCATCAAAATTTATAGATACGTTTGAGACATATCAGCATCCCCAACCTTAACTCCTGCTCGTCCTCGAGTAGGTAAGTGATAACAAAACAAATAATTTTTGAGGTGACATGCACCATCACAATCTTGATCATATAGGTAAAGCATTGAGTGCTGAGATCAAAGAACTTAAAACATGGACATGAAAGACATAATCTTGATAATATAAACTTAGCAACCATGTTATAACATGAAAATGAACACAAACAAAAGATCATGAAAATGAAACAATGAAAGTCAAATGTGTGTTCAAATCATAAGGAAAAACATACAAATGGTTTTCAGCTTGTCCTTCATGGAGAGCAAAACATAAATGCATAGGACACCTTCAAGTTTAAGAGGGCGACTAGATACAAATAATTTGAGAACAAGTGAAACCAACAATATGAATCAATCAATGAAAACTTTGGGACAATGCACATTATACTAAGAATGACAACTTTGCTCTCTTATGGTGCATAAAGATAGAAGGTGGTGACTCAACATAAAAGTAAAACAAATGCCCTTCGCAGAGGGAAGCAGTGATTAAACATGTGCTAGAGCTTTTCATTTGTAAAACAGAGAGATAAAAATTGGTTTTGAGAGGTGGTTGTCTTTGTCAACGACTGGCAATGGGGTTCTTACTATCTTCCATACAAAAATGAAGCAAGTTTTTGAGAGAGAGATTGGCACTTTTGTGCTCTTTTATAAAGCTTGGCACTCCTCCCCACTTTTTTTCCTTTCACAAACCATGGATAACCGATTGCATCGGGTGCCCACCAACATTCACATACCATGGAGGAGTGCCTTTTTTCTTTCTTTTTTCTATTTTTTTCTTTTTAGAATAAGCAATATGGAAGATAGGAAATCCGACCACTACATCCCCATGAGCTAAAAACAGTGGCACAAAACGAGAAGTAGTTGAAAGTTTTGAAAGATAGCAGATGAAAATTTACTTTGGAATGGCTTACAAATACTATGCATAGGAGTTTATAGTGGACACAATGGTAAACTTGGTTTTTAGGAGTTGGATGCACGAGTAGAGCTCATACTCAGTACAAGGCAAGGGCTAGCAAAAGACTGGGAGCGACCAACTAAGAGAGCAATAATGGCCATAATCATGCAAAGCGACATTTGAAAGAAGCATAAGATGGCATCAAAAGTCAAAAACTAAATGATCATAGAGGCTATTGGCGACTTTGTAAGAGTCTAACATGTGTGAGCATGCGCCAAGTCAACCCAAATAAAGCATCAAGGAGAAAACCAAAATAATGCTTCCATACAATAAAAACAACGCATGATTTTTTCAAAGGCTCTTTAAGCAATCTCAGTTATTTGAGACAAGTCATGCTACAGCAAAACCACTAAGCATACTATCAAAAAGACGTCAAGCATGACATGCAAAAGCCTAGGCTGCAGTCTAAACAAGCTCCTTTTTGTACAACTTTTTTGCATAAAGATTCTTCTCTTTTCCAACACCATTTGAATTTTTTTTAAGACACCTCTTTTGATGAAAACCAATATATACCAGAGGTCCAAATACACCTTGATGCAAAGATAAAACAAGATCTGAACAAAAATCAAGGCAAAAAAACAAAGGCTAAACGCAGTAGCAAAAAAGAGAACACTCGTTGAACGATAAGAGTGAAAACTAGAGTGTTCTTCGCAATGAAAAATGAGTTCATCTCCTCCAAAAGAAACATGATGTGATCTAACCATTTATTGCAGAAAACTAAACTAAACTAACTAAGAAAACTAAAACAACTGACGCTCCAAGAAAACACATAGTGCATGAAGCAATAAAAATATAGTGTCTTGAAAGGTGACCTGATTTTTGCCGATGAAGAAGGGGTGCCTCGGGGGCATCCCCAAGCTTTGATGCTTGTACTTCTTGGATATTTCTTGGGGTGATGCATGGGCATCCCCAAGCTTAAGCTTTTGTCCATTCTTCAACTCATCTCATCATTCTCCGATCCCTACACTTGAAAACTTCCTTCATACAAAACTAAACACAAATCTATTAGCAACATTAGTGTAAGCATAATAATGAATCAACCCTTTTTGCTTCAGGTTTCAACCTAAAACCACCACATATTAAGCATATACTACTGTAGCAACTTCCCCAAAAGTTCTGCGATCAAAAGAACTCAAAAATAAAGCGATAAAGCGGCAAACACAAATATTGGCAGAAATCTGTCAAAACAGAACAGCTGACAAAGGTTGAATTTTTGAGGTGTTTTCTGTTGCTCAAATCAAAAAGTGTTCAGCTAACGAAAGTTTGGATATAACTTGGGGCATGTGCACAAGAAATCGCAGGTCCAAAAGATATACAGAGAATTTTCACGAATTTTTACGGTGCAGCACCGAAAACTGTTTCAGGACAGCAACATCCCCAAATCTTACCTCACTCAAATTAAAGGCTTCTCTTGGCACAAGAACGAAATAAAAAGGATAAGGAGCGGTTATTACAGTAGTAATAACTTCCAAGACTCAAATAAAAGAAAAAGTACTGAAAATAAAACAATGGGTTATCTCCCAAGAGTGCTTTTCTTTAACGCCTTAGAGCTAGGCGCAGTAATTTGCAAAGATGCTCATGTGGGCGCCATATAAGAGCTTGAGGCAAAGGCGCCGTATAGGAACTTAAAGCAATAGAGAGCATCAAAAAGCATGTATGAAACACATTTAAATCTAAACCACTTCCTATGAAAAATAGTCTTGTAAAGAGACAAGTCATGAAAGTGCAAAGCAAAAAGCATAGGAAGGCAAAACAAGTACAACTTCAAGAATTGCAACATAAAGAGGGGAAACTCAATATTATTGAGATCCATCAAACCATGTTTCCCTCTCTCATAATAACTTTCAGTAGCATCATGAATAGAACTAACAATATAACTATCACATAAAGCATCTCTATCATAAGCCACATGCATAAAAGGATTAATACTCCCCACATGAACAATCGTAGTAGGAGCAGATTCAATAGAATAATTATTCTCATCACCATAATCATCAAAAATAGGAGGCATATTGTAATCATAACTAATTTTCTCCTCAAAAGTAGGTGAACTAAAAATATTATACTCATCATCATAAACTAGAGGTTTAGTATCATCACAAGCTAGAGAACAGCTATTTCTCAAAGCATATTCTTCAAACATATCATCATAAGAAGGAACATCACATAGGGGAGATAAAATATCATCAGAGCAAACTTTCTCCACTAAAGCTGGGGAACAAAAAATAGCATGCTTAACAAAACCAGCTTCCCCAAGCTTAGACTTTTCTATAGCATTAGTAATAACAGTGTTCGAAACATTCATACTAACAACACTATTAGCATGCAAATTAAGCTCCAAAGGTTTTTCAATTTTCTCTTCAAACACTTCATATCTAAACTCAGGAAAAAGACTACAGAACTCTTTGTTTTCCATTAAGCCTAACTAGTGAAAATAAAAACAAGAAACAAAAAGATATAATTGCAGAATTTAAAGGAAATAACTCCGAGCACTCTGATACGTCCATTTTGCAACACTATTTTGTATCATAATTTACTGTTATTCATTGATATATTTTATATTTAGAGTTGATACTTATGTTATTTCCTTTGTTTTCACATGTTTGATGATCATTGGAGGATTTGCTGCCGGGGTCAGGATTCTGCTGGAAAAAGGACCATCAAGGAACCATATTTTGAAGATCAGGAAAATTCTAGAAAAATATCAAGAAATTATATTTTCCCAGAAGACTCAGGAAGCCAGAAGGAGGAGTCGAGAGGAGCCAGGAGGGGCCCTCACGCCAGGGTGGCGTGGCCTGACCCCTGGCCGCGCCAGCCCTGTGTGAGGCCACCCTGGTCCACTTCTGGTCTCGCCCCTTCGCGTACTTCATCATCCCTGAAAACCTAAGTCAAGGGGGGGCTCAGAGTTAGACACCGCCGCCTTTGCGGGGCGGAAAACACCAGAGAGAGAAAAGCTCTCCGGCAGGCAAAAATCTGCCGAGAAAATTCCTTCTCGGAGAGGGGAGATCGTCGCCATCATCATCACCATCGCACCGGACTTCATCGGGATTATCATCATCATCTCCATCACCAGCACCTTCATCTCCATCATCACCACGCCATCCCACTGTATCATTTTAAGTTGGATCTTGTTATATTCATAGGGGAAACTTTCCTGGTGTTGATTACTCTTGTAGTTGATGCTATTGAGTGGAACCATTGAATTAAGGTTTATGTTCAGATTGTTATTTACCATTATTTCACCTCTGATCATGATCCATATGATGTCTTGTGAGTAGTTCGTTTAGTTCTTGAGGACATGGGAGAAGTCAAGATGTTAGTAGTGAATTATTATTGAGAAATATTTAATGGTTTGATATTGTTGTGGTGCTATTTCACTAGTGGTGTCATGTGAACGTCGACTACATGATACTTCACCATTTATGGGCCTAGTGAGATGCATTGTGTATTTGGCTACAAATTGTGGGGTTGCTGGAGTGACAGAAACCTAAACCTCTGTTGGGAAACCGTTGCACCAGGGAGCGTAGGATCTTAGAGTTTAAGGCTGTGGTTGGATTTATCTTAATTACTTTCTTGTATTTGCGGATGCTTGCAGGAGGGTATAATCACAAGTGTGTATTTATCCTAGTAAGGGTAGTGCGCTAGCACAGGTTCACCCCCATAACACCTATCAAACCAATAAATACTATTAGCTTTATGAAGCGAAAGCTCTTGACAGAAACTCCCGTGTGTCCTCGAGAATGTTTGGTTATTATAAGTTACGCAACCGGCTTGTCCTTTGCTGAAGAAAGGATTGGGCCACTTGCTGCAATTGTTACTATTGTCTTTTATTTACTCGCACTTTATTTACTCGTATTACCAAATACCCCTGAAAACCTGTTTGCTAGTATTTACAGTGAATCCTTGATCAAAACCACTCATCAACACCTTCTGCTCCTCGTTGGGTTTGACAATCTTATTTATCGAAAGTACTACGATACACCCCCTATACTTGTGGGTCATCAAGACTATTTTCTGGCGCCGTTGCCAGGGAGTGTAGCGCTATTGAAGCGTGGAATTGGTAAAGGTAACCGTCGTTGTGAGTATTGTTTTTATTTTGTCTTTTATTTTTATTTTACTCTGCTATGGATAACTCTCCATTTGGTTTCCTATTTGGAAACACATCTACTACTACTGCTGCACATGTGGATGAACCACCACCGCCACCACCTGCTGAAATTGATCCTTTTAAAATACCTATGAAAATTGTTGGGCGTATTATGGATAACGGCTATTCAGGAGATGGAACTATCCATCCGGGTGATCACTTATTATTTATACATGAATTATGCGAGTTGTTCAGATGTGCAGGTATTTCACCAAGCCAGGTCAAGAAGAAATTATTCTCTTTATCATTGAAAGGCAGAGCTGAAGAGTGGTATCGACTACTCCAAGATGGTCCATCTATGGCATGGGAGGATATTGTACCTCTCTTTTATTCCAAGTTTTATCCTCCAAGTGAAATTCATAAAGACCGTAACCGGATATATAATTTTTGGCCTCATGATGGAGAAAGTATTGCCCAAGAGTGGGGGAGACTAAAGTTACTAATGCTCAAATGCCCCATTCATGAGCTCCCCAGTAATATTGTTATTGATAATTTTTATGCGCGACTTACTCTTCCTGATAAGGATTATTTGGATGCTTCTTGCCTTGGATCATTTACTCATATGAAAGAAGATGCTAAGTGGAAACTTCTTGACCGTATACAAGAGAATGCTGAAGGATGGGAAAATGACAAAGGTAGGAAGTCAGGTATAAACTATGATTATGAATGCATTAAATCTTTTATGGGAACCGATGACTTTCATAGTGTTAGCACTGCTTATGGTCTTGATTCACAAATAATTGCTAATTGTCTTAAGGCCTTTGCCTCTTATCTTGATGTTCCAAAGAAAGATTGGAACAAATATCATGCGCCTTATAAAGACTCTATTAGTCATTTACCTGCTGCAGCTACTGAAGTTTGTACTATTGATAGCATTGTGCCTGAACCTTATTTTGAGAAGACACCTTTCCCTGCTAAGGTAAAGAAGTATTCTACTTTGGTAAGTGTGTCTAATAAAAGTACTAAGAAAGCTGCAGAACCTGATGAGCAAATTACTATTAAGTCTCTTGTAGCTATATTGAAGGATCTTGTTACTAAAGATGTAGGGGATGAATATATTCTTTTTTATGAAGATGCTTCTAACATTCTCTCACATCCTAAAAAGCATAGGAAAACAAGTGTTCCTATTATTTCTGTCAGGATTGGAGATCATTGCTATTATGGTTTATGTGATATTGGTGCTAGTGCAAGTGCTATTCCTTTAGAGCTTTACAAAGAAATTATGCATGAGATTGGCGCTTGTGAACTTGAAGATATTGATGTGGTTGTTCAGCTTGCTAACAGAGAGACTGTTTCGCCTCTTGGTATTGTTCGAGATGCAGAAGTTCTTTGCGGTAAGACTAAATACCCCACTGATTTTCTAGTACTTGGTAAGGAGGCTAGTAAAAATTGTTCTATTATTTTTGGTAGACCATTTTTGAACACTTGTGGCGCCGTGATAGATTGTAAGAAGGAGAATTTTTTTACTAAGTTTAATGGAGAGTCTTATGAGTTTAATTTTTCCAAGTTTGCTAAGACTTCTTATGAAAATGACACGCCTAATGAAATTTTTTGAGTTGAACAGCTTGCTTCTATTGCGCTTGCTCCTAATAATGCCTTGCGGCAATTCATGGAAGATCATGAAAGTGATGTTTTCAGTAAGGAAAGAGAAGAGATTGACGACATTCTTCTTCGTCAACCACCATTAATCAAGCATAATCTACCTGTGGAGGATCTTGGTACCACTTTGCCGCCTAAGGAAGATCCTGTGTTTGAATTAAAGCCTTTGCCTGATAATCTTAAATATGCTTACATAGATGATAAGAAAATATATCCTGTTATTATTAGCTCTAAACTTTCAGGAAAAGAAGAAGAAAGATTATTGGAGATATTGAGGAAACATCGAGGAGCTATGGGATATACTCTTGATGATTTAAAAGGGATTTCTCCCACTTTATGTCAGCATGCCATTAATATGGAGAAAGACGCGAAGCCAGTCGTGGAGCATCAACGCCGCCTAATTCCCAAGATGAAGGATGTGGTAAGAAATGAGGTATTAAAGCTCTATGATGGTGGTATTATTTATCCTATTGCTGATAGTAGATGGGTTAGTCCTGTTCATTGTGTTCCTAAGAAAGGAGGTATGACTATTGTGCCTAATGAGAATAATGAGCTTATTCCTCAAAGGGTAGTAGTTGGTTATAGAATGTGCATTGATTATAGGAAGGTAAACAAAGTTACTATGAAAGATCATTACCCTTTACCATTTATAGATCAAATATTAGAAAGGTTGTCTAAGAAAACTCATTTTTGTTTCCTTGATGGTTATTCTGGTTTTTCTCAAATTGCTGTTAAAAAGGAAGATCAAGAGAAAACCACTTTTACTTGTCCTTATGGAACTTATGCTTATAGACGTATGCCGTTTGGTTTATGCAATGCTCCTGCTACTTTTCAAAGATGCATGTCTGCTATTTTTCATGGCGTTTGTGAAGAAATTGTGGAGGTCTTCATGGATGATTTTTCCGTCTATGGAACTTCTTTTGATAATTGTTTGCACAACCTTGATAAATTTTTGCAGAGGTGCGAAGATACTAACCTTGTTCTTAATTGGGAGAAATGCCACTTTATGGTGAATGAAGGAATTGTGCTTGGACATAAAATTTCTGAAAGAGGTATTGAAGTTGACAGAGCAAAAGTGGAGGCAATTGAGAAAATGCCCTGTCCCAGAGATGTTAAAGGTATTCGTAGTATTCTTGGTCATGCTGGTTTCTATAGGAGGTTTATTAAAGATTTCTCCAAGATTTCAAAGCCACTTACTAATCTTCTTCAAAAAGATGTACCATTTGTCTTTGATGATGATTGTAAGGAAGCTTTCGAAACTCTTAAGAAGGCTTTAACTACTGCTCCTATTGTTCAACCACCTAATTGGAATTTACCTTTTGAAATTATGTGTGATGCTAGTGATTTTGCTGTTGGTGATGTTCTTGGACAGCGCGTAGATAATAAGTTGAATGTTATTCATTATGCTAGTAAGACTCTTGATGCTGCTCAGAAGAGTTATGCTACTACTGAGAAAGAGTTTCTTGCTATTGTTTTTGCATGTGATAAGTTTAGATCTTACATTGTTGATTCTAAAGTTACTATTCATACTAATCACGCTGCTATTAGATATCTTATGACTAAGAAAGATGCTAAGCCTAGGCTTATTAGATGGGTGTTGCTTTTACAAGAGTTTGATTTGCATATCGTAGATAGGAAAGGTGCTGAAAATCCTGTGGCTGACAACTTGTCTAGATTGTAAAACATTTCTTTTGATCCTATTCCTGTTAATGATAGTTTTCCAAATGAACAGTTGGCTGCAATAAATATAACTTCGCGAGACCTTCCTTGGTATGCTGATTATGCTAACTTTATTATTTCCAAGTATTTGCCTCCAACTTTTACAGCTCAGCAAAGAAGAAAATTCTTTTATGATTTGAGGCACTATTTTTGGGATGACCCACACTTATATAAAGAAGGAGTTGATGGTATTATGTGAAGATGTGTACCGGAATATGAGCAACAAGAGATATTAAGAAAATGCCATAACAGTGCTTATGGAGGGCATCATGCTGGAGATAGAACCACGCAAAAGGTTCTACAATCAGGTTTTTATTGGCCAACCCTCTTTAAAGATGCCAGAAGGTATGTTTTATCTTGCGATGAATGTCAAAGAGTTGGTAATATTTCTAGACGCAATGAAATGCCTATGAATTACACTCTTGTTATTGAACCATTTGATTGTTGGGGATTTGACTTTATGGGTCCTTTTCCTCCTTCAAAAGGCTATACCCATATACTTGTTGCTGTTGATTATGTTACTAAATGGGTAGAAGCCATACCTACAAAGAGTGCCGATGGTGAGACCTCGTTAAAAATGCTTAAGGATGTTATTTTTCCTAGGTTTGGTGTGCCTAGATATCTTATGACTGACGGAGGTTCTTATTTTATTCACGGTAGTTTTAGAAAAACTCTTGCTAAATATGATGTCAATCATAGAATTGCTTCTGCTTATCATCCCCAAACTAGTGGGCAGGTAGAGCTTTCTAATAGAGAAATCAAGTCTATCTTGCAGAAGACTGTCAATAGATCTAGGAAAAACTGGGCTAGTAAGTTAAACAACGCTTTATGGGCTTATAGAACTGCTTATAAGAACCCCATGGGTATGTCTCCTTATAAGATGGTTTATGGAAAAGCATGTCACTTGCCCTTAGAATTAGAACACAAAGCTTTTTGGGCAGTGAGAGAGCTTAATAGAGATTTTAAACTAGCTGGTAAGAAGAGGTTGTTAGATTTGAGTTCTCTAGATGAGTGGATAAACGAAGCGTATGAGAATGCCAGGCTTTTTAAAGAGAAAGTCAAGCAATGGCATGATAAGAGAATTCTTAAGAGAGAGTTTCATGTTGGTGAGAAAGTTCTATTGTATAGGTCTCGTCTCAGATTTTTTGCAGGAAAATTACTCTCTAAATGGGAAGGACCATATGTTATTGTGGAAGTGTACCGCTCAGGTGCTATTAAGATTGCTTCATTGAAAGATGACTCTACACAAGTGGTGAATGGGCAAAGACTCAAACATTATATTTCTGGAGATTCTTATAATGAAGATGTTGATGTTATTGAAATAGTTTCTCCGGAAGAATTCATCCAAGACAAATTGCAGGTGCCTGCAGAGTTCATTTTTGAATAGGTAACAGTTCTAGTCAGAGAAGTTTCGTGAAATCTCTTCCTTTAATATTTTTGTTGTTTTTACTAAATATGAAAAATCACGAGACGAAAACGGGCAGGAAAAGGAGTCCGTGTGCTTCTCACACATAGGTGACGCGGGCCCACCCCTGGCCACGCCACCCAGGTGTGAGAGCACCCCGGAACTCGTTTCCGTCCCGGTTTCCTCCTGTGATTTTGTTTCGATGTATAATTTTCGCCTATTTAACCCCCCGGAGTCCCCGAGGTCTGTATATCGTTTTCTCGTCGTGTTTTGTTTTGAGCTGTTTCTGTCAGGAGTTGATTTTAGTTCTGAGAGCACCATGGCTTCCTCAAGCAATGACAAAGGCAAAAGACCCTGGGAATTTGTTCACCTAGGCCAAAAGTGGAAGGAGGAACAGGGAGCTGGAAGAGCAAGGCCGAAAAACCCTGCTTTTGAAGGACCAACGAAAGCTAGACGTATCTTTTCTCATGATCTGCAGGGACCAACACTACACGTTTTGGATCTTAACTCCATGCCTGTGATAAAAGAGGGTATGCTGGTCACTGATGAGTTTTGCGCTCAATATCAAGCTTTGAATAGGAAGGTAGAGATGCTTCAAGAAGAGAATATCAGGCTTCGCAGGATGCTGGAAAATTTCATTAATCCAAGGCTGCTTCCACTACCACCAAAGGAGTAATTTGTCATCGGTATAGGCATCCCCTTGGCTTGTTCCAAGGTTGGGGGAGTGCCGCGGTATCACATCATTACCTTTTGCTCATTTACTTTTCAAGTAGAGTCATATCATGAATAGAGAAGTTATCTTATAGAATAGTTTGCAGTTTGGAAGTATCCTCCTTAGTTGGTTATCTATGTATCCCTTGGTGTGAGTTGCGGTAATAAAATATTAATGAGAAGTTTTATCGTTTACTTTCCGCACACTTTATGTTAGTTTGCAATCTCTCTTGTATGACTAGTCTTGTTGATTGGTATTGGTATCACTTTGGGAGCATGAGTAAATTTAGTTGGTTTTGGCAAACCTAGCTTGGTCAGTAGCAACTTTACCTTGAGGTTTGAGTAGAAAAGAATAAAGAAGTGCTTTTAGTTACATCACTTCAGTTTATCCTTCATGTTTGGCTTATAAGCATTGTTATTCCTAAAGTCAAAATCGTTGTGCCTTCAAGGGAGTTTGCATGATTGTTCTTATTATATGTATGTTTGTCTGTTTCATGCAACTCTTATGCTTGCTACCCAGCCTTGCTAGCCAAAAAAACCTATACTGAGAGGAAATACTTCTCGTGCATCCAAATCCCAAAGCCAAGTCACTTCCAAAGAGTCCACTATAAATTCCTTTGCATGGTATTTCAAGCCATTCCAAGTAAATTTTCATGTGCTACCTTTCAAAAACCTTCAAACACTTCTCATTTTGTGCCACTGTTTTTAGCTCATGAGGACGTAGTGGATGGGTTTGTTATCTTCCATACTAAATTAAGTACCCCTCGACTAGGCAGCTTCATCCGCTCGTCATTAATTTTGCAAGGGAGCTGGTCAGACCATTATAATCTTAAAAAGAAAAGAAAGAAAAGAGCACTCCTCCATGGTATGTGAAAGTTGGTCGGTACCCGATGGAATCGGTTAGCCATGGTTTGAGAAAGGAAAAAGGTGGGGAGGAGTGCAAAGCTATAAAAGAGCACCAATGTGCCAATTAATCAAACATCTCGGAACCACTCTCACTTGTTTAGTATGGAAGATATCAAGAACTCCGTTGCTAGTCGTTGACAAAAGCAACCACCTCTCAAAATAACTTTTTACCTCTGTTTTGCAAATGAAAAGCTCTAGCACATGTTTAATCCCTGCTTCCCTCTGTGAAGGGCCTATCTTTTACTTTTATGTTGAGTCAACCTATTCCCCTCTATCTCAAGAAAGCATTTGAGTTGTTATGTTTCACTCATCCATATGTTGATTCATTTAATCATGTTTACTATCTTCCTTGTTTTGTACAATGCTTTTGTCTGAAGGAATATATCTTTGAAAGCTTTCTATGAATGCAAAAGTTTATTTTGTTGAGCATATGGTCTTTGCTATATTAGCTCTGTTTTAAAAGGCTCCGTTTAAAAGAAAGAATAGCTTGTTCATCATTCTTTGACCAAGAACTAAGGTTTCCCATTGCCAATTATAGTTTACCTTGTGCATCTTTACATGTGATTCCCTTTTACCTATTGCAAGTCTATATCTTATAAAGGGAAGTTGTTGTCTATTATAATTTGTGCCTTGGTGAATGTGATGCTTCTTGTCTGTATTTTGATTATCGACACTTCACTCCATAAACCTATGGTCATGTTTACCGAGTTTAGTTTTCGTTTGGGGACAAGCAAGGTCTAAGCATGGGGGGGTTGATACGTCCATTTTGCATCACTATTTTGCATCATAATTTACTGTTATTCATTGATATATTTCATATTTAGAGTTGATACTTATGTTATTTCCTTTGTTTTCACATGTTTGATGATCATTGGAGGATTTGCTGCCGGAGTCAGGATTCTGCTGGAAAAAGGACCATCAAGGGTCCATATTTTGAAGATCAGGAAAATTCCAGAAAAATTCCAGGAAATTATATTTTCCCAGAAGACTCAGGAAGCCAGAAGGAGGAGTCAAGAGAAGCCAGGAGGGGCCCTCATGCCAGGGTGGCGCGGCCTGACCCCTGGCCGCGCCAGCCCTGTGTGAGGCCACCCTGGCCCACTTCTGGTCTCGCCCCTTCGCGTACTTCATCGTCCCCGAAAACCTAAGTCAAGGGGGGCTCAGAGTTAGACACTGATACGTCTCCAACGTATCTATAATTTTTGATGCTCCATGCTTGTTTTTACACCATTTGCCTTGTGTTTCGTTACACTTCGTGGCATTTTTATGTGATTTCCGGAACTAACCTATTAACAAGTCGCCACAGTGCCAGTTCCCTGTTTTCTATTGTTTTTGTGTTTCAGAGTGATACACAGGAAATATTCTCGGAATTGGACGAAACCACATCCTGAAGTCTTATTTTTCCCGGGAGCATCCAGACATCCGAAGAGAAGAAGGAGAGGGGCCACAGGCCTCCCTCACACAGGGCTGGCGTGACCCAGGCCCTGGCGACGCCGCCCCTGTGTGAGGAGGCCCTGGCAGCCTTCTGACATCGCCCCTTCGCCTATATAAAGCCTCGGGACGGAAAACCCTAGGGGAGTCGGCAATTTTCTAGAAGCAGTTCCGCAGCTCCGCCGCCACCGCCGACGAATTTCAGGGGACAGAAGTCTCTGTTCCGGCACCCTGCCGGGACGGGGATGTGCCCCCAGAGCCATCTCCATCGGTCTCCATCACCGTCTCCGCCGTCTCCATCGACCTCACCGCCATCTCCATCAACCTTGCTGTCTCCTATGATGAGGAGGGAGTAGTTCATCCCCGGGGCTGAGGGCTCTACCGATAGCTATGTGGTTCACCTCTCTCTCCCATAATGTGATCTTTATGTGATCGTGAGCTTTGTATCATGTTGAACAAGTAGATGTTATTATTCAGATATTATACTACTCCTATGCTTAATTATTATAGTGTACTCTAGTGATGTTATTAAAGTAATCTATTCCTCCTGCCATGGTGTAACGGTGACAGTGCATGCATCGTGGTGGTACTTGGTTTAGGCTATGATCGTGATCTCTTGTGGATTATGAGAGTAATTATTACTATGATAGTATTGAGTGATCTATTCCTCCTTTCATGGTGTAATGTTGACAGTGTGTGCACCATGTTAGTACTTGGTCTAAGTTGCAATGATATCTATCTTGAGTTGTGATCTGATTTGGATATCTCTATGAGTGGTGTTTGTCAAGTACTTGATGAACTTTAAGGGGTGCTTCTGTAGCCACTACACAATGATTAGTGTTGTTCAATAGGAGAGTAATTCAGAGTACCATAGTGGAGAGAAGTTATTTATTTGTTCATTCTTGTTATATTGTTGGGAGTGTGTCCACTAGTGAAAGTATGATCCCTAGGCCTTGTTTCCAAGCATTGCACGCCGTTTACTTCCTGTTTTGTTACATGTTTGCTCGCAGCGATTTTTATTCCATATTGCATTTACTACTTATAATCAATACTACTACTTGTATTTCACTATCTCTTTGCCGAACTAGTGCACCTATACATTTGACAAGTGTATTGGGTGTGTTGGGGACACAAGAGACTTTCTGTATCGTAATTGCAGGGTTGTTTGAGAAGGATAGCTTTGACCTCTTCCTCCCTGAGTTCGATAAACCTTGGGTGATCCACTTAAGGGAAACTTGCTGCTGTTCTACAAACCTCTGCACTTGGAGGCCCAACAAGTGTCTGCAAGAATAGAAGTGCGTAGACATCAAGCTCTTTTCTGGCGCCGTTGCCGGGGAGGTAAGGTAAAAGGTACTCGCATCCTCCTGTGTGAGTGCTCGGAGTTATTTCCTTTAGATTCTGCAATTATATATTTTTGTTTCTTGTTTTTATTTTCACTAGTTAGGCTTAATGGAAAACAAAGAGTTCGTTAGTCTTTTTCCTGAGTTTAGATATGAAGTGTTTGAAGAGAAAATTGAAAAACCTTTGGAGCTTAATTTGTATGCTAATAGTGATGTTAGTATAAATGCTTTGAACACTGTTATTACTAATGCTATAGAAAAGTCTAAGCTTGGGGAAGCTGGTTTAGTTAAGCATGATATTTTTAGTTCCCTAGCTTTAGTGGAGAAAGTTTGTTCTGATAATATTTTATCTCCCATATGTGATGTTCCTTCTTATGATGATATGTTTGAAGAATATGCTTTGCGACATAGTAGTTCTCTAGCTTGTGATGATGAGTATAATATTTTTAGTTCACCTACTATTGAGGATAAAATTAGTTATGATTACAATATGCCTCCTATTTATGATGATTATGGTGATGAGAATAATTATTCTATTGAATTTGCCCCTACTACAATTGTTCCTGTGGTGAGTATTAATTCTTTTATGCATGTGGCTCATGATAGAGATGTTTTATGTGATAGTTATATTGTTAGTTCTATTCATGATGCTGCTGAAAGTTATTATGAGAGAGGAAAACATAGTTTGATGGATCTCAACAATATTAAGTTTCCCCTCTTTATGTTGCAAATCTTGAAGTGGCACTTGTTTTATCTATCCATGCTTGCTACTATGTGCCTCGTTGATTTATTTTCTTACAAGATTCCTATGCATAGGAAGTGGTTCAGATATAAATATATTTCACATTTGCTTTTTGATGCTCTCTATTGCTTTAAGTTCCTCTGTGGCGCTTTTGCCTCAAGCTCTTATATGGCGCCCACATGAGCATCTTTGCAAATTATTGCGCCTAGCTCAAAGGCGTTAAAGAAAAGCACTCTTGGGAGATAACCCATTGTTTACTTTCAGTACTTTTTCTTTTATTTGAGTCTTGGAAGTTATTACTACTGTAATAACCACTCCTTATCCTTTTTATTTCGTTGTTGTGCCAAGAGAAGCCTCTAATTTGAGTGAGGTAAGATTTAGGGATGTTGCTGTCCTGAAACTGTTTTCGGTGCTGCACCGTAAAAATTCGTAAAAAATCTCTGTATATCGTTTGGACCTGTGATTTCTTGTGCATATGCCCCAGGTTATATCCAAACTTTTGTTAGTTGAACACTTTTTTATTTGAGCAACAGAAGGTCCTCTAAAAATTCGAACTTTATCAGCTGTTCTGTTTTGACAGATTTCTGCCACTATTTGTGTTTGCCTCTCGATCGCTTTCTTTTTGAGTTCTTTTGATCATGGAACTTTTGGGGAAGTTGCTACAGTAGTATATGCTATATATGTGGTGGTTTTGTGTTGAAATATGAACTAAAAGGGGTTGATTCATTATTATGTTTATGCTAACGTTGCTAATAGAATTGTGTTGAGTTTTGTATGAAGGAAGTTTTCAAGTGTAGGGATTGGAGAATGATGAGATGAGTTGAAGAATGGACAAAAGCTCAAGCTTGGGGATGCCCATGCATCACCCCAATAAATATCCAAGAAGTACAAGCGTCAAAGCTTGGGGATGCCTCCGAGGCACCCCTTCTTGCAAAAATCAGGTCACCTTTCAAAAAACTATATTTTTATTGCTTCATGCACTATGTGTTTTTCTTGGAGCATCAGTTGTTTAGTTTTCTTAATTAGTTTAGTTTCATTTGCTGCAATAAATGGTTAGATCACATCATGTTTCTTTTGGAGGAGATGAACTCGCTTTTCATTTGCCAAGAACACTCCTTTTTCATTCTTACAATTTCACCGAGTGTTCTTCTTTTTCCGCTACTGCTTTTGGTTTTCATTTTCGCCTTGATTTGCATTCAGACCTTGTCATATCTTTTCATCAAGGTGTATTTTTGCCTCTGATCTTTATTGGTTTTCATCAAAAGAGGTGTCTTTAAAAATTTCAAATGGTGTTGGAAAAGAGAAAAAGCTTTATGCAAAAAAGTGGTACAAGAAGGAGCTTGTGTAGACTGCGGCCTAGGCTTTTGCATGTCATGCTTGATGTCTTTTTGATAGTATGCTTAGTGGTTTTGCTATAGCATGACTTGTCTCAAATAACTGAGATTGCTTAATGAGCCTTTGAAAAAAAATCATGCGTTGTTTTTATCGTTTGGAAGCATTATTTTGGTTTTCTCCTTGATGCTTTATTTGGGTTGACTTGGCGCATGCTCACACATGTTAGACTCTTACAAAGTCACCAATAGCCTCTATGATCATTTAGTTTTTGACTTTTGATGCCATCTTATGCTTCTTTTAATGTCGCTTTGTCGCTCTGCATGATTATGGCCATTATTGCTCTCTTAGTTGGTCGCTCCCAGTCTTTTGCTAGCCCTCATTTTGTACTGAGTATGAGCTCTACTCGTGCATCCAACTCCTAAAAACCAAGTTTGCCATTGTGTCCACTATAAACTCCTATGCATGGTATTTGTAAGCCATTCCAAAGTAAATTTTCATGTGCTACCTTTCAAAAACTTTCAACTACTCGTTTTGTGCCACTATTTTTAGCTCATGGGGACATAGTGGTCGGATTTGCTATCTTCCATATTGCTTATTCCAAAAAGAAAAAAAAAAGAAAAAAAAGAAAAAAGGCACTCCTCCATGGAAAGTGAATGTTGGTGGGCACCCGATGGAATCGGTTAGCCATGGTTTGTGAAAGGAAAAAAAGGTGGGGAGGAGTGCCAAGCTTTATAAAAGAGCACAAAAGTGCCAATCTCTCTCTCAAAAACTTGCTTCATTTTTGTATGGAAGATAGTAAGAACCCCATTGCCAGTCGTTGACAAAGACAACCACCTCTCAAAACCAATTTTTATCTCTCTGTTTTACAAATGAAAAGCTCTAGCACATGTTTAATCACTGCTTCCCTCTGCGAAGTCCTTTCTTCTACTTTTATGTTGAGTCACCACCTTCTATCTTTATGCACCATTAAGAGAGCATAGTTGTCATTCTAAGTATAATGTGCATTGTCCCAAAGTTTTCATTGATTGACTCATGATCATGGTTTCACTTGTTCTTAAATTACTTGTATCTAGTCGCCCTCTTAAACTTGAAGGTGTCCTATGCATTTATGTTTTGCTCTCTTTGAAGGACAAGCTGAAAACCATTTGTATGTTTTTCCTTATGATTTGAACACATGTTTGACTTTCATTGTTTCATTTTCATGATCTTTTGTTTGTGTTCAATTTCATGTTATAACATGGTTGCTAAGTTCTTATTGTCATGATTATATCTTCATGCCCATGTTTTAAGTTCTGATGATCCCAACTCACAAATGCTTACATATATGATCAAGATTGTGTATGTGCATGTCACCTCAAAAATTATTCTTTTGTTATCACTTACCTACTCGAGGACGAGCAGGAGTTAAGCTTGGGGATGCTGATACGTCTCCAACGTATCTATAATTTTTGATGCTCCATGCTTGTTTTTACACCATTTGCCTTGTGTTTCGTTACACTTCATGGCGTTTTTATGCGATTTCCGGAACTAACCTATTAACAAGTCGCCACAGTGCCAGTTCCCTATTTTCTGCTGTTTTTGTGTTTCAGTGTGATACACAGGAAATATTCTCGGAATTGGACGAAACCACATCCTGAAGTCTTATTTTTCCCGGGAGCATCCAGACATCCGAAGAGAGGAAGGAGAGGGGCCACAGGCCTCCCTCACACAGGGCTGGCGCGGCCCAGGCCCTGGCCGTGCCGCCCCTATGTGAGGAGGCCCTGGCAGCCTTCTGACATCACCCCTTCGCCTATATAAAGCCTCGGGATGGAAAACCCTAGGAGAGTCGGCAATTTTCCAGAAGCAGTTCCGCAGCTCCGCCGCCACCGCCGACGAATTTCGGGGGACAGAAGTCTCTGTTCCGGCACCCTGCCGGGACGGGGAAGTGCCCCCGGAGCCATCTCCATCGGTCTCCATCGCCATCTCCGCCGTCTCCATCGACCTCACCGCCATCTCCATCAACCTTGCTGTCTCCTATGATGAGGAGGGAGTAGTTCACCTCTCTCTCCCATGATGTGATCTTTATGTGATCGTGAGCTTTGTATCATGTTGAACAAGTAGATATTATTATTTAGATATTATGCTACTCCTATGCTTAATTATTATAGTGTACTCTAGTGATGTTATTAAAGTAATCTATTCCTCCTGCCATGGTGTAACGGTGACAGTGCGTGCATCGTGGTGGTACTTGGTTTAGGCTATGATCGTGATCTCTTGTGGATTATGAGAGTAATTATTACTATGATAGTATTGAGTGATCTATTCCTCCTTTCATGGTGTAATGTTGACAGTGTGTGCACCGTGTTAGTACTTGGTCTAAGTTGCAATGATATTTATCTTGAGTTGTGATCTGATTTGGATATCTCTATGAGTGGTGTTTGTCAAGTACTTGATGAACTTTAAGGGGTGCTTCTGTAGCCACTACACAATGATTAGTGTTGTTCAATAGGAGAGTAATTCAGAGTACCATAGTGGAGAGAAGTTATTTATTTGTTCATTCATGTTATATTGTTGGGAGTGTGTCCACTAGTGAAAGTATGATCCCTAGGCCTTGTTTCCAAGCATTGCACACCGTTTACTTCCTGTTTTGTTACATGTTTGCTCGCAGCGATTTTTATTCCATATTGCATTTACTACTTATAATCATCACTACTACTTGTATTTCACTATCTCTTCGCCGAACTAGTGCACCTATACATTTGACAAGTGTATTGGGTGTGTTGAGGACACAAGAGACTTTCTATATCGTAATTGCAGGGTTGTTTGAGAGGGATAGCTTTGACCTCTTCCTCCCTGAGTTCGATAAACCTTGGGTGATCCACTTAAGGGAAACTTGTTGTTGCTCTACAAACCTCTGCACTTGGAGGCCCAACAAGTGTCTACAAGAATAGAAGTGCGTAGACATCAGACACCACCGCCTTTGCGGGGCGGAAAACACCAGAGAGAGAAAAGCTCTCCGGCAGGCAGAAATCTGCCGAGGAAATTCCTTCCCGGAGAGGGGAGATCGTCACCATCGTCATCACCATCGCAACGGACTTCATCAGGATCGTCATCATCATCTCCATCACCAGCACCTTCATCTCCATCATCACCACGCCATCCCACTGTAACATATTGAGTTGGATCTTGTTATATTCATAGGGGAAACTTTCCTGGTGTTGATTACTCTTGTAGTTGATGCTATTGAGTGGAACCATTAAATTAAGGTTTATGTTCAGATTGTTATTTACCATTATTTCACCTCTAATCATGATCCATATGATGTCTTGTGAGCAGTTCGTTTAGTTCTTGAGGACATGGGAGAAGTCAAGATGTTAGTAGTGAATTATTGTTGAGAAATATTTAATGGTTTGATATTGTTGTGGTGCTATTTCACTAGTGGTGTCATGTGAATGTAGACTACAAGATACTTCACCATTTATGGGCCTAGTGAGATACATTGTGTATTTGGCTACCAATTGTGGGGTTGCTGGAGTGACAGAAACCTAAACCTCCATTAGGAAACCGTTGCACCAGGGAGCGTAGGATCTTAGAGTTTAAGGCTATGGTTAGATTTATCTTAATTACTTTCTTGTATTTGCGGATGCTTGCAGGAGGGTATAATCACAAGTGTGTATTTATCCTAGTAAGGGTAGTGCGCTAGCACAGGTTCACCCCCATAACACGTATCAAACCAATAAAGACTATTGGCTTTATGAAGCGAAAGCTCTTGACAGAAACTCCCGTGTGTCCTCGAGAACGTTTGGTTATTATAAGTTACACAACCGGCTTGTCCTTTGCTGAAGAAAGGATTGAGCCACTTGCTACAATTGTTACTACTGTC
The DNA here is from genome assembly GCA_007115705.1 of Dactylis glomerata. NCBI lineage: Eukaryota > Viridiplantae > Streptophyta > Magnoliopsida > Poales > Poaceae > Dactylis > Dactylis glomerata. The sequence goes on from QXEO01000521.1 coordinate 214,913, forward strand.
TTTTATTTACTCGCGCTTTATTTACTCGTATTACCAAATACCCCTGAAAACCTGTTTGCTAGTATTTATAGTGAATCCTTGATCAAAACCACTCATCAACACCTTTTGCTCCTTGTTGGGTTTGACACTCTTATTTATCGAAATTACTATGATACACCCCCTATACTTGTGGGTCATCACACTCACACAAGAGGATGCGAGTACCTTTTACCTTACCTCCCCGGCAACGGCGCCAGAAAAGAGCTTGATGTCTACGCACGCGTCTGTTCTTGTAGACAGTGTTGGGCCTCCAAGTGCAGAGGTTTGTAGAACAGCAGCAGGTTTCCCTTAAGTGGATCACCCAAGGTTTATTGAACTCAGGGAGGAAGAGGTCAAAGATATCCCTCTCAAGCAACCCTGCAATTATGATACAAAAAGTCTCTTGTGTCCCCAACACACCCAATACACTTGTCAGATGTATATATAGGTGCACTAGTTCGGCGAAGAGATAGTGAAATACAAGTAGTAGTGATGATTATGAGTAGTAAATGTAGTATGGAATAAGTATCGCTGCAAGCAAACATGTAACAAAACAGGAAGTAAACGGTGTGCAATGCTTGGAAACAAGGCCTAGGGATCATACTTTCACTAGTGGACACACTCCCAACAAATATAACATAATTGAACAAATAAAATAACTTCTCTTCACTATGGTACTCTGAATTACTCTCCTATTGAACAACACTAATCATTGCGTAGTGGCTACAGAAGCACCCCTTAAAGTTCATCAAGTACTTGACAAACACCACTCATAGATAATTATTATTGCAACTTAGACCAAGTACTAACACGGTGCACACACTGTCAACAATACACCATGAAAGGAGGAAAAGATCACGTCAATACTATCATAGTGATAATTATTCTCATAATCCATAAGAGATCACAATCGTAGCCTAGACCAAGTACCACCATGATGCACGCACTGTCACCGTTACACCATGGCAGGAAAAATAGATTACTTTAATAACACACTAGAGTACACATAGTGAAGAAGAGTAACATCTACTTATTCAACATGATACAAAGCTCACGATCACATAACGATCACATCATGGGAGAGAGATGTGAACCACATAGCTACCGGTAGAGCCCTCAGCCCTGGGGGAGAACTACTCCCTCCTCATCATAGGAGACAGCAAGGTTGATGGAGATGGCGGTGAGGTCGATGGAGACGGAGACGGCGATGGAGACCGATGGAGATGGCTCCGGAGGCACTTCCCCATCCCGGCAGGGTGCCGGAACAGAGACTTCTATCCCCCGAAATTCATCGGTGGCGGAGGCGGAGCTACGGATCTGTTTAGGAAATTTCGCCGACTCTCCTAGGGTTTTCCATCCCGAGGCTTCATATAGGCGAAGGGGCGTCGTCAGGAGTGGCCCCAGGCCTCCTCACACCTAGGCGGGTGCGACCAGGGGCTGGGCCGCGCCCCCTACGTGTGAGGGCGGCCTCTGGCCCCCCTCCGGCTCTCTTTCGGTCTTCGGGAAGCTTCCGAGAAAAATAAGACTTCTGAAACTTGTTTCATCCAATTCCGAGAATATTTCCTGTGTAGCTTTTCTGAAACACAAAAATAGCGGAAAACAAGGAACTGGCACTGTGGCATCTTGTCAATACGTTTGTTCCGGAAATCGCATAAAAATGCCACGAAGTGTAATGAAACACAAGGCAAATGGTGTAAAAACAAGCATGGAACATCAAAAATTATAGATATGTTTGAGACGTATCAGATAGCTACTAACAACGGAGAGTATGCAAGATCATAAACAACATAGAGATAACATAAGATAATATTCAGTACATCAACTCAATCATAACACTAATATTCATCGGATCCCAACAAACACAACATGTAGAATTACATAACGGTGATCTCGATCATGTAAGGCAGCTCACAAGATCTACACATGAAGCACATGGTGGAGAAGACAACCATCTAGCTACTGCTATGGACCCATAGTCTAAGATAGACTACTCACTCATCGCGTCGGAGGCAAGCATGGCGATGAACAAGACCTCTGGTGGCGATTCCCCTCTCCGGCAGGGTGCCGAGAAGAGCTTTTGGACCCTCCCGATCTTCGGGTCGACGGCGGCGGCAGATCGCGATGTGTTCTAGAAAAGTGATCGGGTCCTTAGGTTTTTCCCATCGAGAGGACTTTATAGGCGAAGGGGCATCATTAGGAGTGGGCCGAGGCACCGTCACACATAGGGGGCGCGGCCAGGGGCTGGGCCGCGCCGCCCTGTTGTGTGGGGCCCTCGTGGCCCCACTCCGTCTCCTCTTCGGTTCTCTAGAAGTTTCGGTGAATTTCTGGACGTTCGGCTTTTGTTTCGTCCAATTCCGAGAATATTTCCTATGTAACTTTTCTGAAACACAAAAACAACAGAAAATAGGAAACTGGCACTGTGGTGACTTGTTAATAGGTTAGTTCCAGAAAATGCATAAAGGTGCCACGAAGTGTAACGAAACACTAAGCAAATGGTGTAAAAACAAGCATGGAGCATCAAAAATTATAGATACGTTAGAGACGTATCAGCATCCCCAAGCTTAACTCATTCTCGTCCTCGAGTAGGTAAGTGATAACAAAAGAAATAATTTTTGAGGTGACATACACCTACACAATCCTGATCATGTATGTAAGCGTTGTGCGCTAGGATCAAAAGAACTTAAACATGGGCATGAAAGACATAATCTTGATAGAAGAAACTTAGCAACCATGTTATAACATGAAAATGAACACAAACAAAAGATCATAAAAATAAAACAATGAAAGTCAAACGTGTGTTCAAATCATATGGAAAAACATAGAAAATAGTTTTCAGCTTGTCCTTCATGGAGAGCAAAACATAAATGCATAGGACACCTTCAAGTTTAAGAGGGTGACTAGATACAAATAATTTAAGAACAAGTGAAACCAACAATATGAATCAATCAATGAAAACTTTGGGACAATGCATATTATACTCAAAATGACAACTATGCTCTCTTAATGGTGCATAAAGGTAGAAGGTGGTGACTCAACATAAAAGTAAAAAAAAGGCCCTTCACAAAGGAAAGCAGTGATTGCAAGTTTTATAAACCTTCAAAAATTATGGTACTTACCGGCTTTGAGCTCTCATTGGCCCCATCATAAGCATCTTGAATGGTTAAAGTTAATGCGAGAACACTTATGCTGCATATGATTGAAAAATCATAAGTTGAAAACCTCGTGTCCCGTGAATACGAGTACCCAAACCTCATGCTACTTTACTTAGAGTCCCAAGCAAGCTCTTGTCATTGTAAGTATACACGTATCATCAAGAACCGCCAATGGGGTACCTCCGTGCCTGATGACATGGAACAAGCCCACATCAAAATGACAGGACAAGCAGACAATGAACAACTCGACATCTCTTTTATTTACTACTTGTATAGCTTTTTATTTTGAGATGCGTCATCGAATGTCCACTATGGGGATGCTGCAAATTTCCACCATAAATTATGCATGGCTTAGATTGGCGGCCCAGGCGTTTCTCTAACACATATACAAACTCCATGATCCCGCAAGATTCCCAATTCATTTCACACCGCGAGTATCCATAAACAAAAGATCACGATATCAACTCAAATAAGAAGTGCAATGTTGAAAGCTTGCCCCATGACGGCATGGCTGGGCTAATTCCCAACTTACAACTTGCAAGCATAACAACTCAGCATAAGAGACCACAATGTCAAATTTTTAAGAACGAGACAAGTAAAGTGTGTCATCCGGTTCGTGAGAGCTTTACTGACCAATTTTCGCATAACACTGGCAAGAGTTTAATTTGAAGAGTAGATAAAAGTAAGTCAAATGTACTTTGGAATAGCAAATTGCTAGTAGGTATGTATGGTGGACACTTTGGCAAAACTTGGTTTTTAGGAGTTGGATGCACGAGTAGAGCTCATACTCAGTACAAAATGAAGGCTAGCAAAAGACTGGGAGCGACCAACTAAGAGAGCAATAACGGCCATAATCATGCAGAGCGACAAAGCAATATTAAAAGAAGCATAAGATGGCATCAAAAGTCAAAAACTAAATGATCATAGAGGCTATTGGCGACTTTGTAAGAGTTTAACATGTGTGAGCATGCGCCAAGTCAACCCAAATAAAGCATCAAAGGAGAAAACCAAAATAATACTTCCAAATAATTAAAACAACGCATGATTTTTTCAAAGGCTTATTAAGCAATCTCAGTCATTTGAGACAAGTCATGCTACATCAAAACCACTAAGCATACTATCAAAATGACATCAAGCATGACATGCAAAAGCCCAGGCCGCAGTCTACACAAGCTCCTTCTTGTACCTTTTTTGCATAAAGCTTTTTCTCTTTTCCAACACCATTCAAACTTTTTATAAACACCTATTTTTGATGAAAACCAATATAGACCAGAGGCAAAAATATACCTTGATGTAAAGATATAACAAGATCTGAACACAAATCAAGGCAAAAACGAAAACCAAAAGCAGTTCTAGAAAAAGAGAACACTCGTTGAAATTATAAGAATGAAAAACAGAGTGTTCTTGGCAAATGAAAAGCAAGGCAACTTCTCCAAAAGAAATTTGTTTGGGTCCATCCATTTATTGCAGCAAACTAAACTAAACTGAAAACTAAAACAACTGATGCTCTAAGAAAAACTCATAATGCATGAAGCAATAAAAATATAGCGTATTGAAAGGTGACCTAATTTTTGCCGATGAAGAAGGGGTGCCTCGGGGTCATCCCCAAGCTTTGATGCTTGTACTTCTTGGATATTTCTTGGGGTGATGCATGGGCATCCCCAAGCTTGAGCTTTTGTCCATTCTTCAACTCATCTCATCATTCTCCGATCCCTACACTTGAAAACTTCCTTCATACAAAACTAAACACAAATCTATTAGCAATATTAGTTTAAGCATAACATAGAATCAACCCTTTTTGATTCAGGTTTCAACTCGAAACCACCACATATAAAGTATATACTACTGTAGTAACTTCCCCAAAAGTTCCGTGATCAAAAGAACTCAAAAACAAAGCGATAAAGTGGCAAACACAAATATTGGCAGAAATCTGTCAAAACAGAACAGCCGGCAAAGGTCGAATTTTTAGAGGGTTTTCTGTTGCTCAAATCAAAAAGTGTTCAACTAATGAAAGTTTGGATATAACCTGGGGCATATGCACAAGAAATCGCAGGTCCAAAAGATATACAGAGAATTTTCACGAATTTTTACGGTGCAGAACCAAAAACTGTTTCAGGACAGCAACATTCCCAAATCTTACCTCGCTCAAATTAGAGGCTTCGCTTTGCACAACAACGAAATAAAAAGGATAAGGAGAGGTTATTACAGTAGTAATAACTTCCAAGACTCAAATAAAAGAAAAAGAACTAAAAGTAAAATATTGGGTTATCTCCCAGGAGTGTTTTTCTTTAACGCCTTTGAGCTAGGCGCAGAAAGTGCAAATCAAGTAATATCAAGTGATGAAGCATCAAGCTCATAATTTGCTCTAAGAATAGAGTCAAACACTAATTTCTTTCTCTTTCTAGGGAAGTGTTCCATACCTTTCTTGAGTGGGAATTGATATTTGATGGTGCCTTTCCCTCATATCAATGATGGCACCTACAGTTTGAAGAAAGGGTCTTTCCAAAATAATAGGACATGAAGCATTGCATTCAACATCCATGACAAGAAAATCAACGGGAACAAGGTTATTGTTAACCACAATAAGAACATCATTAATTCTTCCCAACGGTTTCTTCTTAGCAACATCAGCAATAGGAACATCATAATAACACTTTTCAAGCAGTGGTAAATCAAGCATGTCATAAATTTTTCTAGGCATAATAGAAATACTAGAACCTAGATCACATAAAGCATGGCAATCAAAACCATTAACATGCATATCAATGATGGATTCCCAACCATCTTCTAACTTCTTGGGAATAGAAGCTTTTTGTTGCAACTTTTCATCCCTAATTTTTATGAGAGCATTGGTAATATGCTTAGTAAAAGTAACATTTACAGAACTAGCATTGGGACTCAAAGCAAGCTTTTGCAAGAACAAAATTACTTCAGATATATTGCAACCATCAACATCAAAATCATTAAAGGAAATAGAGCTATCATCTTCTACACTCCAAAAAATTTCAGCACTCTTTTGAGAAAAAGTTTTGGCAGTTTTAGGCTTTTTAACACAAGGAGTGGGAGTTTTCTCTATACCAATCAAAGTAAGAGGATTGCTAGTATTAGGAACAACATCATTAGAGGTAGTAATAGTACAAACTTTCATATTCCTAGCAATCTCATCCTCTCTTTCCCATCTAGCATGCAATTCTGCTAACAATCTAACATTTTCATCAATTCTAACTTGAATAGCATTAGCAGTAGCAAAAGTATCATGATCCTTCACATCATTAGGAAACACTTTTAATTTCAGAAGTTCAACATCATGAGCAAGGCTATCAACTTTAGAAGCAAGAATATCAATTTTGCCTAACTTTTCCTCAACAGTTCTATTAAAAGCAGCTTGTTTAACCATGAAGTCTTTGAGCATGACTTCAAGTTCAGAGGGCGCAGCCCTAGTGTTGTTGGAGGAATTACCATAAGAATTACCATAACTATTACCATTAGTAGAAGGATACAGCCTATAATTGTTACTAGCAAAATTGTTCCTATAAGCATTGTTGTTAAAATTATTGTTTCTAATGAAGTTCAGATCAACATGCTCTTCTTGAGCAACCAAAGAGGCTAAAGGAACATTATTAGGATCAACATGAGTTCTATCATTAGCAAGCATACGCATAATAGCATCAATCTTATCACTCAAGGAAGAGGTTTCCTCAACAGAATTTACGTTCTTACCTTGTGGAGCCCTCTCGGTGTGCCATTCGGAATAATTTACCATCATGTTGTCAAGAAGCTTTGTTGCGGCATCCAAGGTAAGGGACATAAAAGTGCCTCCAGCAGCTGAATCAAGTAAGTTCCTTGAAGAAAAATTTAGTCCTACATAAAAAGTTTGGACAATCATCCAAGTAGTCAGTTCATGAGTGGGACAATTCTTTATCATAGATTTCATTCTTTCCCAAGCTTGAGCAACATGTTCATTATCAAACTGACTAAACTTCATAATATTGCTACGCAAAGCTATAATCTTAGCAGGAGGATAGTATCTACCAATAAAAGCATCCTTACACTTAGCCCATGAATCAATACTATTTTTAGGCAAAGACAGCAACCAATCCTTAGCTTTTCCTCTCAAAGAAAAAGAAAACAACTTAAGCTTAATAATATCACTCTCAACATCCTTATATTTCTGCATCTCACATAGCTCAACAAAATTGTTGAGATGAGCTGCAGCATCATCAGTACTAGCACCGGAAAATTGCTCTTTCATAACAAGGTTCAATAAAGCAGGCTTAATCTCATAAAAATTTGTAGAAGGAGTGATACGTCTCAAACGTATCTATAATTTTTCATGCTCCATGCTTGTTTTTACACCATTTGCCTATTGTTTCGTTACACTTAGCGGCACTTTTATACATTTTCCGGAACTAACCTATTAACGAAGTGCCACAGTGCCAGTTTCCTGTTTTCTGCTGTTTTTGTGTTTCAGAAGTGATACACAGGAAATATTCTCAGAATTGGACGAAACAAGTTCCTGAAGTCATATTTCACGGGGAAGCTCCCAAACATCCGAAGACCTGACGGAGAGGGGCCACGTGGGCCCCAGACACAGGGGCGGCGCGGCCACCCCCCTAGCCGCGCCAGCCCCGTGTGAGGGGGCGTGGGACCCCCTCTGACATCGTCCTTTCGCCTATATATACCCCCTGACGAGAAAAACCTAAGGGCCCGATCAGTTTTCCAGAATACATCGCGATCCGCCGCCGCCGTCGACCCGAAGATCGGGAGGGTCCAGAAGCTCTTCCCGGCATCCTGCCGGAGAGGGGAATCGCCACCGGAGGTCTTCTTCATCGCCATGCTTGCCTCCGGAGCGATGAGTGAGTAGTCTACCTTGGACTATGGGTCCATAGCAGTAGCTAGATGGTTGTCTTCTCCACCATGTGCTTCATATTTAGATCTCATGAGCTGCCCTACATGATTGAGATCACCGTTATGTAATACTATGATGTTGGTTTGTTGGGATCCGATGAATATTGGTGTTTATGATTAAGTTGCTGTACTGAATTATATCTTTTGTTATCTCTATGTTGTTTATGATCTTGCATGCTTTCCGTTGTTAGTAGCTATCTTGGCCGAGTAGTTGCTAGTGACTCCAAGAGGGGGTATTTATGCTCGATAGTGGGTTCATGTCTCTATTTCACCTGGGGGAGTGACAGAAACCTCTAAGGTGGTAGATGTGCTATTGCTACTAGGGAGAAAACAACATTCATATGCTCAAGGGCATATGCTTTGTTTACATTACACACTTTGCATAATGCAATTATCTGTTGTTCGCAACTTAATACTTCTAGGGTGTTCGGATGATATCCCCGGGGGTGGATTATTAGTCATAGAAGCAGTTGGATGGCGGTCTATGTATTTTGTTGTAATGCCCAGAGTAAATCTCATAGTGATCTTCTTGACATATCACGTTATCTTTATTCTATCAATTGTCCAACTGTAATTTGTTTACCCAGCATGTTATTTATCTATGGAGAGACACCACTAGTGAATTGTGGACCCCGGTCCTATTTAATCATATTGCAATCACCTGTTTACTTTTCCCGCACTGTTTACTTTACTAGCATATTACTACTGTTTTCCACTCGATACACTCATAACCTTTGTTTCAAGAAAACCGGTGAGATTGACAACCTCATCGCAAGTTGGGGACAAAGTATTTGTTTGTGTGTGTGCAGGTTCCACAAACACCTTCAGTCGTCACCGTCTCTCTTCTCCTGTTCGATATACCTTGGTTTCTTAACTGAGGGAAAACTAGCCGCTACACTCATCATACCTTCCTCTTGGGGTTCCCAACGGGCTGGTCATCACCACGCACAAGGACATACTGCTCCCACGTCAACTAAACGCCACAGCTCTTTTCTGGCGCCATCACACGAGTAGCAGCTTCTTTTCTGGCGCCGTTGCCGGGGAAGAGAGAAGACTTCTGCGAGGGGAGTTCTTCGCACACACATACTTTACTTTGTTATTTGTTTTGCTTTACTTTATTTTATTTTACCTGCATTGCTTTTTATATCAAAAACCCAAAAAAATTAGAATCCTTGGTAGTTGTTATTTCTTTACTTTAGTTTATCATGTCGTTTCCTAAGTTCGTTCTGGAGGACCTCTCAGTAGGTAGTGGTTCAATTATTGGCAAAAGTAACATTGAGGAGTTCTTTAATCACATTAGTATGCATGATGAAGATGAGGAAAAGTCTTGGGTTGAGCTTGCTCCTAGTATTGAAGTTGCTTCTATCTATTTAATTGACATATTGGAAACTAGGTTTGCTAGTCTTAATCCTTTCATGCAATATATGTTCCTAAAGCTTCATGAAATTGAGGACCCCGAAAAGAAAGCTTTTATCTTGGAAACTTTGCGTTTAGAATTTAAGGATGTCGTTATTGAAGCTAGGAAGGTTCTTAAACGTTTTAATAAACTCGGTTCACCTATAACGGTTATTGATACACATGATGGGGAGGCCGAGATACCTATACCTTGCAAGCTTTTGGGATTGAATGATGCTTTCGAAAACAATTTTGCCTAGATTTGTCCTGAAAATCTTTTTGATGAGAATAGTATACCAAAGCATGATCACCAAGGGTCTTCAAAAACTTATGTGGATGAAATACAATGCCTTATTGATAAGACCTCTTCTGTTGATCTTAATGCTTCATCTATTGATAATACTTGATTCGCAATTTTCTGCGCCTAGCTCAAAGGCGTTAAAGAAAAGCACTCTTGGGAGATAACCCATTGTTTACTTTTAAGTACTTTTTCTTTTATTTGAGTCTTGGAAGTCATTACTACTGTAATGACCGCTCCTTATCTTGTTTATTTCGTTTTTGTGCCAAGAGAAGCCTCTAATTTGAGTGAGGTAAAGATTTGGGGTTATTGCTGTCCTGAAACTGTTTTCGGTGCTGCACCGTAAAAATTCGTCAAAATTCTCTGTTTATCTTTTGGACCTGCGATTTCTTGTGCATATGCCCCAGGTTATATCCAAACTTTTCTTAGTTGAACACTTTTTGATTTGAGCAACGGAAAAACCCTCAAAAATTCGTCCATTATCAGCTGTCCAGTTTTGACAGATTTCTGCCAATATTTGTTTTTGCCACTTTATCGCTTTCTTTTGAGTTCTTTTTGATCATGGAACTCTTGTGGAAGTTGCTACAGTAGTATATACTTTATATGTGGTAGTTTTGGGTTGAAACCTGAAGCTAAAAGAGGTTGAATATATTTTATGCTTACACTAATGTTGCTAATAGAATTGTGTTTAGTTTTGTATGAAGGAAGTTTTCAAGTGTAGGGATTGGAGAATGATGAGACGAGTTGAAGAATGGACAAAAGCTCAAGCTTGGGGATGCCCATGCATCACCCCAAGAAATATCCAAGAAGTACAAGCGTCAAAGCTTGGGGATGCCCCCGAGGCACCCCTTCTTCATCGGCAAAAATCATGTCACCTTTCAAAACACTATATTTTTATTGCTTCATGCACTATGTATTTTTCTTGGAGCGTCAGTTGTTTTAGTTTTCTTAGTTGGTTTAGTTTGTTTGTTTGCTGCAATAAATGGTTGGACCCCAACAAATTTCCTTTGGAGGAGATGTACTCGTTTTCATTTGCAAAGAATGCTCTAGTTTTCACTCTTATTAATTGAGCATTCTACTTTTTCTGCTACTGCTTTTGGTTTTCGTTTTCGCCTTGATATGCATTCAGATCTTGTCATATCTTTTCATCAAGGTGTATTTTTGCCTCTGATCTTCATTGGTTTTCATCAAAAGAGGTGTTTATAAAAATTTCAAATGGTGTTGGAAAAGAGAAAAAGCTTTGTGCAAAATAGTGGTACAAGAAGGAGCTTGTGTAGACTGCGGCTTAGGCTTTTTCATGTCATGCTTGATGTCTTTTTGATAGTATGCTTAGTGGTTTTGCTGTAGCATGACTTGTCTCAAATAACTGAGATTGCTTAATGAGCCTTTGAAAAAATCATGCGTTGTTTTTATTGTATGGAAGCATTATTTTGGTTTTCTCCTTGATGCTTTATTTGGGTTGACTTGGCGCATGCTCACACATGTTAGACTCTTCCAAAGTCGCCATTAGCCTTTATGATCATTTAGTTTTAGACTTTTGATGCCATCATATGCTTCTTTTAATGTCGCTTTGTCGCTTTGCATGATTATGGCCATTATTGCTCTCTTAGTTGGTCGCTCCCAGTCTTTTGCTAGCCCTCGCCTTGTACTGAGTATGAGCTCTACTCGTGCATCCAACTCCTAAAAGCCAAAGTTTTCTATTGTGTCCACTATAAATTCCTATGCATGGTATTTGTAAGCCATTCCAAAGTAAAATTTTCGTGTGCTACCTTTCAAAAACCTTCAAAATACTTCTCGTTTTGTGACACTGTTTTCAGCTCATGGGGACGTAGTGGTCGGATTTGCTATCTTCCATATTGTTTATTCCAAAAAGAAAAAAAAGGAAAAAAGAAAGAAAAAAAAGGCACTCCTCCAATGAATGTGAATGTTGGTGGGCACCCGATGGAATCGGTTAGCCATGGTATGTGAAAGGAAAAGGTGGGGAGGAGTGCCAAGTTTTATAAAAAGAGCACGAAGTGCCAATCTCTCTCTCAAAAACTTGCTTTATTTTTGTATGGAAGATAGTAAGAACCCCATTGCCAGTCGTTGACAAAGACAACCACCTCTCAAAATCAAGTTTTATCTCTGTTTTACAAATGAAAAGCTCTAGCACATGTTTAAATCACTGCTTCCCTCTGCGAAGGGCCTTTCTTTTACTTTTATGTTGAGTCACCACCTTCTTTCTTTATGCACCATTAAGAGAGCATAGTTGTCATTCTTAGTGTGATATGCATTGTCCCAAGGTTCATTGATTGACTCATATTGTTGGTTTCACTTGTTCTTAAATTATTTGTATCTAGTCGCCCTCTTAAACTTTGAGGTGTCCTATGCATTTATGTTTTGCTCTCTTTGAAGGACAAGCTGAAACCCATTTGTATGTTTTTCCTTATGATTAGAACACACGTTTGACTTTCATTGTTTCATTATCATGATCTTTTGTTTGTGTTCATTTGCATGTTTACAACATGGTTGCTAAGTTCTTATTGTCAAGATTATATCTTTCATGCCCATGTTTTAAGTTCTATTGATCCCAGCTCATCAATGCTTACATTTATGATCAAGATTGTGTAGGTGCATGTCACCTCAAAAATTATTCTTTTGTTATCACTTACCTACTCGAGGACGAGCAGGAGTTAAGCTTGGGGATGCTTGATACGTCTCAAACGTATCTATAATTTTTGATGCTCCATGCTTGTTTTTACACCATTTGCCTATTGTTTCGTTACACTTAGCGGCACTTTTATACATTTTCCGGAACTAACCTATTAACAAAGTGCCACAGTGCCAGTTTCCTGTTTTCTGCTGTTTTTGTGTTTCAGAAGTGATACACAGGAAATATTCTCGGAATTGGACGAAACAAGTTCCTGAAGTCATATTTCACGGGGAAGCTCCCAAACATCCGAAGACCTGACGGAGAGGGGCCACGTGGGCCCCAGACACAGGGGCGGCGCGGCCACCCCCCTGGCCGAGCCAGCCCCGTGTGAGGGGGCGTGGGACCCCCTCTGACATCGTCCTTTCGCCTATATATACCCCCTGACGAGAAAAACCTAAGGGCCCGATCAGTTATCCAGAATACATCGCGATCCGCCGCCGCCGTCGACCCGAAGATCGGGAGGGTCCAGAAGCTCTTCCCAGCATCCTGCCGGAGAGGGGAATCGCCACCGGAGGTCTTCTTCATCGCCATGCTTGCCTCCGGAGTGATGAGTGAGTAGTCTACCTTGGACTATGGGTCCATAGCAGTAGCTAGATGGTTGTCTTCTCCACCATGTGCTTCATGTTTAGATCTCATGAGCTGCCCTACATGATTGAGATCACCGTTATGTAATACTATGATGTTGGTTTGTTGGGATCCGATGAATATTGGTGTTTATGATTAAGTTGCTGTACTGAATTATATCTTTTGTTATCTCTATGTTGTTTATGATCTTGCATGCTCTCCGTTGTTAGTAGCTATCTTGGCCGAGTAGTTGCTAGTGACTCCAAGAGGGGGTATTTATGCTCGATAGTGGGTTCATGTCTCTATTTCACCTGGGGGAGTGACAGAAACCTCTAAGGTGGTAGATGTGTTGTTGCTACTAGGGAGAAAACAACATTCATATGCTCAAGGGCATATGCTTTGTTTACATTACACACTTTGCATAATGCAATTATGTGTTGTTCGCAACTTAATACTTCTAGGGTGTTCGGATGATATCCCCGGGGGTGGATTATTAGTCATAGATGCAGTTGGATGGCGGTCTATGTATTTTGTTGTAATGCCCATAGTAAATCTCATAGTGATCTTCTTGACATATCACGTTATCTTTATTCTATCAATTGTCCAACTGTAATTTGTTTACCCAGCATGTTATTTATCTATGGAGAGACACCACTAGTGAACTGTGGACCCCGGTCCTATTTAATCATATTACAATCACCTGTTTACTTTTCCCGCACTGTTTACTTTACTAGCATATTACTACTGTTTTCCACTCGATACACTCATAACCTTTGTTTCAAGCAAACCGGTGAGATTGACAACCTCATCGCAAGTTGGGGACAAAGTATTTGTTTGTGTGTGTGCAGGTTCCACAAACACCTTCAGTCGTCACCGTCTCTCTTCTCCTGTTCGATATAGCTTGGTTACTTAACTGAGGGAAAACTAGCCGCTACACTCATCATACCTTCCTCTTGGGGTTCCCAACGGGCTGGTCATCACCACGCACAAGGACATACTGCTCCCACGTCAACTAAACGCCACAGCTCTTTTCTGGCGCCATCACACAAGTAGCAAGGAGCAGGTGGCGCAATAGGAGTGCAGATAAAATCACTATTATTAGTGCTAGTAAAATCACACAACTTGGTGTTCTCAGGAGTAGCCATTCTAGCAAAACTAAAAGCAGACAAGTAAAAACAACTATCAAGGATACTATTTTTTTTGGATTTTTGATAAAATGATACAAGTAAAAATAAAGTAAAGCAGAACTTAAAACAAAGAAAAGGATGTGCGTGCGAAAACTCCCCTTGCAGAAGTCTTCTTCCTCCCCGGCAACGGCGCCAGAAAAACTTGTTGATGGCGCGGTGATGAATAGTGCCAGAGAACTTGTTGGCGTGTAATTAATGAAGTAAATGACCGGCCAGTTGGAAACCCCAAGAGCAAGGTGTGATGAATATAGCAGCAAGTTTTTCTCTCAGTAAGAAACCAAGGTTATCAATCCAGTAGGAGGATGAAATACAACTGAAGGTGATGCCCACTAGCTGCGTGATGCTTTAACAAGGGTGCCGTTAACGATAACTTGTTAGCGCGTCTTCAACCAGTAGCAACGTGGAACCTGCACACAACACAACCAAATACTTTGTTCCCAACTTACGATGAGGTTGTCAATTTCACCGGTTTGCTTGAAACAAAGGGTATGAGTGTATCGAGTGGAAAGCAATAGTAATATGCGAGTAAAGTAAACAATGTGAGTAAAGTAAACAGGTGATAGCAATATAAAAGAAATAGGACCGGGGTCCATAGTTCACTAGTGGTGTCTCTCCATAAGATAAAATAACACATGCTGGGTAAACAAATTACAGTTGGGCAATTGATAGAATAAAGACAACGTGCATATGATGAGAAGATCACTATGAGATTTACTCTGGGCATTACAACAAGATACATAGACCGCCATCCAACTGCATCTATGACTAATAATCCACTTGTGGTGAATCAATCCGAGAACTCCACAAGTATTAAGTTGCGAACAACAGATAGTTGCATTAAGCAAAGTGTGTAATGTAAACAAAGCATATGCCCTTGAGCATATGAATGTTGTTTTCCCCCTAGTAGCAACAACACATCTACAACCTTAGAGGTTTCTATCACTCCCCCGGATTAAATAGAGGCATGAACCCACTATCGAGCATAAATACCCCCTTTTGGAGTCACTAGCAACTACTTGGCCAAGATAGCTACTAACAACGGAGAGCATGCAAGATCATAAACAACATAGAGATAACATAAGATAATATTCAGTACATCAACTCAATCATAACACCAATATTCATCGGATCCCAACAAACACAACATGTAGAATTACATAACGGTGATCTCGATCATGTAAGGCAGCTCACAAGATCTAAACATGAAGCACGTGGTGGAGAAGACAACCATCTAGCTACTGCTATGGACCCATAGTCCAAGGTAGACTACTCACTCATCGCGCCAGAGGCAAGCATGGCGATGAAGAAGACCTTCGGTGGTGATTCTCCTCTCTGGCAGGGTGCCGGGAAGAGCTTCTGGACCCTCCCGATCTTCGGGTCGACGGCGGCAGCGGATCGCAATGTGTTTGTGGAAAAGTGATCGGGTCCTTAGGTTTTTCCCATCGAGGGGACTTTATAGGCGAAGGGACATCGTCAGGAGTGGGCCGAGGCGCCGTCACACATAGGGGGCGCGGCCAGGGGCCAGGCCGCGCCGCCCTGTTATGTGGGGCCCTCGTGGCCCCACTCCGTCTCCTCTTCGGTTCTCTGGAAGCTTTGGTGAATTTCTGGATGTTCAGCTTTTGTTTTGTCCAATTTCGAGAATATTTCCTGTGTAACTTTTCTAAAACACAAAAACAGCAGAAAACAGGGAACTGGCACTATGGCGACTTGTTAATAGGTTAGTTCTGGAAAATGCATAAAGGTGCTACGAAGTGTAACGAAACACTAAGCAAATGGTGTAAAAATAAGCATGGAGCATCAAAAATTATAGATACGTTAGAGACGTATCACACATCAACTTAACATAGTACCGGTACTCATCGGATCCCAACAAACACAACATGTATGATTACATAAAGATGATCTTGATCATGTAGGGCAGCTCACAAGATCTAAACATGAAGCACATGGTGTAGAAGACAACCATCTAGCTACTGCTATGGACCCGTAGTCCAAGGTAGACTACTCACACATCACTCCGGAGGCGACCATGGTGGTGTAGAAGGCCTCCGGTAGGGATTACCCTCTCTGGCAGGGTGCCGGGAAGAGCTCCTGGATCCTCCCGATCTCATTTTGACGACGGCGACAGCTTGCAGTATGTTTCGAGGAAAATCGATCCGTCCCTTAGGTTTTTCCCGTCGAGGGGACTTTATAGGCGAAGGGGCAGCGTCAGAAGGTGGACCAGGCGATCTCACCATAGGTGGGCGCGGCCAGGGGCTGGGCCGCGCCCCCTGGTGGTGAGGCTGGCCCCTGGCCCCCCTCCATCTCAGCTTCGGTCTTCGCAAAGCTTCGGTAAAAATAGGAGGTTCGGCTTTTGTTTCGTCCAATTCCAAGAATATTTCCTGTGTAACTTTTCTAAAACACAAAACAACAGAAAACAGGGAACTGGAACTGTGGCATCTTGTTAATAGGTTAGTTCCGGAAAATGTATAAAAACACCATGAAGTGTAACAAAACAGAAAGCAAATGGTGTATAAAGAAGCATGGAGCATCGAAAATTATAGATACGTTTGAGACGTATCAAGCATCCCCAAGCTTAACTCCTGCTCGTCCTCGAGTAGGTAAGTGATAACAAAAGAATAATTTTTGAGGTGACATGCACCATCATAATCTTGATCATCAAAGTAAGCATTGAGTGCTGGGATCAAAGAACTTAAAACATGGGCAGAAAAGACATAATCTTGACAATAAGAACTTAGCAACCATGGTATGACATGAAAAGAAACACAAATGAAAGATCATGAATAATAAAAGAATGAAAGTCAAACATGTGTTCAAATCATATGGAAAAACATAGAAAATGGTTTTCAGCTTGTCCTACATGGAAGAGCAAAACATAAATGCATAGGACACCTTCAAGTTTAAAAGGGCGACTAGATACAAATAATTTGTGAACAAGTGAAACCATAATCATGTATCAATCAATGACAAACTTTGGGACAATGCACATAAAACTCATAATGGCAACTATGCTCTCTTTGACGGTGCATAAAGGTAGAAGGTGGAGACTCAACATAAAAGTAAAAGAAAGGCCCTTCGCAGAAGGAAGTACTGATTGCAAGTTTTATAAACCTTCAAAAATTATGGTACTTACTAGCTTTGAGCTCTCATTGCCCCCATCATAGGCATCTTGAATGGTTAAAGTAAATGCAAGAATGTTTATGAGCATATGCTTGACAAATCATAAGTTGAAAACCTCATGTCCCGTAAAGCACGAATACCCAAACCTCATGCTACTCGACTTAGGGTCCCAAGCAAGCTCTTGTCATTGTAAGTATACACGTATCATTGAGAACTGCCAAAGGGGTACCTCCTTGCCCGATAACATGGAACAAGCCCACATCAAAATGATAGGACAAACAGACAATGAACACCTCGGCATCTCTTTTATTTACCATTGGTATAGCTTTTTATTTTGAGATGCGTCATCGAATGTCCACTATGGGCATGCTATAAATTTCCACCATGAATGATGCATGGCTTAGATTAGCGGCCTAGGCATTTCTCTAACACATATACAAACTCCATGATCCTGCAAGATTCCCAACTTGTTTCACATCGCGAGTATCCATAAATCAAAGATCACGATATCAACTCAAATAAGAGAAGTGCAATGTTGAAAGCTTACCCCATGATGGCATAGTTTTGCTAATTTCCAACTTACAACTTGCAAGCATAACGTTAACATAAAAGAGACACAATGTCAAAATTTTAAAAGCGAGAAAAGTAAAGTGTGCCATCAGGTTCGTGAGAGCTTTACTGACTAATTATCGCATAACACCAAAAGATTTTAATTCGAAGGATAGATAAAAGCAAGTCAAATGTACTTTGGAATGGCAAATTGCTAATAGGTATGTATGGTGGACACATTGGAATAACTTGGTTTTTGGGAGTTGGATACACGAGTAGAGCTCATACTCAGTACAAAATAAGGGCTAGCAAAAGACTGAGAGCAACCAACTAAGAGAGCAATAACGGCCATAATCATGCATAGCGATAAAATATCATTCAGAGAAGCATAAAATGGCATAAAAACTCAAAAACCAAATAATCATAAATGCTTATGGCGACTTTGTATGAGTCAAACATGTTGTAAGCATGCGCCAAGTCAACCCAAATAAAGCATCAAGGAGAAAACCAAATAAATGCTACCGTATAATAAAAAACAATGCATGATTTTTTCAAAGGCTCATTAAGCAATCTCAGTCATTTGGGACAAGTCATGCTATAGCAAAAATCACTAAGCATACTATCAAAATGACATCAAGTATGGCATGAAAAAGTCTAAGCCGCAGTCTAAACAAGCTCCTTTTTGTACCACTTTTTTGCATAAAACTTTTTCTCTTTTCCAACACCATTCAAACCTTTTTGAGATAACTCTTTTGATGAATACCAACATAGACCAGAGGTCCAAATACACCTTTATGCAAAGATAAAACAAGATCTGAACAAAAATCAAGGTGAAAAACAAAAGCTAAACACAGTTCTAGAAAAAGAGAACACTCGTTGAATAATAAGAGTGAAAAACGGAGTGTTCTTGGCAAATGAAAAACAAGTAAATCTCCTCCAAAAGAAATTTGTTGGTGTCCAACCATTTATTGCAGCAAACAAAACAAAAGAAAACTGAAATAAAAAATAAAGACGCTCCAAGAAAAACGCATAGTGCATGAAGCAATAAAAATATAGTGTGTTGAAAGGTGACCTGATTTTTGCCGATGAAGAAGGGGTGCCTCGGGAGCATCCCCAAGCTTTGACACTTGTACCTCTTGGATATTTTTTGGGGTGCATGGAAATCCCCAAGCTTGAGCTTTTTTCCATTCTTCATCTCATCTCATCATTCTCCAATCCCTACACTTGAAAACTTCCTTCATACAAAACATCACACAATTCTATTAGCAACGTTACCATAAACATAATAGTGAATCAACCCTTTTTGGTTCAGGTTTCAACTCAAAACACCACATATAAAGCATATAATACTGTAGCAACTTCCCCAAAAGTTCAGCGATCAAAAGAACTCAAAAAGAAAGCGATCGAGAGACAAACACAAATAGTGGCAGAAATCTGTCAAAACAGAACAGCTGACAAAGGTCGATTTTTTCGAGGACCTTCTGTTGCTCAAATCGAAAAGTGCAAAACTAATGAAAGTTTGGATATAACCTGGGGCATATGCACAAGAAATCACAGGTCAAAAAGATATTCTGAGAATTTTCACGAATTTTACGGTGCAGCACCAAAATCTGTTTCAGGACAGCAACTTCCCCAAATCTTACCTCCCTCAAATTAGAGGTTCTTCTTGGCAAAAAAACGAAATAAAAAGGATAAGGAGCGGTTATTACAGTAGTAATAACTTCCAAGACTCAAATAAAAGAAAAAGTACTGAAAAGAAAACAATGGGTTATCTCCCAAGAGTGCTTTTCTTTAACGCCTTTGAGCTAGGCGCAGAAAGGTGGAAATCAAGTATTATCAATTGAGATATTAGGATCAACGGATGCCTTACGTCTTCCTCTCTTACCTTTGCTCTTAACTTTAGGAAACACATGATTATTGCAAGGTGGAGAGATGAATCTTATGGTGCCTTTTCCCACATCTATAATAGTGCCCAGGAGCTTTAGTAGAGACCTTCCAAGCATGATTTGTCCTTTTCCTACATATTCAATAACAAGATAATCAGTAGATACCATTTTTCCTAGGACTTTTGTATATACTCCTTCAGCTATTCCAACGGGAAATATAGTGGCATTATTAGTAAGAGAAATTTCTTCTCCCCCCTCAGAAAGTTTCCAAAGACTCAAAGATTCATAAACATCCTTTGGCATAAGACAAAATTCAGACGTAATATCACAACGAGCATGATAAGTTTCACCACTAATGGTGATTTTCACCGTAGGGAACCAACTCGATGGTTCAGAATTTGTTGGCACATAATCAAAATGCTCGCGCAAAGTGCTATAGCGATTACCCAAACAAGCAGTGTGAGTCTCAAGAGTATTAAGTCTAGCAAAAATGCTCACAAGAGAGGAATCAAAATCAGTTGGCATGCTATAAATTGTAATCAACTTTTTTATATTATTGAAAACTTGATCTTCATCACATTGAAGGAAATCTCCTTCTGCTGTAGGATCCAAAGTATATCTATAACGAAGAGCAAGACCAAAGTAAAAGCAACTAAGAAGCAAACTCAAAGTCATTTTCGGTTTAGTTTTTCCATGCCAATTATAAATTCTAGACCAAGTTTCTTTGAAACTCTCCTCACTATTTTGCTTGAAAGTGAAGATCATTTCCTCGGGCGACATAGTAACAGCAACTAAACTAGACATAAAAAGCAACTTGAAATGGAAACTAATTTTTTTTGTATTTTTGATAAAAAGATGCAAGCAAAAGTAAAATGAAGCAAAACAAAAACAAAGTAATAGATTGTGCGTGAGAGACTCCCCTTGCATAAGTCTTCTTTCTCCCCGCCAACAGCACCAGAAAACTGCTAGATGGCGTGTAAGTACAGCCCATTGGGAACCCCAAGAGGAAGGTATGATGAGCACAGTAGCAAGTCTTCCCTCAGTTGTGAAACCAAGGTTTATCGAACCAGTAGGAGAAAGCCAAACTTCAGAAGGTGATGCTTGCTAGCTTTGTGACACTCCGGACAATGGCGCCAGAAAACTTGTTGGTGTGTCTTCACCCAGCAGCAACATGAAACCTGCACACAACACAACCAAGAACTTTGCTCCCAACTTACGATGAGGTTGTCAATCTCACAAATTTGCTGTAAACAAAGGATTGAGCATATCGAGTGGTAAAAGGATAATAGTAATGCAAGTAAAGTAAACAGAGAGAGTAATAGTAAAATGGTAAAGCAATGTAAAGGAAATTGGACCGGGGTCCACAGTTCACTAGTGGCGTCTCTCCATAAGATAAATAATAATATGCTGGGTAAAGAAATTACAGTTGGACAGTTGATAGAGTAAAGATAACGTATATACGTCACAAGGATCACTATGAGGTTCACTCTAGGCATTACGACAAAATACATAGACCATAATCCAACTGCATCTATGACTAATAATCCACTCGCGGGGAATCATCCGAGGACCCCTTGAGTATTAAGTTGCGAACAACAGATAATTGCATTAAGCAAAGTGCGTAATGTAAACAAAGCAAATATCCTTGGACACAAGAATGTTGTTTTCCCCTAGTGGCAACAGCACATCTACAACCTTAGAGGTATATGTCAATCCCCCAGATTAAATAGAGGCATGAACCCAACTATCGAGCATAAATACTCCCTCTTGGAGTCACTAACATCTACTCGGCCAAGATAGCTACTAGCAACGGAAAGCATGCAAGATCATAAACAGCATAGAGATAACATAAGATATATAATTCAGCACATCAACTTAACATAGTACCAATACTCATCGGATCCCAACAAACACAACATGTATGATTACATAAAGATGATCTTGATCATGTAGGGCAGCTCACAAGATCTAAACATGAAGCACATGGTGGAGAAAACAACCATCCAGCTACTGTTATGGACCCGTAGTTTAAGATAGACTACTCACACATCACTCCGGAGGAGACCATGGTGGTGTAGAAGGCCTCCGGTAGGAATTCCCCTCTCCGGCAGGGTGCCGGGAAGAGCTCCTAGATCCTCCCGATCTCGTTTCGACGATGGCGGTGGATTGCAGTATGTTTTGAGGAAAAGCGATCCGTCCCTTAGGTTTTTCCCGTCGAGCGGACTTTATAGGCGAAGGGGCAGCGTCAGGAGGTGGACCAGGCGGTCTCACCACAGGTGGGCGCGGCAAGGGGCTGGGCCGCGCCCCTTGGTGGTGAGGCTGGCCCCTAGCCCCCCTCCATCTCATCTTCGGTCTTCACGAAGCTTCAGTAAAAATAGGAGGTTCGGCTTTTGTTTCGTCCAATTCCGAGAATATTTCCTATGTAACTTTTCTGAAACACAAAAACAACAGAAAACAGGGAACTGGCACTGTGGCATCTTGTTAATAGGTTAGTTCCAGAAAATGCATAAAAACACCACAAAGTGTAACAAAACACAAAGCAAATGATGTATAAACAAGCATGAAGCATCAAAAATTATAGATACGTTTGAGACGTATCAGTCCGACCAGTCTTCAAAGAAATGAGTGTAGAAGAACTCGTTGCTGAGATCGGAAATAGCGGCAATATCGTCGTCCGAGCTACCGTCCATTGCTGCGGTCATCTTGGCAAATGGCTGAACAGGTTGCGCGCGGGCATGGACGAGTGCTCGGCCCAGCCACCCACAGATGGTGCTGAAGTGGATGGCCGCTGGCGTCAGCGAGCGGGCTCGGGGAATGGATGGAACGAGGGGAGGCGATTGGCGGTGGTGGGCAACGGGTGGGAACCGATGGTAGTCGTGGTGTCGGCAGCGGGCGGAAAGGGGCAGCGGCGCGAGCAACAGGGAAAAACTGGGGAAAGGGTGGGGAAATGTCTTGGTGCCACTTCCATCTGGGCCCGGGTCGGACAAGAGGGACACGCGGCTAGACGCCTGCATTGTCTGGGCGGACCCATTTCGGGCCCAAATCTAAGGTCGAAATGAGTGCGCACAGACAGCTCAAGACATCGATGTCTGTTTGTGTCGCACCGCTGAGCTGACTCCTTTGTCCATGCGGAAGCGTTTGGACGCGTGCTGTCTGTTTGGATCGGCCCACTGGAGATGCCCTTAGCGTAGCATTAGTCTAAATATGATTTGCTCCAATTTACATTGGTTGGTTTGGGAATTGGGAGAGATGTTCTCCCATCTAGCTTTTGATTTACTGTACTTTATCCATTGCAGTTCTAAGGGCATAATTTGAAAATCATGCAATTCTAAAACCCACCCAGACAGCGAGTGCATGTGCTTCCTTATTAATTAATGGGTCTTATAAATGAGGATAAAAAGTCAAATCTCATAGCCAATTATAAATTATCTAGGATTCAAAGAATTGCAAAATATGCCCTTAAAATAGAAGGAATGGAGTAGAGAGTTGAATAGGCATACATCCACCAAGCGGACAGGGCGACGATCGGTAGGTGGATCAGAATATCTCCACCGGGGAGCCCAAAAAACTAGTCGGCACTAAGCATTCCCGCGGTTTTTTGGGGTGACTGCAGCCACTCCCTAATTATTGGGAAGCTTGCCCCATATCGGTGGTCCGAGATTCCACTCCAAGTGAAAAAAGAATGAGAGAGAAAAGGGCCTGAGTGGGGTAGATGGCCTTCTTTACACAGGTTTTGATGTTCGACGCTCACGATAAAAGCCTGCTAGACAGGGAGTTGTTCGGGACTTTCGGTGCTTTTTTGGAAGCAAGATGACACCAGCAACTTTTTAAAAGTATCAGTGTGGAGGCTTTTTTTAGTTAGGACCCAAATAATAAGATCGATATATTTTTGGGAGCCTTGAGCTCCCGGTGGAGATGCTCTCACACTTGGCGGTATCTTATGGAGTGATGGGTACCGGTTACGTGCAGCCAGCAGGCAAGCACCTTGGGAATCGCACGACGGCACGAGTGAGTGGTACAGTCTTGCTCCTCCACGTCGTTACCAAGACCGGGCGACGTGTCCCGGTCGTCCTCGACCTCCTGCCTTTCCACGGCCGACTTCGCCATGACCGCCGCCGCAGCGGGAGTGGATGAAGAAGCCAACGAAGAGGCGCCACGCGCGGGGCGAGGAGGTGCTCGATGTGTGGACCAAGCAAGCGGATGCGCGTCGTCGCTCCAGGCGCGGCTCGCCGTGTCACGGCGGTGGCCGCGCGCACGCGCTCCAGGACGTGGCCGCGGGCTACGCGTGCCGCTGCGCGTCGCGGTGGCGGCAGCGCTGTGGCGGGAGGTGGCGGCGCACGCCGTGCACGGGGACGGTGGCGACGCACTCCAGCGGCTGGAGGCGTGCGCGCGCGTGCAGGCCAGGCTCGTCGTGGCCGTGGCAACGTCCCCAGATTAGGCCGCACTTCTTCCTCCCGTGATCTTCTGCAAGATGACTGCTGTAGGAGTAGTTAGCATAGAACCGCGACATTGCAGACTAAATTTCGAAAAACCACAACTTTACGTTTGAATCGCAAAAAATCACGAGTTTCTAGCAAATTGCTAGCAATGTGCACTGATTGTCAAATTCCAGCCGATTAACAGCGATTTCAACAAGCAGGACCCACCTGTAAGAATGACGTGGCACCGAGCGGCTCGCTTCCGTCGACCGCGTTAACCGATGGGTGGGGAGGTAGCATAAAACCACGACATTGAAGGCAAAATTTTGAAAAACCATGACTTCACGTTTTAATCACAAAAAACCACGACTTTTCGGGTAATTTTTTTTAATTCACACTGATCGCGAGTTGGACGCGAATTGACACCAAATCTGATAGGTGGGACCTACCTGTAAGTGTTGAGCTGGCAAAGAAAATTCTATTTGTGTTGTCTTCTTCTTCCTTTGGCTAGCCACCGCGCCTCCATCTCCGAGCACCCCTGCCGGCCGGCGGCTATCCTCCCCTTGCCCCATTTCCGGAGGATCTCCTCCCCTGGTACATCTCTAGCGGATCTTCTCCCCCTGCCCCATCTCCGGTGGATCTCCTCCCTTGCCCCATTCCTGGCTGGCCGGCGACGAGCTCGTGGCAGCAACCAAGGGGCCGGCGGCGGGGTGCCAGCGGTGGGGGTGGCGGACAGGTGGGTAAAGGTTAGGGATGACTTGCTTTTTTTCAATTTTCCATTTTTTATTTTTTATTGGACTGACAAGTGGGTCCCTATCCATGTCAGCACATATAGAACCAGCTTAGCACTTACAGGTGGGTTCAACCTATCAGATTCTGTGTCAATTCGTGTCCAACTCGCGATGAGTGCGAATTAAAAAAATTACCCGAAAAGTCATAGTTTTTTGCGATTAAAACGTAAAGTCGTGGTTTTTCAAAATTCCGCCTTCAATGTCGTGGTTTTATGCTAACTCCCCACCCGTCGGTTAACGTCCGTCGACGGAAGCGAGCCGCCCGCTGCCACGTCATTCTTACAGGTGTCCCGCATGTCGGAATCGCTGTTAATCGGCTGAAATTTGACAATCAGTGCACATTGCTAGCAATTTGCTAGAAACTCGTGGTTTTTTACGATTCAAACGTAAAATCGTGGTTTTTTAAAATTTAGCTTTTAATGTTGTGGTTTTATGCTAACAACTCCTACTGTAGTCATGAGAACGCCCAGCTTAATTTGCTTGGTCGTTAAGATTTTAAGACTAGTTTGTCCACTAAGTTAGAACATGGAAGGATACGATACGATGTAATTCAAACTGATGGTATCATGGGAGCAAATTAACCGTATGCTCTTCATAGTTTTGTTAAGTGATTATTATTTTTGTTGAAAGCTGGCTCGCCAGCTTCGTTGTAGACTCTGATCTGTTGTGTAGTAGGGTCAATCCTGACCACAAAGAGCACATTAAATCCTTTGCTGCTAGTTTGAGAGTCTAGAATACTTTGCTTTCTTTGAGCTTTGGCTCAACCATGGTTAATCCATGGTGTGATTTGTAAAAATAACTATGTAAATATTCCTTTTTATAAATATATGAGCAATAGGAACCTCTCCTGCTGTAATTTCTCAAAAAAGAGAGAGAATAATATAGAATGATACATATCTCTAAAAGGCTCTGCGCTTGTGGTTGATTCACATGTCGCTGTGAGCCTACTTGGAGGTCGGTGCAAGAGGAGGCGGTCGTCCACCTCCGGTCTTCCTCTTCATGTTTCTGGCCATTCAACCCCCCCACCCCCCCCATCCCCCTCCCTGCTGGGCCTCAATCCCCCCGGGGAATCGCCGCCTCCGTCGAGAGTAGCGGTCCCGTTGCCGCACACGCTGAGGGTTGGCCTGGGTGGAGGTAGCCTCCGGCGGGACGACTGCCGTCGTGAAGGTTTAAAATGGCCGCCGCCAAGGAGAGCACAGACCTGGGCGCCGCGGCGGGCGCTGTCGGCCGCTGCCGCCACGCCGCGGCCTAGGCGGCCACGCCTCCGGGAGGCCGCGTGCAAGCGTCCTGCCGCCGTCGCTTCAGGAGAGGACACCGCGGTGAGGGATCCGTGCTGGAGGCCGCAATCGCTCGATGCCGCGTCGGGATATGCCGCCGGCCGGCGCGGGCGAGGGAGGTCACTCCCGTGGGCGCCGCCGCGACGATGCGAGTCGGGAGCACGTCGTCCGCCATGCGGAGCCGTGGTTCATAGCCGTGTCGGGGCTAGGTCCTCCACCGCTTGGGCTGAAGGATGCGGACAGACCGAAGGATGCGGCCGCCGGTGCCGTTGCTCTGCGAGGAGCCGGGCCAACTACCTGGTCGTCGGTGATCTGGACAACGCCGCCATGGAGGTCGAGGGCACCACGTCCTATCCCCTTTGAAGCTTTGGGTCATCCACCGATCAGCTGATCTTGCGTCGGCTCCGACTCCAGATTGCACCGACCGGAGGTATGGTCTACTCTACCTTCTCTCTTTTCCCATCTTTGTGTTCAGATTTTCCTTATTGAACTGTAATATGAGCATCTTTTCTAGCCAATGGTTCATGTATATTCGTGTGCCTCCCCATGTAGATGTCTGAAACTGATTTGTGCTGCTTTGCCACTGTGCTCATGTGTAACGCAACCGTCTGAAGCTGGTTGTTGCTAGCTCGTGTATGTTCAGGTTTTGACTATTTTCTTTTTCTTTGGCTATATGTTTGGCTGTTTTTTTAACCCGTGCAATATTTTCCTATGAAGGAATCTAAGTATTACCGAAGCAGCTTACAAAATTCAGAAATATGAAAGTGTTTTAAAAGAAAAGTTTTAAGGGGTAGTGTAGACGTTTCAATACTATTCTTTTAAATTAGAGCTAGAGCTAATTTGGTAGCCAGACAATTTTTCACAATCTTCTCTTAAATTCGGTTTGTGGTAGATTTATTACCCTGAAGATGAATTTGGACTAATAAGATCCGACTAACTTCTAAATCTGTTGAACTGTATATATATATATCACCATCGTAATGATTCAGTTTTAGCCAAAGAAGATTCTTTAGTTGTACATATATTATGTTAACTTTTTTACTCTGATGCAAATTCTCTGTCAATTTCACCGAGCATCTTGTGAAGTGCCTTGCGCCTGGATAGTAAATGAAATTTAGAGCTGCACCGCATGTTTTGGTTCATAGTCCATGTGGTGGGACTTCCTTGCTCATACAATCTTCTGTACCTGAATGTGTGCTACTCGTGCAAGTATATATATTGTAAACTTTGTGTCTTCCTATGCCCGAGATATCTCAAACAACATTCTGCAGTTCATTTTATTTTGTGGTAAATTAGACACTCTGTAGTTTCTTTAAGTTTTTTTATTAATATTAAAGTTCGGTTCACCAAAAATTTGAACCTCCAGTAGAAACTTATCAATTAACTGAATTCTGAATTCAGCTGTACATGTCTTCATGTGCATCATACGAACTTTTTATCTCCAGATGGAATGTGCATCATATGAATTATTTGGCAGTTCCTTACATCATCGTTTCATTCATTCAGGATTAGAAGCTTTAGTTCTAAATTTATGTAATTCAAGAGTAGCTAGCTCCTGTGTATTGTTGTATTAAACATTTTTAAGATTTTTTTGTTTACTACATGAGATTGGTCGGCAGGTGGAATCGGCTAGCAGTGTGGCGGGTGGTGGCTGCGGGCAATGCTGGGGTGGCACCAGCATCTTCTTGAGTGGCTGGGCGGCCTCGACACTGTTGCGGGCGGAGCACGCCGGTGGGCTTCGATGTGAAGGTATGTTGGCGATTAATCCTTCTCTCTTTTATCTGCTATTGAGGAACCAAGGTGCAGTTCTTTCTTTTACCTTTTGATATTTCTTTTCCACACCAATTTCTTTAGAAGGCATTACATGAGCTGTAGAGTGGGCCACAATTTTTTATTTGTGATTGTCATACGTAAAAGTATGTTTATTGGTCTAATGAAAATAATATCGGTGAAAGGCATGTATACATTGTTGATATTAAATTGGCTATGAAGTTCAGTTGGATTATTCTTTTCTTACGCGGAGGTTTCCAGTATTGCACTTAACCAATCTAACATTTTTTTACTTACCGTAGACCACATATTTACTCCGTGACCAGTACAGCTTTCAAGTCCAGTAGAAGAAGAAATTTGTGCAGGAACCGGGGAACAACACCTAGAGTTTCAGAGCCCGTGACAGATTTTTAGAATAGGAGCAGAAAGACAACGATACCAATGTCAGTTTCACGACAATTCTTCGATATTTTTATTTATTAAAGTCCGACTCAAAAGGACATGAAACCCTTCTTTGACAAGAAAATTACCATCAAGGAATAGGTTAATAGAACATAACCAAAGATAAAACGTTAGGCAAAGTGGTCATTGTATAAGAATATGCACACAACCTTCCTTTGACCGACTTGATATATTGTAAACCCTTGCTCATATGGTACTGATTGATGAGCTGTATTGTGAAGTTATAGAGGGTGAAAGTTTCAAGTATACTCAAGGTTCATTGTTAGAAGGGGTAGCTTTGAGCTCCACATGGAAGTGAAAGTAAAAATTGAAACGATTTCTGACGGCTTTACACAAAAGGCTTTGCCTAACCAGACACATGATCATGTAGAAATCAACATAAGGGTAGTATTTTTTATTTACAAAAAAGAATGGTAAATTGTTTGTCATGTTGTCCTCTAATCACTGATCACTTTTCTTGGCTTTGCCTAACCAGACACATGGATCATGTAGAAATCAACATAAGGGTAGTATTTTTATTTAGAAAAAGAGTGGTAATTTGTTTGTCCTATTGTGCTCTAATCATTGATCCCTTTTCTTGGCTATATATGAAGACCTAACTATTGCACCTATGTAATTTATACTTTCTGGATAATTGGTTAAGGAACCTCTTACTTGGTAGTATATTTAAGTAGAAACTATTTTGCGACCTGTTAATTGAAGAATGCACAAATGAAAACGTATCTCTTTAAGTGCAACCAAGACATGTGGAGTACTGAATTATCAGGTGCATCTAATCCGGATGTAATTTAGTGTTGATGTGTTTATGTGAATTTCGAACAGGCCCATGAATATGTGCACTAAGATGCGGTCTTCAGATTTAGGGTGGTTGATCCTGGTTCCCAAGATTATTACTAGCTCGAGATATTCTGTTTAAATGTGATGTGCACTTTTTAAACATGATATTGCACTCCAAATTTTTATTTCCGTTTCAACTGATGGCATGGGCTGTTTCTGTTGATAACACACCTGAGCCAATTTTATTGACTATTAGATTAGTACGTTTACCCTTGAACTGGATGATTGCAGCCTTCTGTAGTTCCTCTATCTGAAGTATCGTTCCAATTACATTTTTTTTCTTTCCCTAGAATTTGCTCAAACAGTCACAACTTGTTTTGTATACTAATGTAGGACACTCAGGTGAGTTCTTGTTGTTGGATATCACTTCTGTTTCACAACACATGAATTAAGGGATATGTAACTGCTAAATAGGAGTATTTTATATTGCCTGTCGTGAGAAGTTTCTACCGCTGCTAGCTTACAAAAGTCGCACATCATGAGGAGTTCTACAGCAGCTAGCGTACTGAAGTTAGTTGCCTTTCCAATGGTGGGCTGATTTATTTTTTACTTTCCATATTTATAATCTGGTGTATTGCTGCAATGGTAAACTTGTTTACGCGGGGTTACATGATACAGTTTGTAAAGCAATTAAATGTTTCAAGCCTAATTATCAAACACTGTTTCATGCCTCCATTTTCTCAACCGTGCATTACATATGTACGGCGTTTTGTAATCAAATCCAACACTTTTTAGGTTATTAACCGGTATCTATGG
This sequence comes from Dactylis glomerata, assembly GCA_007115705.1. Taxonomy (NCBI): domain Eukaryota; kingdom Viridiplantae; phylum Streptophyta; class Magnoliopsida; order Poales; family Poaceae; genus Dactylis; species Dactylis glomerata. The sequence continues at coordinate 244,993 of QXEO01000521.1, forward strand.
TAAGTGGGTTAAAGGGCATTACTTACCATTCATTAGATTTTAGTGCACTTGACAACATATTTTCTTACTTAAAATGGATTGAAGCTGAAAAATATTTTACTCCCTCCGGTCCATAGTAATTTGTACTAAATATACCGCATTGTAATGTACGATGCAACAATATATGCCATTCCAGGTGAAGATAAATCTTCACATAAAAGAAAAAACGAGAAAAAAGAGATGGCGCAGCAAAGCGTGCAAGGCCCATCTAGGACCAACTATTGTCCAAGAGCAGCGTTTCATCCGTGCATGGGTTTCTCTTTTTCCTTTGGGCCTCTTTGTAATTCACCCACCGCTGGAATGAATCTTCCAGTTCCGTCTGGACCTGCACCGTTCAAAAAAAAAAATCCGTGCATGGGAGCTTTGAGCGTGTTTCCTGTTTACTTTGAGATTAGCTCACACATGAATCTTGCCAGCTGCATACCTAGTCTAGTACGGACATGGACAATGGAGCTCGAGCTTCACGTAGCCTATTTTAAAAAAATTAAAATTAACGCTTAACAAAAATAACAAATACATGAATCTAGATCTAGTGAATTTGAAAGTTTAACATTTTAGCAGATTTGTTATTTTTGCTGAGCCTATAATATAACGAATTTTGGATTGATGTTTTGCACACTAGTAGATCTCATAATTACCAACATCAAGATTTTTTGTTTTGATTTTTTTGAAACTTCCAAGTTTTTTTTTTCATTATTTTTTTTGAAAAAGGGCTCCATGGAGCTCAAGCTCCATTTAAGTTTTTGGTCTAGTAATCTCTAATCCTTTATTATATATGAATTTAATCTCTAGGATTGGATTTAGAAGAGCCATATATATATCTGAATATATATCAGATTAACAATATGTATTTATTTTCATCATAATATATTTGAAGTCTAAAAAGGTTTGTTTCGACAAAATTCAAATTTTAATTCTAATACACATTCAAACATGATAATGTACAAATAAAACTGAATAAAATAGATACAAAAGTCCTCTTCCTCTCTTTCACCAGTCACCACCCTGTTCTTGTCTAACCTCAAGACCTGTTATTCGTTAAGATCAATTTCACCCATCACGAAGAGATTGAGCCTCCATGTATGGTACTGCCCTCTTATTGTAGTTGACTCCACGTCGATTTAGACAGCTCCTCCACTCATGTAGGGTGTTTCCGTCGTCTTCTTCATCAACTATAAGGCCACCTGTCCCACTGGTTGGCTTGAATGTCGCCTGTCACGTGCCCCATAATTAAATATGACCACATATCAGCACTATCAATGGCGGCATGACACACTTTCCACGAGGACGACATATAGACACACGGCTAGGCTCAAAGACGCTGACGCCCCCGAAAAGAACAACTAAATACTATAGTACATACCGATACTACCAAACACCGCAGTTTTTTGCGAAAACTTGAAACAACTACAGTTTTTCTAGGCGGAAGTATTTCATCGCTGAGCATCAGAATACTAAAATTTAGCCATAACATGATTTTAGAAAAACTAAGGAACCAAATAAAGGCATAATTCATTATACTTAACTTCTTGACTTGTTTCTGATCATTTCTCATGAAGCGCTCAAGTCATATCAAATATATGTCATATTTTGTTTCTAGAGGACAATTCTTTTGCAAACAACTAGTCTGATATATGTTTTTTCTGTGATATTGTCACATTTATAAGTAATTTTATTAAGAAATGAATGTGGCGACATCACTTACATGACAGACAAAAGGCATATTGATAAAACAAGTATTAGTATAAGTCATGTCTTAATGAAACAAAACATTCTTTTTGAGAACAGATGAATTGTAGTTTTCAAATTAACCATCTAAACTACGCCACAAAGTATTAAGTTGCAATATTTTCGGTATAGTATGTTTTATGTCTAGCGTGATCTACACTTTCGCTAAGCCACAATGATTATTATTTCTAGAGCGGAGAAGGACCAGGATCATAGAATCACATGCCTTCATGGACTAATATGGGCTGCTTAAATGGAGAACATATCTTTTTTTGTCTGTCTATTCTTTGCTGAAATATCTAGAGTGGTGTAAACAGCATCGCGATACAGATTTCTAGAGTGCACGATTGTCTACACTAGTTGAATGCCCGTGCGTTGCTACGGCTCTTAATGTTTTTTCTCTCACCATATGTAAAAAAATGTTCATCAAAATCCACATGTATAAGAAATAGTCACATGGTATTGTAGGAATAATAAAAATATTCAACTTTGTTTTAATTACAACCCAATAAAATACAACTAAGAACATAAAGCAAAACCTAACAAAATTTCTCTTACTAAAGCTAATGAATAATGCTAACAGGATACTTCTGGAGCAACAAGTTCAACTGAATATCCACAATACAAATTTCTACTTGTCGATGGCTGTGGCCCCTGTGTATCCCTTTATATGTAAATTACCATGTATAGTTTTCACCTCTAGTGTTGGGATCTGCTGCAATTTGTCTTCTTTCGTGGCACTCTGCTGCAAAGCTTAATTAATTGAGCTGAAAACACTTTGACTGGATGTAGACATGCGCAGCAGTACCTGTACCTATCTGATTCAACATCCAAAGAGTTAACTGAATTTGTGCATAAACTACACTCCTAAACAAAATGAGTATGCACATATTGTCTAGAGCATCTGTGAGAGATAGAGATACATTAAAACATATCTGCAATTAAGGTACATAGTACTAAAACTTCTATCATGGATTTGATATAGAAAAACTTATTTGGGTTGGTAGATCCACACACGATAAGCTACTTAGTTCCACCTTAGAGCTAGAGGTTAGATTAAAACAAAACTGTATGTGAGATGAAAAAAATCTGCACTACATTGAGAGTTAGTGTGGTGATTATTTATAACTCTCCGAAATGAAGGTTGTGGCCATGAAAGAGGGAAAGATTATAATATATTTTCCTATTAAATCAGAGAGAACAGAAGATGAAATAGCGCAGTTGAGACCTGCAAAGAACCAGATCTACACAAGGTTGTTAGACAATCTCACCCATTGTCAAATTGCTTTGAAAATTTGACATAGTGAAATGCTTCAGTCCCACAGAATACTGAGAACTAGCACTTATCCTAAAAAAATAGTGGACTTACTCAAGCACTCTATAAGTCAAAATAGGTGCTCTTATGCCCATTAGATCATGTACGACTGGATATTTGAGAACAAAGAAGAAATATAGCCCGTGAGATTTCTCATTCCCAGGTGTGTCTTGCTATGGTGTGTCTTACTTGGTTCGTGACGTGGTCCTGAAGCCATGTGCTCCTCTTCTCGCCACTCGTGGTAGAATGTTGAGCAAGGCAGATCGTTTATCATCAGGTTTGTAGAGGGTGCATCTTTTGCCGCTTGGCATTGTAGCGTGGAGTGGCATTGTAGCGTGGAGTGCAGTTGTAGCCTTTTTGGTGTTGTACCTGCCGTCTCGGCATTTCTTCTATATGATTAATACATCTGCCAGGGTGTACTCGCAAAAAAAATTCTTATTCCAAGGTGTGAGCGTAGAAATCCCATGATAATGCTTCTGAGAGATCCATGTAATCGGCACACGATCAACATGAGAAACAAAAATCAAGGCAAATAAAGGAAGATTAAGAACGTGACCATATTCGTAGTTTGCCTATCTTAACAAAAATGCAAAAACAGAGAACTAACCAGAGCTTTCAGATCATAGCACAAGAAGCAATATAAAAATCATAAAGAATTTCTAAACAACAAAGAACATTGATGAATCGTAGATATACTAAGAAGTGAGCTCACTGGTAGCCTTTTGCCCAAAAGTCCATCAGATCTGCAGGACATGGTAAAGAACCAGATGTGTTATCTGATTCATGTAAATGGCTATCTTGTGATTTACTTTTCAGCCTATCAGTAGAATCTTTACATCATAATCAAGAAAATACAAGCTGGATTTCATATAAGGAAAATTCAACCTTTTAAACAACCTGCTATTTTTTTACAGGAAGTATAAGAACAGTAAATAATAAGATCACAGTTGATATTGCATGACAGATGGATTATCCTTAAAAAGATTAGCATGGAGTGGTTGCAGATTTAGGGTGTCCCTTGGTACCAAATAAAAAGTACTCAAAGTACAAAGTAAAAAAATAAGGTTACTATTTTCTGTACAATATAGCAGTTTAATTTAGGCAGTTCATCTCTTCCATTTTTTTTACTATTTATGCCTTGGTGATTTATCATGCACACAACTCAAACCCCATTAAGAAACAGAACAAAAAGCAAAAAAGCAGGACATCGTTCTGCTTTCTCTACGAGATGAAATAATGAAACTCAGGCATGCTCGCACCAAGATAAATGAATGTATTATTATGTACCTAAAAAATCAGAATCAGCAATTACGCATTTTCCATCAAGATCCAGGGCAAATTTCCTGTATACAATAACAATATCATAAAGAGCATGGAATGCCAGAAAAATCCTAACAAAAGCATCTAGAATAAGAGCAACTCCAACAGATTCCCATGAGTTCAAAAGGATTTGGTAGTCCAAGCATGCAGCCCAAATTTTTAACAGCTCTCTTGACAGCACCAACCTCGATGTGTTTTACAAAGATAAACCCTGAATAAATAAATTTTGCATTATCAATCGTAGGGACAACAAATAGCAACAAAATATCATTCTCATTGGTCTTAATTTTCCATATCATGTGATACCATATTCAGTTATAATAGTGTTACCCACGCATGTTCAAGAGTACCATATTTTCTTCAAAAAAGGGAGAGATGTGACTTAATGGTAATTCAATAAGATGGTAAGAAGGGAAATACTGAAGAAAATCTGTACTACAGTTCGCTCAGAATCACTCCTCAAAACAGTAATATTGTTAGAATAAAGGCGAAGGGGGTAAGAAAATGAATAATTGATTATGAAGAAATACCTGATTAAGAGGAAGATCCAGTCTAGGTTCATCGTCTAGAGAGTTCAACTTCATCGAGTCAATAAAATGTTGGATCTCTTGATGCAACTGAAATTTTCTTGTCCAATTCATCCACCTTCAACAAAAACAAAAACCAATCAGTCTAGAATAAGTACATACCTCCCATTGATATATTAGATGCAACGTCTGCCATATAGATTAGGATCGAATGGAGATTAAAAATACTATTAACATTGTTTTTCTGTGTTCCTCATACCTGCCACTCAATGTTCTCAAACCTGGTGGTAAGCTCTTTAGTTAGATGAAAATATTCTCCGGTTTTTTATGCAACTTGCTCACAAGATGGAACGTAGTCTGCAACTTACCAATCTGCAAAAAAATGCCCAAGATACATGTAGGTTTGCAGATTAGGTTTCTTTTTAGGTTTAATAGAACATGATAGATAAATGTATGTGCATCATGAAACCATAAGAGACTTATATATTTTGCACCATAACAACTCCTCTTCTAAACTATCCAGTCAAAGAGACCTTTGGATTACCACATAAAGAGGACCAGTTAGGTATTGAGAAATCACGGCTAAAATCCACATGTACAGACTAACACATATATCCCTATTCTAGTAATTCTTCTCCTCTCGTGTCACCAAAACGATCGCCGAGATAAAACAAGACTGTTGTTCGCATACAGTGAGAGAACCTCTCTTGCAAACCCACATTCCACAAGCCCATCAGGTAGTGTTTAAATTGGATAGACATTTTTACTTGATTTGTAACACAAGATAGCCTGCCTAAAATTTTCCACTCCTAACCCAACATCACAAATTATTTCATATATCCAATCAACACTTCCCTCATGCCTCACTCAGCTATACAATAGCAAAGAATCTGTTGGACACCAAAACTACGGAAATACCAGTATGCAAGCAGCAACACAAATCCATGGGCATGTACAGCAGGTGGGCGTGACTTGCAAGCATGAGCAGACGCATGCTCCAATCATTAGGCTGCGATCTGTGCAAAACATACCATGGACCAAATAATTTAACTGTCATGATAGTGCCAAAATGCTTATCAAATGGGACATATACATATGCTGGCTAATAATTTCCATACCTAGGTTGTATATTATCATATTCTCAGTTTTAAGAAAGTATGGATGATAAACAAAAGGCAACCCTGTGTTTAAATCTAGGAAACTTATAAAATCATCATGTACAAAAGGCAACCCTGTGTTTAAATCTACGAGGGTGTGGATTTGATTATAAGGAAATCATCTCTTCGAAACAAGTCACCGGCATCAGCAGTAGGTTGGAGAGGTTGTTGGCAGCATGTCGGAGTTGGGGCGTGTCACAGCAGTGCAGGTCGGGCCAGCAACCACGAGAAGAAGCTTGGGGAGACCTTCTACACCGACGGGATCGGTGAGCAGCAGCCCGTCGGAGGCGAGTAGCATCAGAAGCCTGGCGTTCCTTGTGGCAGTGGCGACGATGCACGTGGAGTGAGGAACAGTGCCCCTCTTCATCGCTCCTGCTGATGGCCATCGGAGGCGCGGTTGCCGAAGCAAGAGCCGCTGCAAGCAACGGGATATCCAGCTCGAGGCGGTGGAGGCGGTACAGTGATGGAGGGGAATCAGCAAGGAGAGCATCAGGAAACAAGATAAGCCACTCTTTGGTAAAATGGAAAGAGATGCAGATCTCACATCAAGGCGGGCGGCTGAGAGATAGGCGGTGCTGAGCTCCCCGAGGAACATCTTGTTATCCCCCTCCGCGGCGCACGCAGGCCATCCCGATGGCCTCCGCGATGGCCGCGACCGCGCCACCATGGAGCGTGTTGTATGCGTTCGGCACAACCAAACCGAGGATTAGAGCAGCGTCTCGGTGCCAGGGCTGGGAGAGGTCATCGGCGGCGACCGCAGTCTATGTCGGGCTGGGAAAGGTCATCGACATCTCTCCAGAAGGAGGAGGGCGGAGGTGCTCGGGCTGCTAGCGCCGGCAGGAGGGCAGGCCGGGTGAGGAATACGGGAGCGGCGGCGGCTGACTCTTTGCTAGGGTTTTCATAGGAGGAGGTCGCGGGAGGAAGGGGGTCGGGCCGTGGGTTACATTTTGCAACTTTTTTTTTTGACTTGGCGGTGGTAAAGGTTGTAATATGCATGATCTTACAGGGTAAAATAGGAAATCAAATGATGTAGCTAGAAAGTGCCTTCACCAACTCGAAACCAATAGTAAAGATTAGGTGTCAAGTAATAAGTAGACCGACATGGTAGTTATCAATAATAGAAATGTACTCCCTCCGTTTTAAAATATAAGATGTTTTAGGTTTGTGAAGCAAATGTATCTAGACATGTTTTAGTATGTATATTTAAGTGAACCTACACACTAAAATATGTCTAAATACATTTGCTTCACAAACCTAAAACATCTTATATTTTGAAATGGAGGGAGTAAAATTTATGATATATCTAATGTGTCTAGGAGAAATTGATCCTTGAATGCACTTGTAGGAAACAAGTTGTGCGGTGCGGGGGTGGACGTGCACTGCGCCGCCGACGCGGCGTTCCTCTGGGCCCGTGCGACGCCGAGTCCATGGTGTCAACTTCCTAGCCTCACGCCACCACCGCACGCGCGTCTCCACGTCCAAGAAGGCAAGAACCGCGATGACGACGACGACAAGTGTCCAGGACGTCGTCGACCTCCTGCGTCAGCGTGTCTACAGCAGACTCCGCGCCACGACGACGGCCATGGCGCCGCAGCTTGGCCGGAGGACGAGGCCCACGAGGACGCGCCGCCCGAGGGACGAGGAGGTGCTTCAGGGGCGGGCCAAGCGGACACACGTCGTTGCGCCGGGCCACGGTGACCGGGCGCGCGCCCAGGACATGGCCGCGCGTGCCGCAGTTGCGTCGCGATGGCGGCCCCGCTCTGGCGGGAGGTTATGGGGCACGGTGTCTACGGGGCCGACGGCGACGCGCTCCGGAGGCTGGAGCCGTACGCGGGCGTGCCGGCGAGGCTCGTCGTGGACGTGTGGCGTCAACGATGGGCCGCGCGCGTGTGAAGCCAGCGGCCGCACTGGACACCGAGGAGGGCTGGGGCGAGTGCTCGTGAGTCGTGAGACCAGATCAGGCCGCACCTGTTCCAGTGATCTTCTCCGACTTCGAGACATGACTTCTGACAGCTTAATTGCTTGTTCGTTTAGATTTGTAGGCGTCCAGTAAAGTATTTGTGGTTAGTTAGAACTTTGAAGGATATACACGATGTAATCCAAACGGATGGTGTCACGGGAGCAAAGTGACCGTATTTTCTTCATGATTTTGTGGAAGTGATTAGCCTTTTGTACTGATTATGGGTCATATTTTCTTACTCTCTCTCCATTAATAATGTAAGATGGTACCTGTACCAACTAATGTCCCAGAGCGCGTTGTGTTTGCTTTGAGATAAATCATACATGTAGGGCGCGATTTGTTGCTCGTATATTTTTTTCCTCCTTTTGTTGCAAGTGCTGGGACTTAGGATCGCATGATACGATTTAAAAACCACATTGCGCATTTTATTTGGTTTTCCACAAGAAACTGTATTTCTAGGACAATTTTGACCTATTTGTTTGTTTGTGTGCATGCTTTTGTGTAGTTTCACCTCTTGTTCATATTGTGTGATTACTACACACCATCATAGCAAGCTCATACACAGACATCACAATCTTCCTTCTCTCATCGCTGCGAGGCAGAGGTTGAGCCGACGTCGTCGTGCCGCCGCTCGCCGCCGGTAGCCGTCGAAGTTGCCGAGTCTGTCGCACCACGCCATGTCCGGACGATTTATGCAACAACAACAAGCATGAAGACGATATGTACAGCTTACAGTATACCATAGTTGGCGAGTGTGATAAGTCTATCTAGACGCCGAAGCCGGTGAGTCCGAGCGCGGTGAGCATGGGCACCTGGCATGCACAATAACAAGAATACCTTCAGTTTGGATGCAGTCATGCCGGTGCATTAGGTACTGTCCACACACACCTCTGCCCCTGAAACACATAGCGCTACTTTGAAGAGACGAGTTAGCGCCGGACGATCTATGCGACAACAATGACCATGAAGATGAAGAGTGTGGATATTAAGAGAAGTTTGGAGACGATATTAAGGTTGTGCTAGAGGTTGAACAACAAGAACACAAAAACACATTTAGTTCACAGAGGATGAACACATATACACACAGTACACCCTTACAGTATATAAGGGAGATGCATACCAATTTTTCTATAATCACCGAGATAAAAACTTACAACATGAAAATTATGTGAAATGGTGTGGTGAAGCTACTCGGCAAAGAAAAATTTTAATGGCAGACTGTGTGCGACGAATTTGGCAAAATTCAGTCGAAATGCTTTCAAACATGAACATGAAATTGAAGGTTTACACCAAACGAAACTCGAAACCGATAGCAAGAATCGATTCACTTCGTCGAGGTGCATCTTTTTCATGTAGAGAATATATTTAAATGAACCATGCTTATGCTAATAAGGAAGACTTAGCGTGAAGGAGTATTAGGAGAGTGACCAAATCAAAGCTCACCTACCCTCATATGCAAGATTCCCTAGCTAATGCATCACATGGCTGCATTCGGGAAACACTCGATTTGAGCCTGGCCTAAGCATGCTTTTGACACACCAAGTTCCTTACCTGGTCCAAACGTAGCTTCGGCCCAGACATCCGATCAACCCATTTTTTGCTCCTCACATCCTGTTTAGCCTCCTTATGGGCTACCAATCGCGCTCGTATGTTTGCATCTTTACATGCAGCCTACCAAGCTAGTACTCTCTAATACTTTAGCATATTGGATTTTATCTATGGATTTTATCTCTAGTGTTAAATTCAAAAGAGCCTTATTTATTAAAATATATACCATATTAATGATCTATTTGAATTTGTGTATTTATTTTTGTGATATCTTTCAAAGCCTAAAAAAGGTTAACTTCAATAAAATTCAAGCTTTATATTTTAGAACACATTCAAACATGATGATGCACAATTAAACTCAATCAAACTAGATACAAATAATGTCTCCCCAAAATGAAGTCTAAGACAACTGCTAGATATTTTTTCTAACTCTAATGAACCAACTTTGAGATAGAGTGAAACAAAATATTTCAAATAAAATTTAACTAAGTTTCATAAGTCTTTTTTTAAAACAAATATTAAATATTGGCCTTATTTTGAAGCTCACTGTATTGCAAATACTGCTCTTCTTTTAGATTTTATTGATGACACTCTGAGTAAATTTCTCAAATTTTCCAACCAAACTCTAAAAGTTGAAATATCCATCTCACCGTTTTTTCTTTAAATCTTTTTAGTTAATACCCGCAGCTGTGGACAAAATTCTATATTCTGATCACCCATTTTACATACTAAATTTCTTATACTAAACTTTTCTACATATTTATGTTCATATCGTATGAAGTTCTAAAACACTTCAAATATAAGGTATGTATTTTGTTTCTTTATGATGAAATGTAGTGAATTCACTTTCATGACAGATAAATCACACATTAATACAACAATGGCTTGTCAAAGTTGTGTCTTAATAAAGTAAAGAAGAATCTTATTTTGAAAACATATGAAGTGAAGTTCTAAAATTGACTATATAAGTTACACTACAAAGTATCAAGTTAGAATATTTTTGTTATACATTTTTCACGTCTAGCGTGTAAAAGTACATTTTCACTAATCTACAAGCAAAAAAATCCTAAGCGAGAAAAGACCAGGAGCACAAAATTTCATACCTTCATTGACTAATAGGAGCTGCTTAAAAGAGGATCATGTATATTTCTTGGCTGTCTATTCTTAGCAGAAATATCTAAAGGGTTCAGTCTAACAAGTATCGTGATAGATGTTTCTAGAGTGCACAGTTATTTCTACTTTAGGTGTAAGTAAGTAGAAATGGCAATTATAAGTATACCGATATAAAATTTTGGAGTATATAGAGTGTCCACAAGAAGTTTTTTTAGGTAAAATGATAATATATTAAGCTAGCAAGTCGCCTCATTAAAAACCTTCCAGTCCCTAGGTACCCTAGTAAAGAAAAGAGTGTGTCTGAAACTTGCGGCCTCTATCAAAGTACTATTACATCGTTAGTAAGACTATCGAAAATAAATCTAGGGGCATGCGCACAAAAAATTGCAGATCAAAATACTATTCTGAGATTTATCACAATTTTTTTACAGTGAAGCACAAAAATATGTTTCTGGACAGCAAATTCCCCAAATCTTCCCTTCTTCCTATTAGAGGCTATTTTTGGCATAAAAACAAAATAAAAAGGATAAGGAGAGGTTGTTAGAGAAGTAACAACTTCCAAGACTCAACAAAAGAAAAATTACAGAAACAAAACATGGAGTGCTTTTCTTTAACGTCTTTCAGCTAGGCACAGAAAGCAAGAATCAAGTATTTTCAAGTGAAGAAGCATCAAGATCAATACTAGAAATATTTTCAACAAGGAATTGAATTTTATCCATATAAGTTTTAGAAGATCCTCTCTCAACACTCTTGGGTTCACTACTTTCATCAAATAGGTTTTTAGGAATAATCCAATCAAAATTCTTTTCCAAAGCTTCATGCATTCCTAAAAGTTTAAAAGGTATTGGTATTTTGATCTCCTACCCATTTTTAGGTTTGGTTTTGTCTATCTTTTCAAGTGTACCAATAACATCTACACATGAGCCTAGCATATTAAAATGATCAAAGACTTTCCTAGCTTTTATAACAACATCTCTAAATTCTTTAAGCAAGGTTTCCAGAATAAAATCTCTCTTTTCAGTGTCTTCAGCATCATGAAGTTTAAGAAACATTTGTTGTATTATGGGGTTAAGGTTAACAAACCTAGCCTCCAACATGTGAACTAAATAGACTACATCAGTTTCATAATTAGGACCAAGTTCTGCTACGGATCTATCCTCAATATCTTTGTGCTTACTGACATGATTAAAGAATTCTTCAATGCTATCTTTCCCAATTATAGAACCACAGCCTACTGATAAGTCTTTCAGAATGTACTTAGGGATTAACATAATAAACTAAAAATAAGGTAACAAAATACCTACTATAAAAGGAACTAATTTTTTGTGTTTTTGAAAGAAGCAAATAAAACAAAGCAAAGAAACTAAGCAAAACAATAACAAAGTAAAGAGATTGGAAGTGAGAGACTCCCCTTGCAGAAATCCTCTTTCTCCCTGGCAACGGCGCTAGAAAACAGTCTTGATGTCTCACAGGACCCGTTGGGAACCCTCAAGAGAAAGATATGATGAGCACAGTAGCAAGTTTTCCCTCAGTATAAAACCAAAGTTTAATCGACCAGTAGGAGAAAGAAATCACTTCTGAAGGTTGTTGCTAGCTGACTTTGGCAGGGCGCACTACCGATGTCGGCAACAACATGAAACCTGCACACAATACAACCAAACTACTTTGCCCCAACTTACAATGAGGTTGTCAATCTCACTGGTTTTGCTAAAAACAAATGATTAGACGTACAGTGTGGAAAGAGATGTTTGTTTGCAGTGAATTGAATAAAATAGTACTTGCAGAAAGAAAACAGTGTTTGCAGTAGATAGTATTATCAGTGTAAAAGAATGGACTAGGGTCCACAGTTCACTAGAGGTGTCTCTCCATAAAGATAAATAACATGTTGGGTGAACAAATTATAACTCGGCAATTGACAAATAGAGAATGCATAACAATGCATGTACATGACATGAAGATCACTATAAGATTCATTTGGGCATTACAACTTGATACATAGACCATAATCCAACTGTATCTATGACTAATAATCCACCTTCAGGATATCATCTGAACAACCCTTGGGTATTAAGTCGCAAGCAACAATTTTTTTTGGACAAAGGATTGTTGTTTTCTCCCTAGTAGCAATAGCACATCTACAATCTTAGAAGTTATTGTCACTCTCCTAGATTACTAGAGGCATGAACCCACTATCGAGCATAAATACTCCCTCTTGGAGTCACAAGCATCTACTTGGCCAAAGTATCTACCAGCAACGGAGAGCATGCAAGATCACAAATATCATAGACATGATAGATCAATAATCAACTTGACATAGTACTCAATATTCATCAGATCCTAACAAACACGACATGTAGCATTACAATAAGATGATCTTGATCATGTTAGGCAGCTCACAAGATCTAAACATGGTGGCATAAAATAGGAGAAGACAACCATCTAGCTACTACTATGGACCCGTAGTCCAAAGATTAACTACTTACACATCACTACGAAGGCAGTCATGGTGATGATGAAGGCCTCCGGTGATGATTCCCCTCTCCGATAGGGTGCCGGGAAGAGCTCCAGAACCCTCCTGATCTAGGGTCAACGACGACGGCGGCTACGGAACTTTTCATGGATGGAGGCTCGGGCCTTTAGGGTTTTCCCGAGGATGTGAATATACAGGCGGAAGGGCGAGGTTGGTGGGCGCCCAAGGGGCCCAAACCATGGGGCAGCGCGGCCAGAGGGGGGGGGGTCGCGCCACCACCAGGTGTGGCCGCCTCGTTGCCGTACTTCGTCTCCCCTTCGGACTCCGTGAATGTGTCAGAAAAATAGGCACTTTGTATTTTGTTTCATCTAATTCTGAGAATATTTTCTTCAGTAATAATCTGAAATAGAAAAACAGCAAAAAACAGGAACTGACACTGTGGCATCTTGTTAATAGGTTAGTTCGAGAAAATGCATAAAAATGCCACAAAGTGTAAACAATGCATAAAGCAATTGGTGTAAAAATAAGCATGGAGCATCAAAAATTATAGATACGCTTGCAACGTATCAAAGCACTCCAGAACCAGAACGATCTGTCACCATAGCATTGGTGATAAAGCTGCTTAAACCTAGACTTTCCCAAATTGCTCTTGCAGGTTAACATTTAAAGAGCAGATGGAGTATATCCTCTGCATCAAGCTGGCATAATGGGCACTCATTGCTGTCACCAATATGCCGGTTGATAAGAATACTTTTAAGAGGGAGAATTCCGTGTAGAGCACGCCAGACAATTTTTTTAACCTTGCTCGAAATTTTAAGTTTCCACACTATCTTCCAAATCGGGTTCGTTGCTGATGTCTACACACGCTTCTGTTCTTGTAGACAGTGTTGGGCCTCCAAGTGCAGAGGTTTGTAGAGCAGCAGCAAGTTTTCCTTAAGTGGATCACCCAAGGTTTATCAAACTCAGGGAGGAAGAGGTCAAAGCTATCCCTCTCAAGCAACCCTGCAATTACGATACAGAAAGTCTCTTGTGTCCCCAACACACCCAATACACTTGTTAGATGTATAGGTGCACTAGTTCGGCGAAGAGATAGTGAAATACAACCGGTAGTGATGATTATGAGTAGCAACTGTAATATGAAATAAGTATCGCTGCAAGCAAACATGTAACAAAACAGTAAGTAAACGGTGTGCAATGCTTGGAAACAAGGCCTAGGGATCATACTTTCACTAGTGGACACACTCTCAACAAATATAACATAATTGAACAAATAAATAACTTCTCTTCAGTATGCTACTCTGAATTACTCACCTATTGAATAGCACTAATCATTGCGTAGTGGCTACAGAAGCACCCCTTAAAGTTCATCAAGTACTTGACAAACACCACTCATAGAGATATCCAAATCAAATCACAACTCAAGATAAATATTATTGCAACTTAGACCAAGTACTAACACGGTGCACACACTATCAACATTACACCATGAAAGGAGGAATATATCACTTCAATACTATCATAGTGATAATTATTCTCATAATCCATAAGAGATCACAATCGTAGCCTAGACCAAGTACCACCATGATTTACGCACTGTCACCGTTACACCATGGCAGGAGGAATAGATTACTTTAATAACACACTAGAGTATATATAATGAAGAAGAGTAACATCTACTTATTCAACATGATACAAAGCTCACGATCACATAAAGATCACATCATGGGAGAGAGAGGTGAACCACATAGCTACCGGTAGAGCCCTCAGCCCCGGGGGAGAACTACTCCCTCCTCATCATAGGAGACAGCAAGGTTGATGGAGATGGCGGTGAGGTCGATGAAGACAGCGGAGACGGCGATGGAGACCGAGGGAGATGGTTCCGGGGGCACTTCCCCGTCCCGACAGGGCGCCAGAACAGAGACTTTTGTCCCCCAAAATTTGACTTTGACGGCGGCGGCGCTGCGGTACTGTTCTGGTAGTTTCGCCGACCCCTTTAGGCTTTTCCGTCCCAAGGCTTCTAATAGGCGAAGGGCCGTCGTCAGGGGTGGCCCCAGGCCTCCTCACACCAGGTGGGCGCGGCCAGGGGCTGGGCCACGCCCCCTACGTGTGCGGGTGGCCTCTGGCCCCCCTTCGGCTCTCTTTCGGTCTTTGGGAAGCTTCCGGGAAAAATAAGACTTCTGGAACTTGCTTCGTCCAATTCTGAGAATATTTCCTGTGTAGCTTTTCTGAAACACAAAAACAGCAGAAAACAGGGAACTGGCACTGTGGCATCTTGTCAATAGGTTAGTTCCGGAAATCGCATAAAAACGCCACGAAGTGTAACAAAATAGTAGGCAAATGGTGTAAAAACAAGCATGGAGCATCAAAAATTATAGATACATTGGAGACGTATCAAGCATCCCCAAGCTTAACTCCTGCTCGTCCTCGAGTAGGTAAGTGATAACAAAAGAATAATTTTTAAGGTGACATGCACCTACACAATCTTGATCATATATGTAAGCATTTGTGAGCTGGGATCATAAGAACTTAAAACATGGGCATGAAGATATAATCTTGACAATAAAGAACTTAGCAACCATGTGGTAAACATGAAAATGAACACAAACAAAAGATCATGAAAATGAAACAATGAAAGTCAAATGTGTGTTCAAATCATAAGAAAAAACATACAAATGGTTTTCAGCTTGTCCTTCATAGAGAGCAAAACATAAATGTATAGGACACCTTTAAGTTTAAGAGGGCGACTAGATACAAATAATTTAAGAACAAGTGAAACCAACAATATGAATCAATCAATGAAAACTTTGGGACAATGCACATTATAGTAAGAATGATAACTATGCTCTCTTAATGGTGCATAAAGATAGAAGGTGGTGACTCAACATAAAAGTAAAAGAAATGCCCTTCGCGGAGGGAAGCAGTGATTGCAAGTTTTATAGACCTTCAAAAAATTATGTTACTTACCGGCTTTGAGCTCTCATTGCCCCCATCATAAGCATCTTGAATGGTTAATGTTAATGCGAGAACAATTATGATGCATATGCTTGACAAATCATAAGTTGAAAACCTCGTGTCCCGTGAATACGAGTACCCAAACCTCATGCTACTCAACTTAGAGTCTCAAGCAAGGCTCTTGTCATCGTAAGTATATATGTATCATCGAAAACCGCCAACGGGGTACCTCCGTGCCCGATGACATGGAACAAGTCCACATCAAAATAACAGGATAAGCAGACAATGAACACATTGACATCTCTTTTATTTACCAATTGTATAGCTTTTTATTTTGAGATGCATCGTCGAATGTCCACTATGGGTATGCTGCAAATTTCCACCATGAATTATGCATGGCTTAGATTGGCGGCCCAGGCGTTTTCCTAACACATATACAAACTCCATGATCCCCACAAGATTCCCAATTCATTTCACACCGCGGGCATCCATAAACAAAAGATCACGATATCAACTCAAATAGGAAGTGCAATGCTGAAAGCTTGCCCCGTGACTGCATGGCTGGGCTAGTCTCCAACTTACAACTTGCAAGCATAACAACTCAACATAAGAGACCACAATGTCAAATTTTTAAGAACAAGAAAAAGTAAAGTGTGCCTTCCGGTTTGTGAGAGCTTTACTGGCCAATTTTTGCATAACACTGGTAAGAGTTTAATTTGAAGAGAAAATAAAAGCAAGTCAAATCTACTTGGAATAGCAAATTGCTAATAGGTATGTATGGTGGACACTTTGGCAAACTTGGTTTTTAGGAGTTGGATGCACGAGTAGATCTCATACTCAGTACAAGGCGAGGGCTAGCAAAAGACAGGGAGCGACCAACTAAGAGAGCAATAATGGCCATAATCATGCAAAGCGACAAAGCGACATTAAAAGAAGCATAAGATGGCATCAAAAGTCAAAAACTAAATGATCATAGAGGCTATTGGCAACTTTGTAAGAGTTTAACATGTGTGAGCATGCGCCAAGTCAACCCAAATAAAGCATCAAGGAGAAAACCAAAATAATGCTTCCAAATAATTAAAACAACGCCTGATTTTTTCAAAGGCTCATTAAGCAATCTCAGTTATTTGAGACAAGTCATGCTACAGCAAAACCACTAAGCATACTATCAAAAAGACATCAAGCATGACATGAAAAAGCCTAAGCCGTAGTCTACACAAGCTCCTTCTTGTACCACTTTTTTGCATAAAGCTTTTTCTCTTTTCCAACACCATTTGAAATTTTTTTAAGACACCTCTTTTGATGAAAACCAATAAAGATCAGAGACAAAAATATAACTTGATGAAAAGATATCACAAGGTATGAACGCAAATCAAGGTGAAAACAAAAACCAAAAGCAGTAGCAGAAAAAGAAGAACACTCGGTGAAATTGTAAGAATGAAAAACAGAGTGTTCTTGGCAAATAAAAACGAGTACATCTCCTCCAAAAGAAATTTGTTGGGATCCAACCATTTATTACAGCAAACAAAACTAAGCTAACTAAGAAAACTAAAATAACTGACGCTCCAAGAAAAACACATAGTGCATGAAGCAATAAAAATATAGTGTTTTGAAAGGTGACCTGATTTTTGCCGATGAAGAAGGGGTGCCTCCGGGGCATCCCCAAGCTTTGACGCTTGTACTTCTTGGATATTTCTTGGGGTGATGCATGGGCATCCCCAAGCTTGAGCTTTTGTCTATTCTTCAACTCATCTCATCATTCTCCAATCCCTACACTTGAAAACTTCCTTCATACAAAACTAAACACAAATCTATTAGCAACATTAGTGTAAGCATAACATATAATCAACCTTTTTTTGCTTCAGGTTTCAACCCAAAACCACCACATATATAGCGTATACTACTGTAGCAACTTCCCCAAAAGTTCCGTGATCAAAAGAACTCAAAAGAAAGCGATAAAGCGGCAAACACAAATATTGGCAGAAATCTGTCAAAACAGAACAGCTGACAAAGGTCGAATTTTTGAAGGGTTTTCTGTTACTCAAATAAAAAAGTGTTCAACTAATAAAAGTTTGGATATAACCTGGGGCATATGCACAAGAAATCGCAGGTCCAAAAGATATACAGACAATTTATACGAATTTTTATGGTGTAGCACCGAAAACAGTTTCAGGACAGCAACATCCCCAAATCTTTACCTCACTCGAATTAGAGGCTTCTCTTGGCACAACAATGAAATAAAAAGGATAAGGAGCGGTCATTACAGTAGTAATGACTTCCAAGACTCAAATAAAAGAAAAAGTACTGAAAATAAAACATTGGGTTATCTCCCAAGAGTGCTTTTCTTTAACGCCTTTGAGCTAGGCGCAGTAATTTGCAAAGATGCTCATGTGGGCGCCATATAAGAGCTTGAGGCAAAGGCGCCATATAGGAACTTAAAGCAACAGAGAGCATCAATAAGCAAAAATGAAAGACATTTAAATCTGAACCACTTCCTATGAAAAATAGTCTTGTAAAGAGACAAGTCATGAAAGCGCAAAGCAAAAAGCATAGGAAGGCAAAACAAGTACAACTTCAAGAATTGCAACATAAAGAGGGGAAACTCAATATTGTTGAGATCCATCAAACCATATTTCCCTCTCTCATAATAAATTTCAGTAGCATCATGAATAGAATTAACAATATAACTATCACATAAAGCATCCCTATCATGAGCCACATGCATAAAAGGATTAATACTCCTCACATGAACAATCGTAGTAGGAGCAGATTCAACAGAAAAATTATTCTCATCACCATAATCATCAAAAACAGGAGGCATATTGTAATCATAACTAATTTTCTCCTCAAAAGTAGGTGAACTAAAAATATTATACCCATCATCATAACCATCATAAACTAGAGGTTTAGTATCATCACAAGCTAGAGAACAGCTATTTCGCAAAGCATATTCATCAAACATATCATCATAAGAAGGAACATGGATAGCACTAATGGCACAACAATTATTAACCTTAGAATTGGTACCAAAAAGATTTTCAATATCAAAAGTAGAGTGCTTTTCCCAATCATGATCACTAACATAAGTAATAGCCATAGGAATATCATCCCAATCAGAATTATCATAATCTATAGCAGGATCATAACGCTTAGGGGAAGATACCGTGTCCTCTCGCCTCTTACTCCTCTTCTTCTTCTTCTTCTTCTTCTTCTTCTTTATACTCTTCTTACTCTCTCCTTTTGGAGGGAGAGACTTGAAGAGCATCTTCTCCACATATTCTTTAGGAGGGAAAGGCATCTTCTCCACATAATCTGGTTTGCTGACAAAAACAACAGAAGAAACTTTGGAGGATTCCTCCTCTCTATTAATAAGATCAAAACATCTATTAGTCCTGTCATAGCTTGGCAAAATATCATGTTTCATAAGATCTTGTAAGTAAGTATTTTCAAGGCAATCTTTGGCACAATAGAGACGACAACCACGAAGGGTGCTATTAATGTCAACATCTCTCATATCAACCAAAGAAATCTTTCTAGATGTCTCTTCACAATTCAAAAACAAAGTAAGCTCATCATACTGATTGAAAGTAATCTTATCATCACAATACAAATCTGCGGTACTCGTTCGATTAATTGGGCATTGAAAATTAAAGTGACCCCTTTTACCGCAAAGTTCACAAAGAAAAGGATAAATATCACAAACCCTTTCACCAAGCACATCTTGATCCTTGAGCCACATACTGGTTTCTTCATTTGCGTGGGTGATGTAATAATCTTCCTTGTTGTAACTCTGTTCACAAGGTCTATGTATTCCACAAAAAATAACATGCTTATAAGAAATAGGACTTTCAGAAGTTCTAGCATGTTTATTGGAATCATCAACAATAATATCATTTTCTACGCGAGTGTCCTTAAAAGGTTCATGATACACGTCCCCATTTCCTTTAGGAACATGATGTCTACGCACTTCTATTCTTGTAGACACTTGTTGGGCCTCAAAGTGCAGAGGTTTGTAGAACAACAGCAAGTTTCCCTTAAGTGGATCACCCAAGGTTTATCAAACTCAGGCAGGTTAGAGGTCAAAACTATCCCTCTCAAGCAACCCTGCAATTACGATACAGAAAGTCTCTTGTGTCCCCAACACACCCAATACACTTGTCAGATGTATAGGTGCACTAGTTTGGCGAAGAGATAGTGAAATACAAGTGGTATGGATGATTATAAGT
The DNA here is from genome assembly GCA_007115705.1 of Dactylis glomerata. Taxonomy (NCBI): domain Eukaryota; kingdom Viridiplantae; phylum Streptophyta; class Magnoliopsida; order Poales; family Poaceae; genus Dactylis; species Dactylis glomerata. Next base: position 265,348 of record QXEO01000521.1, read on the forward strand.
AGCAAACGTGATGTGAAATAAATATCGCTGCGAGCAAACAAGTAACAAAATAGCAAGTAAACGGTGTGCAAAGCTTGGAAACAAGGCCTAGAGATCATACTTTCACTAGTGGACACACTCCCAACAATATAACATGAATGAACAAATAAACAACTTCTCTCCACTATGGTACTCTGAATTACTCTCCTATTGGACAACACTAATCATTGCGTAGTGGCTACAGAAGCACCCCTTAAAGTTCATCAAGTACTTGACAAACACCACTCATAGAGACATCCAAATCAGATCACAATTCAAGATAGATATCATTGCAACTTAGATCAAGTACTAACATGGTGCACACACTGTCAACATTACACCATGAAAGGAGGAATAGATCACTCAATACTATCATAGTAATAATTACTCTCATAATCCACAAGAGATCACGATCATAGCCTAAACCAAGTACCACCACGATGCACGCACTGTCACCGTTACACCATGGCAGGAGGAATAGATTATTTTAATAACACCACTAGAGTACACTATAATAATTAAGCATAGGAGTAGCATAATATTTGAATAATAACATCTACTTGTTCAACATGATACAAAGCTCACGATCACATAAAGATCACATCATGGGAGAGAGAGGTGAACCACATAGCTACCGGTAGAGCCCTCAGCCCCGGGGATGAACCACTCCCTCCTCATCATAGGAGACAGCAAGGTTGATGGAGATGGCGGTGAGGTCGATGGAGATGGCGAAGACGGCGATGGAGACCGATGGAGATGGCTCCGGGGGCACTTCCCCGTCCCGGCAGGGTGCCGGAACAGAGACTTCTGTCCCCCGAAATTCGTCGGTGGCGGCGGCGGAGCTGCGGAACTGCTTCCGGAAAATTGCCGACTCCCCTAGGGTTTTCTGTCCCGAGGCTTTATATAGGCGAAGGGGCATCGAGAGAGGGCAGCCAGGGGCTCCTCACACATGGGTGGCGCGGCCAGGGCCTGGGCCGCGCCACCCTAGTGTGAGGGCAGGCCCTGGCCCCTCTCCGGCTCTCTTTCGGATGTCTGGATGCTCCCGGGTAAAATAAGACTTCAGGAACTTGTTTCGTCCAATTCCGAGAATATTTCCTGTGTATCACTTCTGAAACACAAAAACAGCAGAAAACAGGGAACTGGCACTATGGCACTTGTTAATAGGTTAGTTCCGGAAAATGCATAAAAGTGCCACTAAGTGTAACGAAACATCGGGTAAATGGTGTAAAAACAAGCATGGAGCATCAAAAATTATAGATACGTTGGAGACGTATCAGCATCCCCAAGCTTAACTCCTGCTCGTCCTCGAGTAGGTAAGTGATAACAAAAGAAATAATTTTTGAGGTGACATGCACCTACACAATCTTGATCATATATGTAAGCATTTGTGAGCTGGGATCATAAGAACTTAAAACATGGGCATGAAAGATATAATCTTGACAATAAGAACTTAGCAACCATGTTGTAAACATGCAAATGAACACAAACAAAAGATCATGAAAATGAAACAATGAAAGTCAAACATGTGTTCAAATCATAAGGAAAAACATAACAAATGTTTTTCAGCTTGTCCTTCAAAGAGAGCAAAACATAAATGCATAGGACACCTTCAAGTTTAAGAGGGCGACTAGATACAAATAATTTGAGAATAAGTGAAACCAACATCATGAATCAATCAATGAAAACTTTGGGACAATGCACATTATACTCAGAATGACAACTATGCTCTCTTAACGGTGCATAAAGATAGAAGATGGTGACTCAACATAAAAGTAAAAGAAAGGCCCTTCGCAGAGGGAAGCAGTGATTAAACATGTGCTAGAGCTTTTCATTTGTAAAACAGAGAGATAAAAATTGGTTTTGAGAGGTGGTTGCTTTTGTCAACGACTAGCAATGGGGTTCTTACTATCTTCCATATAAAAATGAAGCAAGTTTTTGAGATAGAGATTGGCACTTTTGTGCTCTTTTATAAAGCTTGGCACTCCTCCCCACCTTTTTTTCCTTTCACAAACCATGGCTAACCGATTCCATCGGGTGCCCACCAACATTCACATTCCATGGAGGAGTGCTTTTTTTTTGGAATAAGCAATATGGAAGATAGCAAATCCGACCACTACGTCCCCATGAGCTGAAAACAGTGTCACAAAATGAGAAGTATATTGAAGGTTTTTTCAAAGGTAGCACATGAAAATTTACTTGGAATGGCTTACAAATACCATGCATAGGAATTTATAGTGGACACAATGGCAAACTTGGTTTTTGGGAGTTGGATGCATGAGTAGAGCTCATACTCAGTACAAAATGAGGGTTAGCAAAAGACTGGGAGCGACCAACTAAGAGAGCAATAATGGCCATAATCATGCAAAGCGACAAAGCGACATTAAAAGAAGCATACGATGACATCAAAAGTAAAAAAACTAAATGATCCTGAAGGCTATTGGCGACTTTGTAAGAGTCTAACATGTGTGAGCATGTGCCAAGTCAGCCCAAATAAAGCATCAAGGAGAAAACCAAAATAATGCTTCCATACAATAAAAACAACGCATGATTTTTTCAAAGGCTCATTAAGCAATCTCAGTTATTTGAGACAAGTCATGCTACAGCAAAACCACTAAGCATACTATCAAAAAGACATCAAGCATGACATGAAAAAGCCTAAGCCGCAGTCTACACAAGCTCCTTCTTGTACCACTATTTTGCACAAAGCTTTTTCTCTTTTCCAACACCATTTGAAATTTTTATAAACACCTCTTTTTATGAAAACCAATAAAGATCAGAGGCAAAAATACACCTTGATGAAAAGATATGACAAGATCTGAATGCAAACCAAGGCGAAAACGAAAACCAAAAGCAGTAGCAGAAAAAGAAGAACGCATCGATGAACGATAAGAGTGAAAAACTGAGCGTTCTTTGGCAAATGAAAAGCAAGGCAACTTCTCCAAAGGAAACATGATGTGATCTAACCATTATTGCAGCAAACTAAACTAAACTAATACTGAAAACAAAAACAACTAACGCTCCAAGAAAAACACATAGTGCATGAAGCAATAAAAATATAGTGTGTTGAAAGGTGACCTAATTTTTGCCAATGAAGAAGGGGTGCCTCGGGGGCATCCCCAAGCTTTGACGCTTGTACTTCTTGGATATTTCTTGGTGTGATGCATGGGCATCCCCAAGCTTGAGCTTTTGTCCATTCTTCAACTCATCTCATCATTCTCCAATCCCTACACTTGAAAACTTCCTTCATACAAAACTAAACACAATTCTATTAGCAACATTAGTGCAAGCATAACATATAATCAACCTCTTTTTGCTTCAGGTTTCAACTCAAAACCACCACATATATAGCAAATACTACTGTAGCAACTTCTCTAAAAGTTCCATGATCAAAAGAACTCAAAAGAAAGCGATAAAGTGGCAAACACAAATATTGGCAGAAATCTGTCAAAACTGAACAGCTGACAAAGGTCGAATTTTTGAGGGATTTTCTGTTGCTCAAATCAAAAAATGTTCAACTAACAAAAGTTTGGATATAACCTGGGGCATATGCACAAGAAATCGCAGGTCCAAAAGATAACCAAAGAATTTTCACGAATTTTTACGGTGCAGCACCGAAAACAGTTTCAGGACAGCAACATCCCCAAATCTTTACCTCACTCAAATTAGAGGCTTCTCTTGGCACAACAAAAAAATAAAAAGGATAAGGAGCGGTCATTACAGTAGTAATAACTTCCAAGACTCAAATAAAAGAAAAAGTACTGAAAGTAAAAAACATTGGGTTATCTCCCAAGAGTGCTTTTCTTTAACGCCTTTGAGCTAGACGCAGAAATTTGCAGAGATGCTCATGTGGGCGCGCTTGAGGCAAAGGCGCCATATAGGAATTTAAAGCAATAGAGAGCATCAAAATGAAAATGTGAAAGACATTTATATCTGAACCACTTCCTATGCATATGAATCTTGTAAGAAAATAAATCAACGAGGCACATAGTAGCAAGCATGGATAGATAAAACAAGTGTCACTTCAAGATTTGCAACATAAAGAGGGGAAACTTAATATTGTTGAGATCCATCAAACCATGTTTCCCTCTCTCATAATAACTTTCAGTAGCATCATGAATAGAACTAACAATATAACTATCACATAAAGCATCTCTATCATGAGCCACATACATAAAAGAATTAATACTCACCACAGGAACAATAGTAGTAGGGCAAATTCAACAGAATAATTATTCTCATCACCATAATCATCATAAATAGGAGGCATATTGTAATCATAACTAATTTTATCCTCAATAGTAGGTGAACTGAAAATATTATACCCATCATCATAACTATCATAAACTAGAGGTTTAGTATCATCACAAGCTAGAGAGCAACTATTTCGCAAAGCATATTCTTCAAACATATCATCATAAGAAGGAACATCACATATGGGAGATAAAATATCATCAGAGCAAATTTTCTCCACTAAAGCTGGGGAACTAAAAATATCATGCTTAACAAAACCAGCTTCCCCAAGCTTAGACTTTTCTATAACATTAGCATTAACGGTATTCAAAGCATTCGTACTAATAACATTGCTATGCGAAATAAGCTCCAAAGGATTTTCAATTTTCTCTTCAAATCTAAAATCAGGAAAAAGACTAAAGAACTCTTTGTTTTCCATTAAGCCTAACTAGTGAAAATAAAAACAAGAAACAAAAAGATGTAATTGCAGAATCTAAAGGAAATAACTCCGAGCACTCACATAGGAGGATGCGAGTACCTTTTACCTTACCTCTCCGGCAACGGCGCCAGAAAAGAGCTTGATGTCTACGCACTTCTATTCTTGTAGACACTTGTTGGGCCTCCAAGTGCAGAGGTTTGTAGAATAGCAGCAAGTTTCCCTTAAGTGGATCACCCAAGGTTTATCGAACTCAGGGAGGTTAGAGGTCAAAGCTATCCCTCTCAAGCAACCCTGCAATTATGATACAGAAAGTCTCTTGTGTCCCCAACACACCCAATACACTTGTCAGATGTATAGGTGTACTAGTTCGGCGAAGAGATAGTGAAATACAAGTGGTATGGATGATTATAAGTAGCAAACGTGATGTGAAATAAATATCGCTGCGAGCAAACAAGTAACAAAATAGCAAGTAAACGGTGTGCAAAGCTTGGAAACAAGGCCTAGAGATCATATTTTCACTAGTGGACACACTCCCAACAATATAACATGAATGAACAAATAAACAACTTCTCTCCACTATGGTACTCTGAATTACTCTCCTATTGGACAACACTAATCATTGCGTAGTGGCTACAGAAGCACCCCTTAAAGTTCATCAAGTACTTGACAAACACCACTCATAGAGACATCCAAATCAGATCACAATTCAAGATAGATATCATTGCAACTTAGACCAAGTACTAACACGGTGCACACACTGTCAACATTACACCATGAAAGGAGGAATAGATCACTCAATACTATCATAGTAATAATTACTCTCATAATCCACAAGAGATCACGATCATAGCCTAAACCAAGTACCACCACGATGCACGCACTGTCACCGTTACACCATGGCAGGAGGAATAGATTACTTTAATAACACCACTAGAGTACACTATAATAATTAAGCATAGGAGTAGCATAATATCTGAATAATAACATCTACTTGTTCAACATGATACAAAGCTCACGATCACATAAATATCACATCATGGGAGAGAGAGTGAACCACATAGCTACCGGTAGAGCCCTCAGCCCCGGGGATGAACTACTCCCTCCTCATCATAGGAGACAGCAAGGTTGATGGAGATGGCGGTAAGGTCGATGGAGACGGCGAAGATGGCGATGGAGACCGATGGAGATGGCTCCGGGGGCACTTCCCCGTCCCGGCAGGGTGCCGGAACAGAGACTTCTATCCCCCGAAATTCGTCGGTGGCGGCGGCGGAGCTGCGGAACTGCTTTTGGAAAATTGCCGACTCCCCTAGGGTTTTCCGTCCCGAGGCTTTATATAGGCGAAGGGGCATCGAGAGAGGGCAGCCAGGGGCTCCTCACACATGGGTGGCACGGCCAGGGCCTGGGCCGCGTCACCCTAGTGTGAGGGCAGGCCCTGCCCCTCTCCGGCTCTCTTTCGGATGTCTGGATGCTCCCGGGTAAAATAAGACTTCAGGAACTTGTTTCGTCCAATTCTAAGAATATTTCCTGTGTATCACTTCTGAAACACAAAAACAGCAGAAAACAGGGAACTGGCACTGTGGCACTTGTTATTAGGTTAGTTCCGGAAAATGCATAAAAGTGTCACTAAGTGTAACGAAACATCGGGTAAATGGTGTAAAAACAAGCATGGAGCATCAAAAATTATAGATACGTTGGAGACGTATCAGAACATTCATATGGGAAGCAAAGACTTTAAAGCAATCAACCATAATTTGAGGATCAAGACCATATTTAGCACTAAGCTCTTGAAAATTAGCAGTTTCAGTGAAAGACTTAATGCAATCAAACTCATAATTCATACCTGATCCTTTACCTTTGTCGCTATCCCAACCTTCAATATTGTTTTGAATTGTTTCAAGCAGATCCCACTTGGTGTCAACATCCTTGCTTGTGAAAGACCCATCAAAGCATGCATCTAGATAGTCCTTGTAATATCCTGAAAGCCTTGCATAAAAATTATTAATAACAATATTACAGGGAAGATCATGAATATGATATTTGTGCATTAGTAACTTCAATCTTCCCCACGCTTGGGCAATGCTTTCTCCCTCATGAGGCCAAAAGTTATATATCTGATTACGATCTTTATGAATTTCACATGGAGGATAAAACTTGGAATAAAAGAGAGGCACAATTTCTTCCTATGCAACAGCTGGACCATCTTCAAGCAGCCGATACCATTCCTCAGCTCTGCCTTTTAGTAATAAAGAGAATAGTTTCTTCTTAACTTAGTTCATTGAAATACCTGCACACTGGAACAACTCGCATAATTCATGTATAAAAAGCAAATGATCACCAGGATGGACAGTTCCATCTCCTAAATAGCAGTTATTCATAGCACGTTCAACAATCTTCATAGGTATTTCAAAAGGATGAGGAGCACAAGCATCATTAGAAACATCACATATGAGAGATAAAATATCATCAGAGCAAACTTTCTCCACTAAAGCTGGGGAACTAAAAATATCTTGCTTAACAAAACCAGCTTCCCCAAGCTTAGACTTTTCCATAGCATTATCAATAACGGGATTCAAAGCATTCGTACTAATAACATTGCTATGCGAAATAAGCTCCAAAGGTTTTTCAATTTTCTCTTCAAATCTAAACTTAGCAAAAAGACTAAAGAACTCTTTATTTTCCATTAAGCCTAACTAGTGAAAATAAAAACAAGAAACAAAAAGATGTAATTGCAGAATCTAAAGGAAATAACTTCGAGTACTCACACAGGAGGATGCGAGCACCTTTTACCTTACCTACCCGGCAATGGCGCCAGAAAAGAGCTTGATGTCTACACACGCTTCTGTTCTTGTAGATAGTGTTGGGCCTCCAAGTGCAGAGGTTTGTAGAGCAGCAGCAAGTTTCCCTTAAGTGGATCACCCAGGGTTTATCGAACTCAGGGAGGAAGAGGTCAAAGCTATCCCTCTCAAGGAACCCTGCAATTACGATACAGAAAGTCTCTTGTGTCCCCAAAACACCCAATACACTTGTCAGATGTATAGGTGCACTAGTTCGGCGAAGAGATAGTGAAATACGAGCGGTAGTGATGATTATGAGTAGCAACTGTAATATGAAATAAGTATCGCTGTGAGCAAACATATAACAAAACAGTAAGTAAACGATGTGCAATGCTTGGAAACAAGGCCTAGGGATCATACTTTCACTAGTGGACACACTCTTAACAAATATAACATAATTGAACAAATAAATAACTTCTCTTCACTATGCTACTCTGAATTACTCTCCTATTGAATAACACTAATCATTGCGTAGTGGCTACAGAAGCACCCCTTAAAGTTCATCAAGTACTTGACAAACACCACTCATAGAGATATCCAAATCAAATCACAACTCAAGATAAATATTATTGCAACTTAGACCAAGTACTAACACGGTGCACACACTGTCAACATTACACCATGAAAGGAGGAATAGATCACTTCAATACTATCATAGTGATAATTATTCTCATAATCCATAAGAGATCACAATCGTAGCCTAGACCAAGTACCACCATGATGCACGCACTGTCACCGTTACACCATGGCAGGAGGAATAGATTACTTTAATAACACACTAGAGTACATATAATGAAGAAGAGTAACATGTACTTATTCAACATGATACAAAGCTCACAATCACATAAAGATCACATCATGGGAGAGAGAGGTGAACCACATAGCTACCGGTAGAGCCCTCAGCCCCGGGGAAGAACTACTCCCTCCTCATCATAGGAGACAGCAAGGTTGATGGAGATGGCGGTGAGGTCGATGAAGACGGCAGAGACGGCGATGGAGACCGATGGAGATAGCTCCGAGGGCACTTTCCCGTCCCGGCAGGGTGCCGGAACAAAGACTTCTGTCCCCCGAAATTTGGCTTCAACGGCGGCGGCGCTGCGGAACTGTTCTGGAAATTTCGCCGGCCCCTTTAGGGTTTTCCGTCCCGAGGCTTCTTATAGGCGAAGGGGCATCATCAGGGGTGGCCCCAGGCCTCCTCACACCAGGTGGGCACGGCCAGGGGCTGGGCCGCGCCCCCTACGTGTGAGGATGGCCTCTGGCCCCCCTCCGGCTCTCTTTCGGTCTTTGGGAAGCTTCCAGGAAAAATAAGACTTCTGGAACTTGTTTCGTCCAATTCCAAATATATTTCCTGTGTAGCTTTTCTGAAACACAAAAACAGCAGAATACATGGAACTGGCACTGTGGCATCTTGTCAATAGGTTAGTTCCAGAAATCGCATAAAAACGCCACGAAGTGTAACGAAACAGTAGGCAAATGGTGTAAAAACAAGCATGGAGCATCAAAAATTATAGATACGTTGGAGACGTATCAGTTGCCGAACTCCGTGGGAGTGCAAGCTGACCCGCAACCCGCAGAAGCCCCAAACTGGTGACGCCACAGACAGTGATAGCCGGACCTAACAGTATACCGTCCATGACTTGAGTGTCTACAAGAATTTTGTCCTCGAATGATTGGCAAATATGTCTTTCATGTTGGGATTTCATATTCCCTGTTCAACCGTCAAGTTGCGTCCCATGTGCTTGTTCGAGTAGCATTACACTAGTAGAAAAATGTCTTCTATTCGCCTCCTTTAGTCCCCAAACATTTTGATTCGCGACTAATATGAGCATTAGTCCCGGTTTAAATGAAAATGTGGGCCAGGAAGCATTAGTCCCGGTTCAAATGGAGGCTTTAGTCCCGATTTGAGCCACCAACCAGGACTAAAGATCCACCAACCTGCTTGTCTGATCTTGTATTGCTTGTATAGTTGGAGCTGTTACAATGGTGCGCAGATTGGATCTGACTATGGTTGAAAAAGAGATGACGTGTACTATCCTATGCGTGGGATCTATGCGAGATTGTCCTTGTCTAGGGGATGCCCTTGGTGGCTTTATATATGCAGCCAGTTAGGATTTACAAGTAGTTTTTGCCTTCTACTCTAAGTCGAAGTGCTGGGCCTTGCGGGCTTCATGTATCTTCGAGCGGGCTTCTTCCTTGGCAGAAACCAGGTAGGCCAATATCGAAGACCCGAGGGGTCATACCCTCGTTAAGCAGTGTGAGAATAGATGACCAACCAGGAAGTAAGGACCACAAGTATGTGATTTGACATGAGAATAAAAGTGATTAGAGATTAGAGATTAAGTGGAGAGTGGAGAATGGAAACTGTTAAACAATTCAAATATTCAAAAATATGGAAATTCAAAAAATTCCAAAAAAAAATTGAGCTTTTTTTCAATAAATCTACCAGAAATTTTACTAGACCCCTTTAGTCCTGGTTGGAGCCACCAACCAGGACTAAAGGGTACTCCAGCCTTTTGCACACGACCCGGGCCATATAGAGGACATTTAGTCCCGATTTGTGAGCAACCGGGACTAAAGAGGGGGGCTTTAGTCCGGCTTTGGTAATCCTAGTTGGACAACCGGAACTAAAGCCCCTTACCAACCGGAACTAAAGTCTTTTTTTTACCGGTGTTAGAATCTAAATACGATTTGTTCCACGGAAGTTTACGTTTAGATGGTTTGGGAATTGGGAGTGATTTTCGCGCATCTAGCTTCCGATTTGGTGTCGAGAGAGTTGAATAGACGTGCAGCCACCCAGCATACGGATAGCGATCAACACATGCATGGCCCGTACGTGCAGCCACCTGGCGGGCACCGTGGGAATGGCACGATTGCTCCCTCCACGTCGTTGCCAAAGAAGAGCCTGGCGTCGCGTCGTATCGCATCCATGTCTACGGAAATTTGCACGTGTACGATAGGGTATAACAGGACACACAGAGCGTCGAAAAATTTCGAACACACCACGCGCACTGCGCAGCGAGCGCCGCGTATTCCTCTGCACGCGTTCGACACCGAGGATCCGAGGTGCACCGCGGCAACTAACTTGCCTCAAACCACCGTCGCAAGCGCGTCTCGGCGCCTAAGGCCGAGGAAGGCCTCGATCTCTATGACGGCGCGTCCGGGACAACCTCATCATCGGCGTCGAGCTCCTGACCACGGCCGACTCCGCGACGACGGCGGCGCGGCAGAAGCTGGGCCGCTGGGTTCGATGACGAAGCCGAGGAGAACACGCCGCACACGGGGCGAGGCGGTGCTCGACGGGTTGGCCAAGCGGATGGCGACGGCGGCCGCGCTGTGGCAGTAGGTGGCGGTGCGAGGCGTCCACGGGGCCGCCGGCGACGCGCTACGGCGGCGCTGGAGGCGTGCGCACGCGTGCCAGCGAGGCTCGTCGTGGCCGTGGCGTCGTCAATGGGCGCGCGCGTGTGACTGTGAAGCGCGGCCACCGTGGACATCGAGAATGGATGGGGCCTGATCAGGCCGCATCTGTCCCCGTGATCTTCTGCGAGACATATGGCTCCTGACAAATCAGCTTAATTTGCTTGTCCACTAAAAATAATGCAGTTAGTTAGAACTTGGAAGATACGATGAAAATCCAAACGGCCGGATGGTGTCACGCGAGCAAAGTGACCAAATTTCTTCATAATTTAGTTGAACTGATTAACTTTTTTTACTAATTATGGATCATATCACTAGTGGATAAAAGGCTATTAGTGGCGCACCAATTTGGACTATGCGTAGCGCATATGGGATGCGCCACCATTGTCACGCCACTAGTACAAATTTATCAGTGGCGCATCTCAATATGGGCCACGCATAGTTTGCACTTTAATGGCGCATATGCTATATGCGCCATTAGAATACTATGCGTGGCGCATATTTTTACATGCACCACTATTACTAAATACGCCACTAGCCACTAAAAATATGCGCCACTGACATTTCGTACAGGTCTAAAAAAACTGATAGTTTCTGGTATTTATACACAGCAATACACAACAATATATATAGGTATACAGTATAACTGCAGAATACACAGCATGCAATACAAAACGATATATCATCATCATCACAAACAATTAGAACCATTATAGTGACAAAGTTCCCGAATATTAGAAGTGTTGGAGCATATATACAACAAGTCTAAGCATCTGACACATTACACACACTACACATTACAACAAGTTGATCATCATCTTTAGCCAAGTTCCAAACTACCAAAAGATCGAGTAGACTACACCCGCAATGGTGAGCAAGACCGGGAGCACGATCATCAAGTCTTCATCCGGTTCTTGTTTCTCCGCTCTCCTAGGAGGTGGATCCTCCACCTAGCTTCCGCCAGCTCTCTCGTCGGGTACCCTTTGTAGCAGTTGCCGCTGAACTTGTTCACTTGCTTCTGGCAATCCTCCCACTCATCGTAGACTCCTGGTACCCACCCTTTGTACACCACGTAGCATCTCGGCATCTCTGTAGCCAAAGCCATATATATAGTATTCGAGCTATAAGAAAAGAGTTATATATGTCGACAAAGCCATATATCATATGCAACCGAAAGAATTAAAGGATTCACATGCATGTCGACAAAAGGAAAGTATTCGAGCTAAGAAAAGAGTTATATATAAGTATCATGTATACAAAAGTAAATAAGTCCAACAACGACGCTTTCGACTAAGGCAAGTTATAAGTTTACATCTCACACACAGACACACACCGGAATGAGTTGCAGACGGTAAAGTTTATGACTCAAGCACACACGATTGACATACACGCGAAAACGACTAGAAAGAATCATGAAGACTTTGGTTGACATGGCTCCGGGAACGGTTTGTAGCAATCTTTCGTTGTCCATGTCCTAGTGTCACGCTATTTCCGGAGCCGGTCTTTGATCTCACGCTTAGTCAACGGTCTGGCGCAGGACAAGGTCCCCCCCCCCCTTGTGATGACATCTTCTTGCAAGATAGTCGCAATCTGATTCTGGATGCGGAAGAAGTCGTCCCTAAGTTCAGCGTCCTCGATCCTTGCATGCTCTTCGGCCCATCCTCGGACACTAGATGGCGTCGTAAGCCTGTGTTCGTTCTGGACGATCGCCCTCATGTGATGGAGGGCGTAGAAGGCCTCCTTGACACTATTAGGCGGCTGCTTGACGCAGGGGAACTTGGTTACGTGCTTGAACATGTGTCTGTCATCCTTGACATTTTCCGTCCCCGCCCTGAAGTCGTCTCCTTTCTTGGCGTATCCCTCGAGAGCATCATCTAGAACACCCTTGATGTAGGCGTAGTTTTTCATCTTCGCCTCACTCCCCGAGTCTAAGTAGATGGCTACCAAGTACCTCGGGGCAACAAGGATCAATGTGCAGTATATATCTCTGCGCAAAACAGTTGACACGAAAGAATGTTGGAAAAGGAGCTATCGAAAACTAAGAAATGACAAGTTATTACGGTGGCCGAGCGAGTGTGCACTTACTCGGGAAAGTAAGGAAGAAGAATATCTTTTTTACTCTTGTTGTCCAGCAGGAACTTCTGGAGGTACTCCTTTGCTCTAGAACGGTTCGCTGGATTCAACAACATGCCTTCACGCATGAAGTAGGGGTCTACTATCGCGACGCCAGGGTTCTGCTCTCTGTTGACCTTCATCGCCCGCTGGAGCGCGTATAGGCGGACCAAGTTATAGTCCAGCCATTTGGCATTGAAAAGCTTGAAGACGTCCTCGTACGATATGAAGAAGATATCCGCGGGGTGATCATCGATGAAGCCCACGTCCGCTAGAACCTTCACCGTGAAAATGGGGTACGATGGATTTGTTTCCTTAAGAAGGCCCACCTCCAGAAACAGAATACCGTGCATAAGGTTCACCATCGCTCCACTCGCGTTTGCGACCTGCTCCTCAGTCATAACCGGTTTTTCAGCTTCATGAATTACGCCCTGCAAGGTGCCCTTAGCGGGTTGTGACATCGGGTCGTCCTGAACCCGGGGCCTCTTCAGACCGGCCGGCTGCTGGCTCGCAGACGGCTTATCCTTCTTGTTTCTCTTCTGGTGGTGCTTCTTCTGGATGGGACCACCGGTTGCCAACTGATCACCGCCGCTCACTACCTTATGGAGTGTGTTGGGGCTAAAAATATTTCCCGTATTGACTTTAGGATCAGCGGCGCCAGCATCCGGAGGCGTCTCCTCTAGGGCACCATGGAAGTCCAGACGCGTGCATGCTTCACATACATGAACTCTTCGAGCTTGGTGCCGAGTACCGGCGGCATCCGATCCTGCCTTTCCTTCTTCTTCTTAGCGGCGGCGTCCGATCCACCGACGTCCATGCGGTCACCGCCATGACTACTTGTGCCATCCTCCTCGTCGCCATTGCTGCTTCTGGCGTCGTCGCCATATTCGGCCTCGAAGTCATATTCGGACTCCGAGTCAACTTCATCGGCCGCAGCTTCTTTGGCCTCCTCGCCAACTTCATCGGCCGCAGCTTCTTCGGCCTCCTCGTCGGACCCGCTCAAGTCATCGTCAAGCCGCCAAAACTTTAGGTTGGCTTTTCTTGCTTCTTCTTCGACGTCTTTGTTTCCGCTCGACATGTCGACACTTCATACAAAAAATGCAATAATTTAATTAGTACAATTTAATTAAGCTAGAGTCGACCGAAAAATTTGGCATGACCTTTGCTTTTTTTTTTACCTCGGAGTGCCCATTTCTCAACCGGAACGGAAGTGAATCGACACTTCGGGAAAAATGGGCAACTCATGTAGAAATAACCTGCAGCAATTTACATATACAAAGCACATATGATCACAAAGTATAGCAGCAGCAGCATTCCAGCAAAGTATAGCATTAATTCCAGCAAAGTACAGCAGCAGCATCATCATATAGACCTCAAAATGGGATAAGTACAGCAGCAGCATCATCATATTCCAACAAATTCAATATATGGAATTACTATTCACTGCTTTCTTTATGCAGGCAGCTTGTCTACAAGATGCATTGGCTTCCATGGTCTATATTCTGAATGGCAAGGATGTGAAATATTACAATTAGAGAATGAATTTGACTATGTATGTTCAAAGTTGTTTGTTAACAGGGAGAAGCATATAACTCAAGGTATTAATCCTTATTGTGTAGTTATGAAGCATTGAAATAAATTCATATCATACATTCTTCTTTGTTGTAATAAAAATAGAGCCCTTCTCAAATTGAGAAGTCAGCATCAACATTTGGATATTATAGTTCTGTGAGAAATAAAAAAATGGTTGAGAGCTTTCAGGTGTCTTAATTCAAAACCCCCCTAAAATTTGTACAAGAGGCCTACATATTGTACAAGATCTTCAGCTTGGATGCTCTTTCGGTTTAGTCGCAGAGCAATAATTGAAAAATATTTTAAACCGATTCATGCAGAAAAGATATGATTAAGGCAACCAACTTAAGTAAACCACCTCCTGTTGTGTGCCAAAGCTCATTCTTTTTAAAAAATGAGAAGGGAAAGTGATTCAAAGGGCAGGAGCCATCATCATCAAATTTGATGGAAATGGTGACTTTCTACTAGATTGCTAAAAATGGAAGCATTTTTTTTTCAACACTCGGTTTCCTCAAAACCAAATAACCCTTCTAAATCATAATTGTATGTCAAAACTTAAAAGATCATAAAGTGAACATTCAAATCAAAACTATAAATATAGCACTATGAAGCACAACTCTGCACTCTTAACACACAGGCTAGAGGAACAAGAATTTTAAATTGAACATTTCTCACTCTCAACACGTTGAATAAAATGGCTATGTCCTAAAAGCTACACCTTTTTTACAGAAGTGAAATTCATTCTCGGCACCTATTATAACAGCCATGCCAGGATCAACTAACATGGAGGCAGATGTGTTAATTCCACAGTCAACCAATATTGTTAGATAGATAGCAAAAAGAGGCTATATCAAACAGAGCAAGGGTCACTATCAATTGTTTGCACACAGTTAGTTTAAGCACCAAAGTTCGTATCATTCATGCAATTAAATCTCCTATGAATAGCAGGAAGGTGTAACAGTTCTATCAAAAGTGAGAAAAAAAGCAAGCATCATCCTTCCTATCCATGCATGTCAATTCCACTGTTACTACTTACTAGTCAAATGGCACTAACTCAAAATTGTATCCAAAGATAGGTAGAAGACAGTAGCAAAGGAACTTCATGTTTCTGAAACGTAATCTAGTTACAGTTTACATAAGTTTCTCAATCTTGGACTGATTAAAAGAGATGATAACTGATGACCCACAAGTATAGGGGGTGTATCGTAGTACTTTCGATAAATAAGAGTGTCGAACCCAACGAGGAGCAGAAGGTGTTGATGAGCAGTTTTGATCAAGGAATCACTGTAAATACTAGCAAACAGGTTTTCAGGGGTATTTGGTAATACGAGTAAATAAAATGCGAGTAAATAAAAGATAGTAGTAACAATTGCAGCAAGTGGCCCAATCCTTTCTTCAGCAAAGGACAAGCCGGTTGTGTACTTATAATAACCAAACGTTCTCGAGGACACACGGGAGTTTCTGTCAAGAGCTTTCGCTTCATAGAGCCAATAGTATTTATTGGTTTGATAGGTGTTATGGGGGTGAACCTGTGCTAGCGTACTACCCTTACTAGGATAAATACACACTTGTGATTATACCCCTTGCAAGCATCCGCAAATACAAGAAAGTAATTAAGATAAATCTAACCACAGCCTTAAACTCTGAGATCCTACGCTCCCTGGTGAAATGGTTTCCCAACGGAGGTTTAGGTTTCTGTCACTCCTGCAACCCCACAATCGGTAGCCAAATACACAATGCATCTCACTAGGCCCATAAATGGTGAAGTATCATGTAGTCGACGTTCACATGACACCACTAGTGAAATAGCACCACAACAATATCAAACCATTAAATATTTCTCAACAATAATTCACTACTAACATCTTGACTTCTCCCATGTCCTCATGAACTAAACGAACTACTCACAAGAAATCATATGGATCATGATCAGAGGTGAAATAATGGTAAATAACAATCTGAACATAAACCTTAACTCAACGGTTCCACTCAATAGCATCAACTATAAGAGTAATCAACACCGAGAAAGTTTCCCCTATGAATATAACAAGATCCAACTCAAGATGTTACAGCGGGATGACGTGGTGATTGAACGGATCGTATGGGCACCTAGAGGGGGGGGGGGAATAGGTGCTACTCAAATTTTAGTTCTTTTTCAATTTAGGCTTGACACAAAGGTAAATTCTCTAGATATGCAACTAAGGTGAATTTACCTATATGTCAACTAACAAGCTAACCAAGATACAATATATAAAGGCAATAAAGGATAGAGGTAACCGAGAGTGGAGCACGCGGAGACACGGATGTAATTCTCGTAGTTCCTTCCTTTTAGGGGAAGTACGTCTACGTTGGAGGGGTGTGGTTGCCACAAAGGCCTAACCAACGCCACAAAGGCTCACCCTATTCTCCGGTGCAAGCTTCCGCCACAAAGGCCTAGCTCACTTTCCACTAAGGGATTCCTCGAGGCGGAACCGGCCTTTACAATCTTGGGGCACGCATCCACAACCGAATTGGAGGCTCCCAAGCACAACACAATGCTGTCAAACAACAAGTAGCAATATATCAAATACACAAACAAGGTCTTGGGACACAAGGGAACCCAAGACACAAGGGCCCTCAAGCAAATGAGAGGGGAAATCAAATCGCTTCGGTGAGGATGTAGAAGATGGTCTTCTCCTTCGATTCTCCAAGGATCAAGAGCTTTGGTGGGTTGAGGGAGGAGATCTAGTTGAATTGGTGGCTCAACAATGGTGGTGTTCTTCAATTTGGTCGAGCTCACTGTTGGAGAAGAAGAGGAGGGTATTTATACCCCCCCAAAATATCTGACCGTTGCCAGCCAGGAAGTACGGCTATAGCCGGAGATAAGTCCGGCTAAAGCCGGCCACACCGGCTAAAGCCGGTCTCAGACCGGCTATAGCCGGCCTGAAATATCCGGCCCAGCCGGAAATAGCCGGAAAAATAGCCGGTTGAGTCCAGAGGCGCAGAGCCCCTCTCGAAAACGAGCAGTCCGGCTATAGCCGGTCTGGGACCGGCTAAAGCCGGCCTTCCTGGCCAACTTTTATCTGAAACTTCTCCCAGAGCTGATTTTCACCATTTCCTCGATAATTTCATTTGGGCAATATTAATTATCAAGTATACCATATAAAACCCAATATCTTTGTGCAAGAATATTATAAAATCCTGCAAAGCATAATCACACATTAATAGATAATGTATTGTTAACAAACGCCAAAATCAATTAGGCGGGAAATGCTCTTTCAATCTCCCCCTTTTTGGTGTTTGATGACAATACATAATTTTGCATGTTTCAACCGATATAAAATATAGACGGAGCTCCCCCTTGCTATGTGCCTTATTTTAAATTTGTATTTGAATACAAAGACACATCAACAAGAAGAACTCCCCCTAGATTTTATAATGTGATCCATATGTGCACAAGATATATATATCATAATTCAATAGCACATAATCAAACAAACATATAATATGACAAGATATAGCAAGTAGTAGATAACAAGATGATCATACGGTCTACTACACATAAGCATATAGTCATAGTTCAACACATACTAGAGACAATAAGTTTAACCGTGGGACACAAGCGAGCAAGCACACGATATAAAAGCTTGTGACCCAACCAAATCCAAATGGAAACCACAAATCCAAATGGAAACACATGCAAATGGGACTTTCTCCCCCTTTGGCATCAAGACGCCAAAAAGGGAGACCACAACACGAGATCACTCATCAACATCATCAAAGTCCTCATCATCTTCATCATCTTCTTGATCATCGTCTTCTTCCTCTTCATCATCATCAACGTCTTCTTCCTCATCTTCATCATCAACGGCTTCCTTGCCCTTGGAGGTGACTTCGGCTAACTCCTTCCAATCAAAAGTTGAGCCCTCATTCCACTTGCCAAATGAAAAAGTGTCCTCAGATTGATCTTGCTCTTGGGACTCTTCTTCATGGCTAGCACCTTTGCCCTTCTCCACAGCCCTCAAACGTGCATCCAAATCCTTTTGCTTCTTGTGGATGTGCTTGCGGTCCACATAGTCCTTGTATTGAGTGTGACGCACATCATTGTTCATGCAAAACAAAGCCCTTTGCCACCACTTGAGCTTCTTCATCTCTTGAGCCATTCCACCACTTGGTGGATCCGCATTCTTCCTCCTAGAACCGGTAGCATAGATGTTGCCACCCAACACATCACTCGAAGAGGGATAAGCACTTGAGGTGCTAGACACCAAATGAGCGGTCTTCTTGTAGAGCTTGTTGGGCTTGTGCACTTCCAACTCTTCATCAAGCAAATCTTCTTCAATCTCAAAGTCTCCTTCAATGCCTCTGTCAATGATAAGCCTCATGATGAATGGAGCATAAGGAGGGATCTTCCTATCAAGCATAGCAATCTTCATCTCCATGAAGATGAAGTACATCACATCGAGCTCCATCCCTTCACAATCTCTTCCGGCCTCAAAGACAAGACGGGCATGGTGGAGCAAATGCACAAGACCACCTCTGATAGAATCATTGTTGCCCCCACTTGGAGCAATGTTGGCACGGAACATCCGGAGCAAAATATCATAGAGGGGAAGGAGATTTGCAGTCTCTCCCGCTTTGCCCCCTGGACCATACAAACCCTGGATCTTCCCCTTGTTGTATTCCGTGGTATCAAGATGCAAGCGGGCACCTCTAGGTCGATGAATGCCATCGAACCTATAGCCCAAAAGCTTCCCAAACCGAGACATGGTCGAGTACTTCCTCACTTCACCTGTCATCCAAGTGAAACCAACCTCATCCTGAGTATCAAACTCTAATGTGGCAAAGAACTGCTGAATCAGATGAGGGTTGTAGTCTTGCTTGAAGACCATCAACTTGTGCAACCCTAGCTTCTCGGTGACCCAAAGAGCATCGGCAAAATACTCATCTCTGGACAATGCTGCAATGTTGGTGACCTTCATAGGGCACACCTTTGTGCTCATGGTAGCATAAATCTGCTCAAAAATCCGCTGATGCTCTGACCGGTAGAAGGACGCACTGTCAATGTCCCTAGGCATGGTGTAGAATTTCTGCCCACGGAACTCCCGGTACTCTTGCTTGGACAGCTTCTTGAGATCACTCACGTTGGCAAACAGAGATTTCTTCTTCCGTTCCTCCAACCGCTTCTTTTTCATAGCAGCTGTCACACGGGCATCTTGATGCTCTTGACGGCGAGCAAGCGAGGGATCAACATATCTTGACCTCTTGGGTCGAGAGCCACCTGCAAACAGCACATATGTAGAAAGCATATAGGATAAGCATGCATGCCAGAGGATCAAAGAGCAATAGCACAAAAGGAAAAAGCATGACAGCAGTAGGTGATCTACACCGGCTATTTCCGGCCTCAGGCCGGCTTTAGCCGGTCAGGCCGGCAATAGCCGGTCTGACACCGGCTTTAGCCGGACCAGATGAACAAAATCGAAATCACAGCAGTAGGCCACCAAAGCTTGTCAAGCACTTTCAATTTATACAATGCAGGAAGGAAAACACGAGTCCAAACATTCTCAGATGAACAAGGTACCCAAAAATTCACCTAACCCTAACCCTAGAGAGAACTAGGGAGAGAGAGAGAGAGAAAGGTAGGGGAGGGTACCCTGATCCATAGGGGAGGACGCCGGAGAGGATGGCTGGCCGGAGAAGAAGCACCGGCGGCCGGAGGAGAGGATCGTCGGCGGCGGCGGCGGCTACCAAGGGAGGGGCTCGAGCGAGGAAGATAGGCGTGGGGGGTAACTGAGGAAACCCTCACCCCCCACGGCCTAAACAGATGGGCTCGAAAACCCCAGGCCGGCTATAGCCGGGTGGGCCGGCTAAAGCCGCACCCCGGCTATTTCCGGTGGAGGACCGGCTATAGCCGGTCTAGATGGCACAAACCAGATGAATTTGAATTCTAGGATTTCTGGGCATGCAAGAGAGGATGATTTGGCTTTAGATAAGTGGGCTTAGGACAGAAAACATGCATGGAGTGGTTCTCGGCACTTGGCATTGCAAAACACAAGAAATCTTTGGAAAAACCAATGCTAGTGCCTTCCCATTTCAAAGATAGAGACAATGATGAAAAAGCTCAATAAAACTCAAATAAGATTTGCAAGGAATCAACTCTTCGAAAAGAAGAGGTCGGTGGCCGAGGCCACCATGTATGAGTGTCATGGCATTGGACCGCGAAGATATACCTTGGGTCCATAACCAATACTCATCATTGAAGCTCATATATCACAAAAATGATAGAAAGAGAACAATTTTGTCACTATTGGCATTATGGGGGAGGGATAGCCCAATTAATTAGGACCGCACTCCCCCTATCTCCATGCCCACACCTAAACCAAACAAGTATTGAAGAATAGGTGTATTTGCAAGATGCTCAAGCCACACTCCTTGAATCAATGATATTTAGCTCATTCCTCAAATATCCAAATCTTGCTTCATCAAGGGGCTTCGTGAATATGTCGGCAAGTTGATCCTTGGTGCTTACATATGCAAGCTCAATATCACCACGGGCAACATGATCTCTAATAAAATGATTCCGGATCTCAATATGCTTGGTTCTTGAATGTTGCACCGGATTATAGGCTATCTTGATAGCACTCTCATTGTCACATAAAAGAGGCACTTTGTCACAATTGACACCATATTCCTTTAAAGTTTGCCTCATCCATAACAATTGAGTGCATCCACTTGCGGCGGCAATATATTCGGCTTCGGCGGTGGAGAGAGATATACAATTTTGCTTCTTAGAAGACCAACACACCAAAGACCTACCAAGAAATTGGCAAGCTCCGGAGGTTGATTTCCTATCATCCTTGTCACCGGCCCAATCCGAATCCGTGAAGCCACAAAGAGAGAAATCTGAACCCTTGGGATACCAAAGCCCATAAGTTGGGGTATGAACAAAATATCGAAAGATTCTCTTAACCGCCATAAGGTGGCTTTCTTTAGGAGCGGCTTGATACCTTGCACACACACCTACACTCAACACAATATCGGGTCTAGATGCGCAAAGGTAAAGCAAAGAACCGATCATAGAACGGTATACCTTTTGATCCACATCTTTACCATTGGGATCAAGTTCAAGATGACATTTTGTGGCCATTGGTGTGGCGGCCCCGTTTAGTTCCTTCATCTTGAACCTCTTGAGCATGTCTTGGACATATTTGGCTTGATAAATAAAAGTCCATTCTTTCAATTGCTTGATTTCAAAACCAAGAAAGAACTTCATTTCGCCCATCATAGACATCTCGAACCTATCGGTCATAAGCTTTGAAAATTCATCATTAAAGCTTTGTTAGTAGAGCCAAAGTTAATATCATCAACATATAGTTGGCATACGAAAAGCTCCCCATTGACCCTCTTAGTAAAAAGAGTAGGATCGATTTGCCCCACTTCAAACCCACAGTCTACCAACAACTCCCTAAGGTGCTCATACCACGCACGTGGGGCTTGTTTAAGGCCATAGAGTGCCTTATGGAGTTTGTAGACATGGTTAGGAAAGTTGAGATCCTCAAACCCCGGGGGTTGCTTAACATACACTTCCTCTTTCAATAGACCATTAAGAAATGCACTCTTAACATCCATTTGTTGCAACTTAAAATTATGATGAGTGGCATATGCAAGAAGGATACGGATGGACTCAAGACGAGCCACGGGAGCATAAGTCTCTCCAAAGTCAATGCCTTCAACTTGAGAGAAACCTTGAGCAACCAATCTTGCCTTGTTCCTCACAACAATTCCATGCTCATCTTGCTTGTTCTTGAATATCCACTTTGTGCCAATCACATTGCGGCACTCCTTTGGCTTCTCTACTAACACCCAAACATTATTGCGCTTGAAGTTGTTGAGTTCTTCATGCATAGCATCCAACCAATCCGGATCTTCAAGTGCTTCAAATACTTTCTTGGGTTCAACCATGGAGATATAAGCATGATGAGAGCTAAATTGTGCCAATTGACGCCGGGTTGACACTTTGCTTCTTAAATCTCCAATAACCCTCTCAAGGGTATGACCTTTAAGTTCCAAATCCCTTTCAACTCTTTTCTTGCGACGGGCTTCGATCTCCTCATTAGACCTTGGAGGAGTCACTTGATCATCTTGATCATTTTGGTCCCCGTCTTGACCATCAAATTGACCTTGATCATCATTATCTTCATGAGTAGGTTGATCTTGGTCTTGTGAAGAATTGGGGGCGGTTGAGATAACCGGAGAGGATGGTGGTGCCCCTTCTTCTTCATGAAGGTCCTTGTCTCGTTCTTCGGTTGGTGCATTAGTTGCTTCCTTGGGAGAGGCTTGTTGAGCTTGTGAAGATGAAGGCTCCACTTGAGTAGAGCATAGTCCTTCCCGGTCGGCCACAAGGTGTCCCTCAATAGGGCGGAAAAATCCCACGCCCATTCTTCCTATGGCTTCTCGAGGTATTTCATCATCTACATCACAAGAAACAACATCTCGCCCCCCTTGGGAGCCGTCATTCTCTTCGAATACCACACTACAAGATTCTTCAACACGTCCGGTGGACTTGTTGAAGACTCTATAAGTGTGGGATTCGGCACCATAACCAACAAAAATACCTTCTATTGCTTTTGGATCAAATTTACCTAAACGAACTCCTTTTCTTTTAAAGAAACACTTACACCCGAAAACCCGGTAGTAGGAGATGTTGGGCTTGCTTCCGGTGAGTATTTCATATGGAGTCTTGTTTAGGCCTTTGCGGAGGAAGAGCCGGTTTGAAGAATGACAAGCCGTAGAGATAGCTTCGGCCCAAAAGTTGTATGGAGACTTAAACTCCGCCAACATGGACCTAGCCATATCCATAAGAGTCCGGTTCTTCCTTTCGGCTACACCATTTTGTTGAGGGGTATATGCAGCGGAATATTGATGACGAATCCCCTCATCACTAAGAAATCCATTTAAGGTGTAGTTCTTGAACTCCGAGCCATTGTCACTTCTAATTGCCAAAATAGTTTGCCCATGTTGACGTTCAACTTCCTTGGCAAAGTCGATGACGGTTTGTTGAGTCTCACTCTTATGCTTGAAGAAGTAAACCCAAGTATATCTTGAATAGTCATCAACAATCACCAAACAATATTTCTTCCCACCAAGACTTGCATGAGAGGGAGGACCAAAGAGATCCACATGAAGGAGCTCCAAGATCCTCTTGGAAGAAATGATAGTCTTGCTCGGGTGGGGAGAATCATGCATTTTTCCTAGAACGCAAGCCCTGCAAACACGATCTTTGGCAAAAGAAACATTCTCTTTTAGTCCGAGTATGTGGTCACCCTTGTGAAGGCTTTGCAAAGTTCTCATATTGACATGGGATAAACGGCGGTGCCAAAGCCAACCCACATCGGCCTTTCCAAATAAACACATTGCACTTGTAGTGGTTTTCCCTAAAAAGTCCACCACATACAAGTTATTTTCAATGTGTCCAACGAAAGCGACCTTTAGAGACTTGCTCCACAAGAGTACCACAATGTCATTATCAATGAAGACGGCAAAGCCCATCTTACCAAGTGCACGAACTGAAAGTAAATTGTAACCTAGGGTCTCAACAAGCATGACGTCCACAAGGGAAATATCCGGTGCGACCACCACCTTGCCAAGACCCAATACCTCGGATTGTGACATGTCTCCATAAGTGACGGTTATATGATTGTCATTTGGTCTTATCTCCGTCATAATCTTCTTGCTTCCGGTCATATGACTTGTGCATCCACTATCAAGCACCCATTTTGATCCACCGGAAGCATAGTCCTACAAGAGATCATTGCTTGGTTTTAGGTCCCCATTTTTCAATGGGTCCTCTTTTGTTAGCAACAAGGGTCTTTGGAACCCAAATAGACCAAGCAACATAACCATCATGTGGACCAACATATTTTGCATAAACATGACCATAATAATCACGAAATAAAACATAGTGAGGGTTAGCAATTCCCGCATGATCATCATGAGTGGCTTTGCCACCCACAATAGGATCCTTCTTTGCTTGAGCGGGCTTGGCCTTCTTTTTCTTGTTGTTCTTCTTCTTCTTCTTCTTTGAGACATAGCCAATCCCCGTTTTATCACCAAATGCCTTTTGCTTACTCAAAAGGTCATTCAAGTTTTTCTCACCAATGGGAATGGAGGATTTGGCAAGCTCATCTTTCAACCTAGCATTTTCTTCAATAACATTTGCATGATCACAAGTAGAAGTAGAAGAACTAGGCACATTATTCTTAGTCAATTGAATTTGAAGTTGTTCATGTGACTTGGTAAGAATAGAGTGTTCACTTTTCAAGGCCTTGTGAGCCTTGTCAAGATCTTCTAAATCCTTAACAAGTATATCATGACCAACACCAAATTCAACCTTTTCCTTTTTAAGCATTTTTACTTTAGCACGAGCATGATCTCGCTCTTTAATGAGTTTGGAAACAACTTCATTATTAGCTTCCTCAATGGAATCGAGCTTCTCTTCAAGAGTTGCTCGTTCCTCTTGCTCTTCTTCAAGAGACTCGGTTAGTGAGGCAATATCTTGAGCATATTCTCTTTCAAGCCTCATTTGTTCATCTAGTTTTTCAAGAGTTTTACCATATTGGCTCAATAGACGTTCAAAGTGAATCTTATGAACACCATCTACACTAGACACATAATCATCAAAAGCAACAATTTCTTCCTTTACTCTAAGACTAGCAAGATCATTCAAGGAAGCATCATTTGTCTTAGAGGAAGAGAAAGATGTGGGTGATACCTCGGAAGACTTGGCCATAAGGCACTTGACGTTCTTGAGAAGAGAGTCCTCATTGGGGGATTCAAAGAGTGATGTGGAGGAGGTGGAGGTGGTTGCCATTGCGGCCATCTCACTAGTTGTGGTTTCTTCTTCATCACTCTCACTTGCGGAGTACTCTTCTTGAGTCAAGAACACAAACTTTGGTTGTCTCTTCTTTGGTCCACCCTTCTTCACAAATGGCTTCTTGGATGGTGACTTGGTCTTGCTTTTGAAGATGAGCTTTCCACCATGGTCTTCTCTCTTCTCATAAGGGCACTCGGCAACGAAGTGAAATCTATCATTGCAATTGTAGCAAGTCCTCACCCTTTGACCATTGTTGTCATTCCTTTGATAGCCACTTGACTTGCTTCTTCTTTGATTGTCTTCTTTAGCCTTATGAGGATCAACCCAAAAGGTTTTTCCATAGAAGGCCATGTGCTCATTGTACTCATGTCTTATGTCCTCGGGACACATCTCTAGTCTTGCTTCAATGCTTGCTTGAAGAGGAACCTCTTTCTCAAGCACACTAGCCTTTAATGCAAGATTGGAGCTTCTTTGCATTCCAATGGCACGAGCACGAGCATCTTCCGCATTTTGTGCGGAAACCTTGTAGGCTTGAATCTCTTGCATCACTTGATTGGAGGTCATCTCATTGAAGTTGTGCTTTCCTTGAACACTCTTTATATCCGCGGGCTCATATGGAGTGAGAGCAAGAATGTACTTCATCTTGATCCACTCATCATCAATATGGTGAGCACCGAGGTTCTTGAAGGTGGTAGCAATGGTCTTGAGTCTTCTATACATTTCTTGATGATCCTCACCATCCATCATGAAGAAACCCTCCGCTTGATTTGAGAAGGCAATATATCTTGTCTTCTTCATGCTCTCATTACCAACAAAGACGTCGGAGAGAGCTTGCCAACCTTCTTTGGCGGTGAAGAAGTGTTGGATGTGAGGTAAGTCCTTGGATCCCATGGCGACTTGAATCATGTGAAGAGCGGTAGCATTGAGTTGGCTATCGACCGTCTCTCTTCTTGTCATGTTGTGGGGATCCACGGCCTTGAATCCTTCCTCAACGATCCTCCAAAGCTCGATGCAAGAACTGCGCATATGAGAGATCATTTGATATTGCCATTGACCAAAGTTTAATGCATCAAGCTTAGGTGGATCACCTCTATGGTTAATATGAGGATGAGGAACCGGCGGGTCGGGTGAATACCAATGAGGGAATTCACCTTTAACGTCGCCCTTGGTGGAAGACTTAGCATCGCCATTTTTGTCGGCACCCTCCTCATCTATCCCCACATTCTCCACTTGTGGAGTAGAGGGTTTTTCCGGAGGTGGAGAGGCATTAGTAGTTTTAGCTTGCATGAGTTGCGCTATCATTTCACGCAACTCATTTACTTGAGATGTCATGGAAGCCATGGATGATTCCAAAGATTTGAACTCACCCATGGAAACTTGACCCGAGCCCTCACTAGGTGATGTTTCCATACTCTTAGGCGGTTAAGCCCGAAATAAGAGCCGAGGCTCTGATACCAATTGAACGGATCATATGGGCACCTAGAGGGGGGGGAATAGGTGCTACTCAAATTTTAGTTCTTTTTCAATTTAGGCTTGACACAAAGGTAAATTCTCTAGATATGCAACTAAGGTGAATTTACCTATATGTCAACTAACAAGCTAACCAAGATACAATATATAAAGGCAATAAAGGATAGAGGTAACCGAGAGTGGAGCACGCGGAGACACGGATGTAATTCCCGTAGTTCCTTCCTTTTTAGGGGAAGTACGTCTACGTTGGAGGGGTGGGGTTGCCACAAAGGCCTAACCAACGCCACAAAGGCTCACCCTATTCTCCGGTGCAAGCTTCCGCCACAAAGGCCTAGCTCACTTTCCACTAAGGGATTCCTCGAGGCGGAACCGGCCTTTACAATCTTGGGGCACGCATCCACAACCGAATTGGAGGCTCCCAAGCACAACACAATGCTGTCAAACAACAAGTAGCAATATATCAAATACACAAACAAGGTCTTGGGACACAAGGGAACCCAAGACACAAGGGCCCTCAAGCAAATGAGAGGGGAAATCAAATCGCTTCGGTGAGGATGTAGAAGATGGTCTTCTCCTTCGATTCTCCAAAGATCAAGAGCTTTGGTGGGTTGAGGGAGGAGATCTAGTTGAATTGGTGGCTCAACAATGGTGGTGTTCTTCAATTTGGTCGAGCTCACTGTTGGAGAAGAAGAGGGGGGTATTTATACCCCCCCCAAAATATCTGACCGTTGCCAGCCAGGAAGTCCGGCTATAGCCGGAGATAAGTCCGGCTAAAGCCGGCCACACCGGCTAAAGCCGGTCTCAGACCGGCTATAGCCGGCCTGAAATATCCGGCCCAGCCGGAATTAGCCGGACAAATAGTCGGTTGAGTCCAGAGGCGCAGAGCCCCTCTCGAAAACGAGCAGTCCGGCTATAGCCGGTCTGGGACCGGCTAAAGCCGGCCTTCCTGGCCAACTTTTATCTGAAACTTTTCCCAGAGCTGATTTTCACCATTTCCTCGATAATTTCCTTTGGGCAATATTAATTATCAAGTATACCATATAAAACCCAATATCTTTGTTCAAGAATATTATAAAATCCTGCAAAGCATAATCACACATTAATAGATAATGTATTGTTAACAAACGCCAAAATCAATTAGGCGGGAAATGCTCTGTCAGTGATGGTGGAGATGAAGGTGCTGGTGATGGAGATGATGATGATGATGATCCCGATGAAGTCCAGTGCGATGGTGATGACGATGGCGACGATCTCCCCTCTCCGGGAAGGAATTTCCCCGGTAGATTTCTCCTTGCCGGAGAGCTTTCTCTCTCTGGTGTTTTCCGCCCCGCAGAGGTGGCTGTGTCTAACTCTGAGCCCCCCCTTGACTTAGGTTTTTGGGGACGATGATGTACGCGGAGGGGCGAGACCAGAGGTGGGCCAGGGCGGCCTCACGCAGGGCCCGCGCAGCCAGGGGTGGGCCCGCGCCGCCCTGGCGTGTGGAGCCCCCCTGGCTCCCCTCGACTTCCCCTTCTGGCTTCCTGAGTCTTCTGAGAAAATATAATTTCTGGGTATTTTCCTGGAATTTTCCTGATCTTCAAAATATGGTCTCTTAATGGTCCTTTTTCCAGCAGAATCCTGACTCCGGCAGCAACTCCTCCGATAATCATCAAACATGTGAAAGCAAAGGAAATAACATCAGTATCATGTCTAAATATGAAATATATCAATGAATAACAGTAAATTATGATACAAAATAGTGATGCAAATTGGACGTATCAACCCCCCCAAGCTTAGACCTCGCTTGTCCCCAAGCGAAAACTAAACCCAGTAAACATGACCACAGGTTTATGGAGTGAAGTGTCGATAATCAAAATACGGACAAGAAGCATCACATTCACTAAGGCACAAATTATAATAGACAGCAACTTCCCTTTATAAGATGTAGACTTGCAATAGGTAAAAGGGAATCACATGTAAAGATGCACAAGGTAAATTATAATTGGCAATGGCAAACCTTAGTTCTTGGTCGAAGGGTGGAGAACAAACTATTCTCTCTTTTAAACAGAGCCTTTTAAAACAGAGCTAATATAGCAAAGACTATATGCTCAACAAGGTAAACTTTTGCATTCAAAGAAAGCTTTCAAAGATATATTCCTTCAGACAAAAGCATTATACAAAACAAGGAAGATAATAAACATGATTAAACGGATCAACATATGGATGAGTGAAACATAACAACTCTAATGCTTGCTTGAGACAGAGGGAAATAGGTTGACTCAACATAAAAGTAAAAGATAGGCCCTTCACAGAGGGAAGCAGGGATTAAACATGTGCTAGAGCTTTTCATTTGTAAAGCAGAGGTAAAAATTGTTTTGAGAGGTGGTTGCTTTTGTCAACGACTAGCAACGGAGTTCTTGATATCTTCCATACTAAACAAGTGAGAGCGGTTCCGAGATGTTTGATTAATTGGCACTTTGGTGCTCTTTTATAGCTTTGCACTCCTCCCCACCTTTTCCTTTCTCAAACCATGGCTAACCGATTCCATCGGGTGCCGACCAACTTTCACATTCCATTGGAGGAGTGCCTTTTTCTTTCTTTTTCTTTTTGAGATTATAATGGTCTGACCAGCTCCCTTGCAAAATTAATGATGAGCAGATAAAGCTGCCTAGTCGAGGGGTACTTAATTTAGTATGGAAGATAACAAACCCATCCACTACGTCCTCATGAGCTAAAAACAGTGGCACAAAATGAGAAGTGTTTGAAGGTTTTTGAAAGGTAGCACATGAAAATTTACTTGGAATGGCTTGAAATACCATGCATAGGAATTTATAGTGGACTCTTTGGAAGTGACTTGGCTTTTGGGATTTGGATGCACGAGAAGTATTCCCTCTCAGTACAGGTTTTTGGCTAGCAAGGTTGGGTAGCAAGCATAAGAGTTGCATGAAACAAACAAACATACATATAATAAGAACAATCATGCAAACTCCCTTGAAGGTACAACGATTTTAACTTTGAGAATAACAATGCTTATAAGCCAAACATAAGGGAAAACTGAAGTGATGTAACTGCAAGCACTTCTTTATTCTTCTCTACTCAAACTTCAAGGTAAAATTGCTACTGACCAAGCTAGGTTTGCCAAAACCAACTAAATCTACTCATGCTCCCAATGTGATACCAATACCAATCAACAAGACTAGTCATACAAGAGAGATTGCAGACTAACATAAGGTGTGCGAAAAGTAAACGATAGAACTTCTCATTAATATTTTATTACCGCAACTCACACCAAGGGATACATAGATAACTAACTAAGGAGGATACTTCCAACTGCAAACTATTCTATATGATAACTTCTCTATTCATGATATGACTCTACTTGAAAAGTAAATGAGCAAAAGGTAATAATGTGATACCGCGGCACTCCCCCAAGCTTGGAACAAGCCAAGGGGATGCCTATACCGATGACGAATTACTCCTTTGGTGGTGGCGGTGGATAATCTCTATTAAGCTTCTCAATCAAATCCTTCAGATCATCAATCTTGTACTCGAGGTTACGAATCATCTCGGAATTGTGCTCAACACGGTTCATGAACCTGTCAGCAAGAGAATCCCAGCTCTTGGAATTATTTCCCCATCCTTCTTCACCCTTGGAGCTTCCTGTCCCTGCATTGTTAGAACGATCTATATCCCAGCCAGAGGGTAATCGTGATTTGGGCACCTTTTGGAACTGATGTTCATGAATTAGAGTATGGAAAGGATTTTGGCTTGGTGGAGATGTCCGTGGAGCTAAAGTGTGACGCGGCACACCCCCTCCGGTCCTTATGCGAGCACTTTTCTTGAACTTGTCTTGATCTGTCACCACCCCTATTCTGGCAATCATGGTGCTCGGCCTTGGACTTTGATCTTCCTCTTCGTCTTCGCTTTCAACCTCTTCTTTCAGCCGGAAATCTTTGGTGTCTCCTTCTGGAGGTGTCTTCTCCTTGTCAACACTAGAAGAAGCCATGACTCCTCCAAGCTTAAGATCAACTCCTGACAGAAACAGCTCGAAACAAAATATGACGAGAAAACGATATACAGACCTCGGGGACTCCGGGGGGTTAAATAGACGAAAATTATACATCGAAACGAAGTCACAGGAGGAAAACGGGACGGAAACGAGTTCCGTTGTGTTCTCACACAGGGGTGGCGCGGCCAGGGGTGGGCCCGCGCCACCCATGTGTGAGACACACACGGACTCTTTTTCCTACCCTTTTTCGTCTCGTGATTTTTCATATTTAGTAAAAACTGCAAAAATATTAAAGGAAGAACTTTTCGCGAAACTTTTCTGACTAGAACTGTTACCTATTCGAAAGCGAACTCTGCAGGTACCTGCAATTTGTCTTGGATGAATTCTTCCGAAGAAACTGTTTCAATAACATCAACATCTTCATTATAAGAATCTCCAGAAATATAATGCTTGAGTCTTTGCCCATTCACCACTTGTGTAGAATCATCTTTCAATGAAGCAATCTTAATAGCACCTGAGCGGTACACTTCCACAATAACATATGGTCCTTCCCATTTAGAGAGTAATTTTCCTGCAAAAAATCTGAGATGAGACCTATACAAAAGAACTTTCTCACCAACATGAAACTCTCTCTTAAGAATTCTCTTATCATGCCATTGCTTGACTTTCCCTTTGAAAAGTCTCGCATTCTCATACGCTTCGTTTCTCCACTCATCAAGAGAACTCAAATCTAACAACCTTTTCTTACCGGCTAGTTTAAAATCTCTGTTAAGCTCTCTCACTGCCCAAAAAGCTTTGTGCTCTAATTCTAAGGGCAAGTGACACGCTTTTCCGTAAACTATCTTATAAGGGGACATACCCATGGGATTCTTATAAGCAGTTCTATAAGCCCATAAAGCGTCGTTTAACTTACTAGCCCAGTTTTTCCTAGATCTATTGACAGTCTTCTGCAAGATAGACTTGATCTCCCTATTTGAAAGTTCTACCTGCCCACTAGTTTGGGGATGATAAGCAGAAGCAATTCTATGATTGACATCATACTTAGCAAGAGTTTTTCTAAAACTACCGTGAATAAAATGAGAACCTCCGTCAGTCATAAGATATCTAGGCACTCCGAACCTAGGAAAAATAACATCCTTAAGCATTTTTAACGAAGTCTCACCATCGGCACTCTTTGTAGGTATGGCTTTTACCCATTTAGTAACATAATCAATACCAACAAGTATATGGGTATAGCCTTTCGAAGGAGGAAAAGGACCCATAAAGTCAAATCCCCAACAATCAAATGGTTCAATAACAAGAGTGTAATTCATAGGCATTTCATTGCGTCTGGAAATATTACCAACTCTTTGACATTCATCGCAAGATAAAACATACCTTCTGGCATCTTTAAAGAGGGTTGGCCAATAAAAACCTGATTGTAGAACCTTCTGTGCGGTTCTATCCCCAGCATGATGCCCTCCATAAGCACTGCTATGGCATTTTCTTAATATCTCTTGTTGCTCATATTCCGGTACGCATCTTCTCATAATACCATCAACTCCTTCTTTATATAAATGTGGGTCATCCCAAAAGTAATGCCTCAAATCATAGAAGAATTTTCTTCTTTGCTGAGCTGTAAAGGTCGGAGGCAAATACTTGGAAACAATAAAGTTAGCATACCATGGAAGGTCTCGTGAAGTTACATTAATTGCAGCCAACTGTTCATTTGGAAAACTATCATTAACAGGAATAGGATCAAAAGAAATGTTTTCCAATCTAGACAAGTTGTCAGCCACAGGATTTTCAGCACCTTTCCTATCTACGATATGCAAATCAAACTCTTGTAAAAGCAACACCCATCTAATAAGCCTAGGCTTAGCATCCTTCTTAGTCATAAGGTATCTAATAGCAGCGTGATCAGTATGAATAGTAACTTTAGAATCAACAATGTAAGATCTAAACTTATCACAAGCAAAAATAACAGCAAGAAACTCTTTCTCAGTAGTAGCATAATTCTTTTGAGCAGCATCAAGAGTCTTACTAGCATAATGAATAATAGTCAACTTATTATCTATGCGCTGTCCAAGAACAGCACCAACAACAAAATCACTAGCATCACACATAATTTCAAAAGGTAAATTCCAATCAGGTGGTTGAACAATAGGAGCAGTAGTTAAAGCCTTCTTAAGAGTTTCAAAAGCTTCCTTACAATCATCATCAAAGACAAATGGTACATCCTTTTGAAGAAGATTAGTAAGAGGCTTAGAAGTCTTAGAGAAATCTTTAATAAACCTCCTATAGAAACCAGCATGACCAAGAATACTACGAATACCTTTAACATCTCTTGGACAAGGCATTTTCTCAATTGTCTCCACTTTTGCTCTGTCAACTTCAATACCTCTTTCAGAAATTTTATGTCCAAGGACAATTCCTTCATTTACCATAAAGTGGCATTTCTCCCAATTAAGAACAAGGTTAGTTTCTTCGCACCTCTGCAAAACTTTATCAAGGTTGTGCAAACAATTATCAAAAGAAGTTCCATAGACGGAGAAATCGTCCATGAAGACCTCAACAATTTCTTCACAAAAACCATGAAAAATAGCAGACATGCATCTTTGAAAAGTAGCAGGAGCATTGCATAAACCAAACGGCATACGTCTATAAGCATAAGTTCCATAAGGACAAGTAAAAGTGGTTTTCTCTTGATCATCCTTCTTAACAGCAATTTGAGAAAAACCAGAATAACCATCAAGGAAACAAAAATGAGTCTTCTTAGACAACCTTTCTAGCATTTGATCTATAAACGGTAAAGGGTAATGATCTTTCTTAGTAACTTTGTTTACCTTCCTATAATCAATGCACATTCTATAACCAACAACTACCCTTTGAGGAATAAGCTCGTTATTCTCATTAGGCACAACAGTCATACCTCCTTTCTTAGGAACACAATAAACAGGACTAACCCATCTACTATCAGCAATAGGATAAATAATACCAGCATCAAGGAGCTTTAATAACTCATTTCTTACCACATCCTTCATCTTCAGAATTAGGCGGCGTTGATGCTCCACAACTGGCTTCGCATCTTTCTCCATATTAATGGCATGCTGACATAAAGTGGGAGAAATCCCTTTTAAATCATCCAGAGTATATCCCATAGCTCCTCGGTGTTTCCTCAATATCTCCAATAATCTTTCCTCTTCCTTTCCAGAAAGTTTAGAACTAATAATAATAGGATATATTTTCTTATCATCAATATAAGCATATTTAAGATTATCAGGCAAAGGCTTTAATTCAAACACAGGATCTTCTTTAGGCGGCAAAGTGGTACCAAGATCCTCCACAGGTAGATTATGCTTGAGTAATGGTGGTTGACGAAGAAGAATGTCGTCAATCTCTTCTCTTTCCTTGCTAAAAACATCACTTTCGTGATCTTCCATGAATTGCTGCAAGGCATTATTAGGGGCAAGAGCAATAGAAGCAAGCTGCTCAACTCGAAAATTTTCATTAGGCGTGTCATTTTCATAAGAAGTCTTAGCAAACTTGGAAAAATTAAACTCATAAGACTCTCCATTAAACTTAGTAAAAAATTTGTCCTTCTTACAATCTATCACGGCGCCACAGGTGTTCAAAAATGGTCTACCAAAAATAATAGGACAAGTTTTACTAGCCTCCTTACCAAGTACTAGAAAATCAGTAGGGTATTTTGTCTTACCGCATAGAACTTCCACATCTCGAACAATACCAAGAGGCCAAACTGTCTCTCTGTTAGCAAGCTGAACAACCACATCAATATCTTCAAGTTCACAAGCGCCAATCTCGTGCATGATTTCTTTATAAAGCTCTAAGGGAATAGCACTTGCACTAGCACCAATATCACATAAACCATAATAGCAATGATCTCCAATCCTGACAGAAATAACAGGAACACTTTCTTTCCTGTGCTTTTTAGGATGTGAAAGAATGTTAGAAGCATCTTCACAAAAAAGAATATATTCATCTCCTACATCTTTAGTAACAAGATCCTTCAATATAGCTACAGGAGACTTAATAGTAATTTGCTCATCAGGTTCTGCAGCTTTTTTAGTACTTTTATTAGACACACTTACCAAAGTAGAATACTTCTTTACCTTAGCAGGAAAAGGTGTCTTCTCAAAATAAGGTTCAGGCACAATACTATCAACAGTACAAACTTCAGTAGCTGCAGCAGGAATATGACTAATAGAATCTTTGTAAGGCGCATGATATTTGTTCCAATCTTTCTTTGGAACATCAATATAAGAGGCAAAAGCCTTAAGACAATTAGCAAGTATTTGTGAATCAAGACCATAGGCAGCGCTAACACCATAAAAGTCATCGGTCTTCATAAAAGATTTAATGCATTCATAATCATAGTTTATACCTGACTTCCTACCTTTGTCGTTTTCCCAACCTTCAGCATTCTCTTGTATACGGTCAAGAAGTTTCCACTTAGCATCTTCTTTCATATGAGTAAATGATCCAAAGCAAGAAGCATCCAAATAATCCTTATCAGGAAGAGTAAGCCTCGCATAAAAATTATTAATAACAATATTATTGGGGAGCTCATGAATGGGGCATTTGAGCATTAGTAACTTCAATCTCCCCCACGCTTGGGCAATACTCTCTCCATCATGAGGCTAAAAATTATATATTCGGTTACGGTCTTTATGAATTTCACTTGGAGGATAAAACTTGGAATAAAAGAGAGGCACAATATCCTCCCATGCCATAGATGGGCCATCTTGGAGTAGTCGATACCACTCCTCAGCTCTGCCTTTCAATGATAATGAGAATAATTTCTTCTTAACCTGGCGTGGTGAAATACCTGCACATCTGAACAACTCGCGTAATTCATGTATAAATAATAAATGATCACCCGGATGGACAGTTCCATCTCCTGAATAGCAGTTATCCATAATACGCCCAACAATTTTCATAGGTATT
Organism: Dactylis glomerata; assembly: GCA_007115705.1. NCBI lineage: Eukaryota > Viridiplantae > Streptophyta > Magnoliopsida > Poales > Poaceae > Dactylis > Dactylis glomerata. The sequence goes on from QXEO01000521.1 coordinate 301,224, forward strand.
TTAAAAAGATCAATTTCAGCAGGCGGTGGCGGTGGTGGTTCCTCCGCATGTGCAGCAGTAGTAGTAGTAGTATATGCGTTTCCAAATAGGAAACCAAATGGAGAGTTCTCCATAGCAGAGTAAAACAAAAATAAAAGGCAAAATAAAAACAATACTCACAGCGACGGTTACCTTTACCAATTCCACTCTTCAATAGAGCTACACTCCCCGGCAACGGCGCCAGAAAATAGTCTTGATGACCCACAAGTATAGGGGGTGTATCGTAGTACTTTCGATAAATAAGAGTGTCGAACCCAACGAGGAGCAGAAGGTGTTGATGAGCAGTTTTGATCAAGGAATCACTGTAAATACTAGCAAACAGGTTTTCAGGGGTATTTGGTAATACGAGTAAATAAAATGCGAGTAAATAAAAGACAGTAGTAACAATTGCAGCAAGTGGCCCAATCCTTTCTTCAGCAAAGGACAAGCCGGTTGTGTACTTATAATAACCAAACGTTCTCGAGGACACACGGGAGTTTCTGTCAAGAGCTTTCGCTTCATAGAGCCAATAGTATTTATTGGTTTGATAAGTGTTATGGGGGTGAACCTGTGCTAGTGCACTACCCTTACTAGGATAAATACACACTTGTGATTATACCCCTTGCAAGCATCCGCAAATACAAGAAAGTAATTAAGATAAATCTAACCACAGCCTTAAACTCTGAGATCCTACGCTCCCTGGTGCAATGGTTTCCCAACGGAGGTTTAGGTTTCTGTCACTCCTGCAACCCCACAATCGGTAGCCAAATACACAATGCATCTCACTAGGCCCATAAATGGTGAAGTATCATGTAGTTGACGTTCACATGACACCACTAGTGAAATAGCACCACAATAATATCAAACCATTAAATATTTCTCAACAATAATTCACTACTAACATCTTGACTTCTCCCATGTCCTCAAGAACTAAACGAACTACTCACAAGACATCATATGGATCATGATCAGAGGTGAAATAATGGTAAATAACAATCTGAACATAAACCTTAACTCAACGGTTCCACTCAATAGCATCAACTACAAGAGTAATCAACACCGAGAAAGTTTCCCCTATGAATATAACAAGATCCAACTCAAGATGTTACAGCGGGATGACGTGGTGATGGTGGAGATGAAGGTGTTGGTGATGGAGATGATGATGATGATGATCCCGATGAAGTCCAGTGCGATGGTGATGACGATGGTGACGATCTCCCCTCTCCGGGAAGGAATTTCCCCGGTAGATTTCTCCCTGCCGAAGAGCTTTCTCTCTCTGGTGTTTTCCGCCCCGCAGAGGCGGCTGTGTCTAACTCTGAGCCCCCCCTAACTTAGGTTTTCGGGGACGATGATGTACGCGGAGGGGCGAGACCAGAGGTGGGCCAGGACGGCCTCACGTAGGGCACGCGCGGCCAGGGGTGGGCCCGCACCGCCCTGGCGTGTGGAGCCCCCCTGGCTCCCCTCGACTTCCCCTTCTGGCTTCCTGAGTCTTCCGGGAAAATATAATTTCTAGGTATTTTCCTGGAATTTTCCTGATCTTCAAAATATGGTCTCTTGATGGTCCTTTTTCCAGCAGAATCCTGACTCCGGCAGCAACTCCTCCGATGATCATCAAACATGTGAAAGCAAAGGAAATAACATCAGTATCATGTCTAAATATGAAATATATCAATGAATAACAGTAAATTTTGATACAAAATAGTGATGCAAATTGGACGTATCAATAACTTGTACAATGCTTAGTTCTTACCTTGTCAAAATAGTTAGAAAAAACTATTTCATTAAACGACAACCCAACAACTGGTAGCAGCTAAAACTGAACTTAAGCATGACAGAGGAGTGAGTCAAAAGAAAAGGGTTTCTCTATATTAAGCATGACCGAGGAAAAACACTTCACAACATCACCGTGTCAAAATTCAGTGTAGAGGATGCAGATACATCAAGTAAACTGAAACCTCCTTTTGAACTTGTTTTTATTTGATACATCTATTTTTCATCAATGTGATGTGGGTACACTACAAATGCGATCCATTTTAGACTAAATCCTTACGATTTTTTGCAACAATTTTCAGGTTCATGAGGGGCTCAAGAATGAATCTAGGTGACCGTAGGATAGGAAGCATCATGTCAGTAGTCATTGTGATGGGTTTGTGCGGCTTCTTCTATATACTTGGCACTTGGCATATGGCAGAAAAGTGACACAAGGAGGGGTGACAGTATAGGAGTTAATCTGAAGTCAAAGAAATTAGAAATATAGATCACGAGACAACTCATGTTCTCTCCATTTTTCTGCATGTTGTTACTCAACTGCAAATCTTGTCATATTTCAATCTGCAATTTCCAAGTAGCAAAGGGAAGGATGGCTCACCAGCTGCGCAGGGGAAGGAGACGGAGGAGATGGCCGAGACGGAGCGCAGGGGAACGAGGGCGCCAGAACTGCCGCCGTCTTCGAGCGGGCGAGGATGGGGCGGCTTCGAGCGGCGGCTTCAAGCAGCGGCTTCGACCGGTGGCTTCGAGCGGCGACAGCGGCTTCCGTGGACTCCACCTCCCTCTTGATAGGTGGGCTAGGGTTAGGGCAGCGCGCGCGTGGGGGGGGGGAATGAGGGTAAGAGAAGATCGTCGGGCCGGCCAAAGCGTTATTTGGCTAAGTGTCAACTATGTGTGGCACATTATGTGCAATATGCGCCACGCATATTTGACACTTAGTCAAATAGCGTGCAGGCAACCATATGACAAGATCTTGTCAATGGCTCAGTGGTGGCATGTCCGATGCATCCAGAGGGGGATCCAGAGTTCGAACCCTGCGGGTGTTGCCTCACACCTCTTTTTTAAAAAATTGTTTTTTCACAATTTCTAACAAACACAAGTTTGTTTTTTAAATTGTTTTTCACAATTGTTTGCAGGTTACTTCAAAATAATAGTTTGTAATAGTAAAAACCACAAACATCATCATGTCACATCTTTTTCTCACTTTATTTGCGAGTATCGTAATAGTTTATTCAAAAAACCACGAATATATATCGTCATGTCACACGAACGTACGAATATTATGATAGTCTATATAGTTTCGAGTAAACGTATGCATACATAAAAAATATCATGATCTCGATTCCGCGCTAGCTAGCTAGAGCTAGCGTCTCTTTGCAATCTTCTTGCCCTTCTTCCTCGCGGTTGAATACTTTAGGCCAGGAATGTTGAGGTTTCTTCTCGTGAACGGACAACCTTTAGTAGGTAGGGTGGTCTTCCTTCTTCCTGCGGCAGTCGGCTTGTCAAAGTACTTGACGAATTCCTCTTCGATCTTTGGATCGTCATTCTTTTCTAAGTCTTGCTCATTGGCGGGTCCTTCCATTCCGATGATGCTCCTCTTGCCCCTCCTCATGACAACACGGCTTGGCTTTGATGGGTCGGTGATGAAGAAGCATTGGTTAACTTGGCTCGTGAGTACCCATGGCTCATTTTTCACGGAGGCGTTCTTCGCGGAGGCATCGGGTATAACCATGGTGGTGAAATACCGGCCCTCTTTCTGGACGCTCTTGGCCCATCTGACATAGAACATCGGCACCTTCTCTCCGGCGTAGTTGAGCTCCCAGATCTCCTCGATCCTTTCGAAGAATCTTTCCTTGATGGTGGCTTCGTAATCGGCATAGGATAGCATCGTTACGCCTGAGTTCTGATATTCGCTACTACTGTCCCTTTCCTCGGTGTAGAATCTGTATCCGTTGATGTCGTAGGCCTGATATGTCCTCATGTTGTGCCCGGGGCCCTGTGATAATGCAAAAGTGAGTTTTTCATCCTCCGTCGAAGGCATCGACTGCAGGCCGTGAAGCTTTTCCTTGAACCAAGTGGTGAAGCTGGAGTTGTGCTCTCTTGTTACGTCTCCCTTCTTCCTCGGCCGACCTAGGTCAATGAACTTCTGCTCTACAAAGCTTTTGTGCTCCTCCACCCAAGGGTCAACCAATTCGATGTGCTGTAGCGCGACGAGGTGTGCCCGGACAAAGTCGGGGCGTCGACCCTTTGCGCCGACATGTAGGGCGTGAAAACCCTTGCGGTGACCATATCCGGCAAGCCTACCGAGGTACGTCCTTTTGGGCAGACCAACAGGGTCATCTGTGTCATCCTCCTCGGTGCGTAGATAATTCTGGCAAAACGAGACGCACTCGTAGGTCAGAAAGCCCTTGGCGATGCTTCCATCTGGACGAGACCTGTTGCGGACGAATCCTTTGATAACACCATTCAGCCTTTCGAACGACATCATGTTGTGCAGGAATGTCGGACCGAGATGAATGATGTCATCCACGAGATGGACGAGCAGATGCACCATGATATCGAAGAACGCGGGCGGGAAGTAAATCTCGAGCTCGCACAGTATCACGGCGATCTCTTCTTGCAGCGCATCGAGCTGCTTCAAGCCGATCGATTTCCTCGAGATGACGTCGAAGAAGTTGCAGAGGCCAAACAATATCTCACGGACGTGCTCGTCCATTATCCCTCGGATCGCAATGGGAAGTATCTACGTCATCAACACGTGACAGTCGTGAGACTTCATCCCGCTGAACCTCTTCTTCGCTTCGTCCAGATATCTGCCTATATTCCCAGAGTAACCGTGAGAAACTTTAACTCCTAGGAGGCACTTGAAAAACTGCTCGAGCTCCTTCTCACTTAGAGTAAACCAGGCAGTGGGAAACACCACATCCCTCCTCTTAGCCCTATTGCGGGGACCCTGAGTATCTTTGTCCATCGTCTCATAATCATCATCATCGTTATCGGGCGGACCATGAAGTTCTTTCTTGATTCCAAGCAATTCCAGGTCGTGTCTTGCCTTCGGCCCGTCCTTGGTCCTATCCGGCATGTTGACGATAGTGGCCAGTAGACTCTCACATACGTTCTTCGTGACGTGCATGACATCAAGGCTATGGGGCGTGTGGAGGTATTTCCAGTACGGCAGGTCCCAGAAAACAGACCTCCCTTTCCACACACCATGCAGCAGCTTTGTCCTCGGACGCTTCTTTCCCGGCAAAGGGCACTCTTCCCAATTTTCCAGCATGTCGTCGATTACTTCGCCGCTCCTCGGACGTGGGGCTTTTTTGAGCTCTTCTTTACCGTTGAACAGGTCTTCGCGCTTTCTCCATGGGTGATCCATTCGAAGCCACATCCGAGTCCGTTGGAACACGGTCTTCGAGGAACCGGGATCCCTTGGTAGCTGGAGATGCGGGGTCTTATCCATGCACCTGACACATGCGTTGTGTCTGTGGTTCACCTGGCCAGAGACATAACTGTAACCTGGATAGTCCATTAAGCTCCCGAGTTTGCATGTTCGACACGGACATCTTATGTGGGTCCTCTTGTTCATCCTCATGTCGGCCACCGCGCGTTCCTTGTATCTAGCCACTTGACCTTCGCTCATGTGTCTGACCATGGTTGCCTGCGCGATATAGAGTAAAAAGAGAGTACCTTAGAATCACACACCCTCATGCACTCACACACACACACATGCATGCATGGTTGCCGAAAAAATTTGGCATGACCTTTCCTAAAAATAGGACGTATGGGTAGTGCAAAAATTTGCCGAAACGGAAGTTAATCATCATTTCGGCAAACATCCATGCACCACGCCGTAGCAAGCAACATGCTCTTGCTTCTTCGTCACCTGTAAATATTCATGCACCACACATAAGCATACATGCACACATATGCATGCATGCGCGTACACCGCACGCGAGACGTCCACCAGCCACACAAAACATCCACATGCATGTCCTCCAACAACTCACCTAGTGTATATAGAATCGTTTTTAAACCAAGTCCGCGATGAGAGAGGTATGGGGTTGTTGGAGAAAGAAGTGGACAAAGATGGATATTGGAGAAAGAAAACTAGTTGGTTTAGTAGATCTACAACTTGGAGAGGCTTCCCCTCACAAAATTATGGAGCAAAGTTGGTTTAACAACCAAGAATGGAGGCAAGAATGGAGAAATTGAGGTGGTGGGGAGGAGGAGGACGAGCTAGATCTAGTTTGGTGTTAGATGGAGAAGAATAAAATGGTGGTGGTGGGGCTGCCAACTTATAGATCTGGGCGATCTTATCAGTGGCGCATATTGCAAAATATGTGCCACTGATAAGTCTGCCACCTTTTCAGAGGTGTGGGTCCCACATGTTATGAGTGGCGCATATTCAATATGCGCCATTGATATTTGGGTTATCAGTGGCGCATATTAGTATATGCGCCACGCATATTCCTGGCAGAGGTCAGGCCAGTAGGGCCCAGGTGGGGCCCACATGTTATTAATGGCGCGTATATTCTGAAATGCGCCACTAAAAGGTAAAATATGCGTGGCGCGTATAATAAATGCGCCATGGATAAGACAGGATATTTTATCGACAACCCTTCTAGTGGGTCCCACCTGGATTTTAGTGGCGCATTTTGACCAACATGCCCTATTAGTAGAGAAATTTTCAGTGGAGCATATTTTCAAATGCGCCACTAGTAAATACTAGTGGAGCATATTGAATAATGTGATGCACTGATAAAACATCTATCTATAAGCCTTTTCCTACTAGTGTATATTTTTACTCGAGAATACTGTAGGATGGTGCATGTACCAACTATTTCCGGTAGCATTGATCGTGTTGTGTTTGCTTTGAGATTAACTCATACTCTCTCCTTTCTAAAATATGATGCATGTAACTTTTAGTCAAAGTTAAATTTTTAAAAATATGATAAACTATGTGGAAAAATATACCAGCATCCACAATATCTAATGTATGTGCTATCAAAAATATGTTTTATAACAATTTTAATTATATTGATTTGATATTATGTATAATAGTTGATCAAACTTTTAAAGCTTTAACTTTAATGAAAAATTATAGACATCCTATTTTAGGAAGGAGGGAGTGCATGGATCTATTTTAGGAAGGAGGGAGTGCATGGATCTTTAGGTCTTTGCATGAACTTGCCCAGGCTAGTACTCTTTAATCATTTGGCATAAGGATTAAATATCTGTAAGATCAAAAAGATATGTGTATTTATTTTCATTATATATTTTAAAGTCTTACAAAGGTTTGTTTCAACAAAATTCAACTAAAACACATTCAAACATGATGCACAATGAAACACGATAAAATAGATGAAAAATGTCCCAAATAAAACTCTAAGACAATTGTCAAATACTAATGAACCAAACGGAAAAGGAAATGTACATGTACGTGTGAGTACATCCACCCTCATATCCATTAGATTTGTCGAGTTGTGTTGAGATCCGTGCAAAAGTAAGAGAGTGAGGAGGTGTTTTGGCTCATAGGAGCAAATGCACCTATTATGAAAATACATTTTTAATGTATTTTAAAAAAATAAAAAATTGAACAAAAAATTCTAGGTATGCATATGAACATTCTATGTCCATCCATCGAAGTTTTGGTGAGAAAGGACATTTTTTGTGGTCTGTGTAAAAATGACAAAAAACAGTTACGTAAATAGCAATTTTGTAGCATAAAAATTTGTCTTTTTTACACAGGTCATAAAAATTATCTTTTTTTTACAAAACTTGGTGAGTGAACATAAAATGCCGAGATGCATGCTAAGAATTTTTCTTTAGAATTTTTAGACATTTTCAAAAATGATTTTAGACCAGCGGGTGCATATGCTCCTATGAGCCAAAGTGGATTTCGGGAGAAACTATTTTGATGTGACTATGCTAGACTGACATAAAGGTTATATACATGGGATCTAGTGTCCCAGTGCATGTTGCCTTTATCCGGCTATCACGGAGAGAAAATGTGAGCCTATACCAAAAATCAATCTTTGCCTTCTCCCATCTCCTAGCATGGGCACAACAATGGCCGGCTTGTCCCATAGCATCGGTTGTGCATCCAGTGGTCTCTCCAGCGTAGTCTCCGGTGCCCTCTGTCGGGATCCCAATTGGATCTGGCAAGATAGGATCATCAAGAACAGTAATTTGAGACAATTAGGAAGAAAAAGAAGTAAATTGCTAAGATTAAATCTAGGATAATATGCAAGAATTAGGGTTTATATTTTTCTTCATTGCTAGAAACAGATACAATGCTATTTTTATAAAGACCTAGCCAGCCACAAGATGACCACATAGATGGAATACCTAAAGTACCCTCACAGTCACTAACTCACTAATAACCCTCTATAACATAGATATCCTATTCCCTGACATTCCTCCCTTCTTGAGACCATTGCTCAGTAATGGATAAACAAGTTTCTACAGAAACTTTCTTCCTTGTTAAGGAACTTGAAAATGGATCATTCAAAGATCAATTCCAGTGAACTTGATATCTTGGTGCCAATACAACTGAGAACTCAATGCATTGCATTTCTAAAAAATCTGGCAATAGTCCATAGAATTGAAGCAGAGGCTCCATTGTTTAGGAACCAGGCCAACCATTTCCCTTTCTTCTGTCGATAGTAAGCACCATGTGGAGTTGTACAGAAGTAACATTGTTCCAGGGTCCCAGACATGAGAAGCACTGATCATTTTATTTTGCCATGTTGCTAGTTCTGGAATATGTGTGCAAGACAATGGCTTTACAATTTCACTCCATACTCTCAAAATATACAGCCAGAAGTACAACGCCATTTGAACTCCATGACACCATTGCCTCATGGGACTGGTTGAGAATTTCCATAAACACATCGATCATCTGCCAATATTCAGTTTTGTAGTGCAAGCAACAAAAGTAATTATCTTGAGATGAATGTGCAGCCCTTTGCAGTATGAATGAAGTACCACGGAGTACAGAGTTAACACCATTTGGAGCGTAATACTGGTTGTAGGCTTCCGAACTAAAAGGTGACAGTCCAGTGGCCTGCTTGACGAACTGAACTTGATGTGGCACATCACATTTTTCTAGTATGGTATCTTTGCATCTCATAACACCAGGGTCCCATGTGTAATTGGTATTGTTCAGCAGTAGGAATGGAGTCCCAGATATTGAGTTGTGCCATGTAAGCGCTGCCACTTTGCTAGCATTATTTGCCATGAGCTTCTGGTCAGTAAAGCGATTTTCTGTACTTTCCGAGCAACTTGCCAAGAGTACTACATCATATCCATTTGGTTCAAAATGCCTGGATCCCATAAATATTGAAGTCCATGATTTATCAGCCTTGATGGCGCTCTCCAATAGCATCGCCGTGGGACACAACATTTGGGTACGACAAATTGGATTCTCACTGCTAGCACATCATTGAGTAGAAAAATACCACTTCTTGGCAGTATTGAGGTCTGTAGAAAACCTAAAATTTCTCCGGTCAATGTTGAACTCACAGTTGTACGTACTCCTGGATCCCATTCTTTTCTTCTCTCATGAGCTACCAACACTTTCAACGGGTCTCTTAGCGCTGCAGATTTACTTCTGTCCAAACTAGACCAAGCACATAGGAACGCATGACAGCAGATTTAAATTTGGGTGACCTTTTTGTACCCAACTGCACAGTAATTATCTGTACCATATCATACTTGTAAACATCTGTGCACTGTAATTCTGTAGCACCAGCAGGAGTCAGAAACAGGACAGGGAATGTTTTAGCTCCTGGATCCCATACATTTCTTTTCTCATGAATTATCAATACATTCAACGGTGTGGCTCTTAGAGCATCTCCATCTGTGATCTCCAATTTGGATCCAGCTGTCGCGTTTTTTTGCCATTTGGGGAGGCGCCGGCGCGATGGTGCCAAATGAGGGGCACCCGCTTCCAGCCGTACCCCCCATAACAAAATTTAAATAGTTTAAACTTGACTAAAATATAGCAAACTTCACCGAAACATAGCCGAATAGTTCGAATTTAAACAGAAATTTGACCGTGCAGGTTCCCCCACGCGCGCTCTCTCTTCCTTCCCGCCACCCGCCCTGCCACACGTCCATCCGGCGCTCCCGCTCGCCTGCCTGTAGATTGGGTTTGGACCGGGGCCGCCGAGGAAATAACTGGGTCGCGCCGGCGCCAAAAAAAAATTGGGGGCCGCGGCTGGGCTCGAAATTTCGCGCCGGCGGCCCCCAAAACGCTATGGGGGGCCTTTGAGGACCCCGAGTGGAGATGCTCTTAGAGCATCTCCAGCCGTGATCCCCAATATGGATCCGGCTGTCGCGTTTTTTTGGCCATTTGGGGAGGCGCCGGCGCAATGGTGCCAAATGGGGGGGGGGCACCCGCTTCCAACCGTGCCCCCCATAACAAAATTTAAATAGTTTAAACTTGACTAAAATATAGCAAACTTCACCAAAACATAGCCGAATAGTTTGAATTTAAACATAAATTTAAAACAACAGATAAAAAACTATCTAATGGCGGCCACGGCCGTGGCCGCCGATCCCGAGCCGGCGGTACATCTCCGCGGCGTAGTCCATCAGCTCGTCCTTGTCGCTGGGCGGCTCATCCTTCGCCGGCGGCAGGCGGTCCTCGCGCTGCCATGCGAAGAACGCCGACCACGCCTGCTGGTTGTCGGGATCCCACTGGGGGTCGTTGCGCTCCTCGTCCGTGAGCGTCCCCCAGTAGTGCCCGTAGATGGCGGCCTGGCGGTTGCTGCCGGTGGGAATGGGCAGCACAGGGAGGCCGCCGGCGCTCAGCACCCACCCCGACGGGAGCCAAAAACCCGGTGGGACGGGGTAGCCGGCGTGGAAGAGCGCCTGCGCCTCGTGGACGTGGAGCCAGAGGCGGCCAAAGCCGTTGGCCGCCGCGCCGTCGTGGTTCGCCATTGCTCGCAGAAGACGAAGAGGGAGAGGGAAGAGTTCGTGGAGCTCGCCGTTGGTGGAAGAAGTGGCAGCGGCAATGGAAACCGTCGGGGCATTTTATAGTGGGGAGGTAGGTGGGTGGGCAGCCGCATTAACGCTGGCGCGCGCCCCATTGACGGGACTCGTCGGCTGCTCTGCCTGCTGCCGTTGGCCAGAAAGGCTGCGGCGAGCAGCGCCATTACTCGGCGCTGATGGCGAGGAAGAAGAAGCCGCGTGTGGCTGCCAGGCGGGCTAGCTTTGACATGGCAGGTTCCCGCGCGCGCTCTCTCTCTTCCTTCCTGCCACCCGCCCTGCCACGCATCCATCCGGCGCCCCCGCTCGCCTCCCTGTAGATTGGGTTCGGACCGGGGCCGCCGGGGAAATAACTGGGCCGCGCCGGCGCCAAAATAAATTGGGGGCCGCGGCTGGGCTCGAAATTTCGCGCCGGCGGCCCCCAAAATGCTATGGGGGGCCTTTGAGAACCCCGAGTGGAGATGCTCTTAGCTGTTGTAGATGTACTGGTGTCTTCTCATTATCTAGTTGCCGCTGCACATAAGTGAGGTAATTCAGATAAACAGTTTGTTCAGTTTCTGGTCCCTTGTTGACACGCTTGAGAATTTGTTCACTATCTTGTTGCTATTGTTCATATGACAGTTGCTTGGGAGAACCAGTGAACACCGGAACAGACTCATTTGAGCAGCCATTCATGTTGTCATCATAGTCATAGACATCGAATACCGGCTCAAGGCTAGCTATGTCTAAGGGGTAATTTTCTGGTAGCTTATAGTAGCTATGCTCAGTACCATCTGCTCGGAACACCGTTTGGCTACTGAGATTGTGAAAACCATATTGTTCTAGCTTTTTTTTTGAAGGTCACCGGGGGGGGGGGGGGGGGGGAAATATCCCCACCTGAATTTTCTCTTTTATATATATATGAACAGGCCCAAATGGCCTAGGGAGAGATTTACACGGGGAGGTTTTTAGCAAGGGAGGGTTTTTATCGGGGCGCAGCAAGGCATTGCAGCCATGCCGCCATGGCAAGGTCCTGGTCACTAGGAAGACGAATCCGCCAGAGACGTGCATCATCACGACAGGCTCTGAGCAGGAGAGGGAGGCAGGGGCGCTGCTCACGGAACGCGGCAGCGTTTCTGTGCTTCCACAAGTTCCAGAGACAGAGGAGCAGGAAGGTAGCCCTAGTGCCAGCGGGGACACCCGATGGCGCGCCGTAGGGGTAGAGCAGCCGCACGTCGGCGTCCGTGGGGTAGACGAAGCCCACCGTGTCCCAGAAGCGTCGGGAGAAGGCGCACTCGAAGAAGATGTGATTCACCGTCTCCAGCGGCTCGCGGCACATGGGGCAACCGGCCTCCGGCGCCGTGAGGACATGCTTCCGCAGGAGCGACGAGCGCGACAGGACCCTAGACCTCAACAGCAGCCAGGCAAAGAACCTGACTCGTGGCGGGGCGTGGTTCTCCCAAACAAAGCTATAGAAGGGGACCTCAACACCGCCCCAGGTGTGGAGCTTGTAGAGAGCCGAGGCGTCAAGCGCCCTGTCCTTGCGCCGGCACCGCGTGAGGGCGCGGGAGTCCACCGGCGAGGTGAGCGCCACACCCGCAACGAGCTCGAGCAGGGCAGGGAGTTGACGCGCACCCTCGGAGGAGAGGCGTGGCACCAACGCGCGTCGCACACCGCACTAGAGCACGGCCACCACCGTGGCCTCGGCATCCAGAGCGTGCGAGAGCAGGACCGGCCACCGCACACCAAGGGGGGCATCACCCAGCCAGTAGTCGAGCCAGAAGGCGATGCGGCACCCGTCCCCGACCACAGCCACCGAGATGGAGCGATACAGAGGAACGAGCGCGGCGAGGTGCCGCCAATGGTGGCCCGGCGTGGCGTGCGCCGTGGCCTCCGACCAAGCCCAGCGCGGCCAGGCGGCATCGGGGCAGGAGTGGAGGCGGTGGACGAGCTTCAGTTGGAGGCACTCGTTTTTGGCAGTGAGGTACTTGATGCCGAGGCCGCCCTCATGCTTGGGGCGGCACACCGCGTCCCACGCCACCAAGCACTTGGCGCCGGAGGGCCGGTCCGCAGCATTCCAGAGGAAAGCGCGGCGGAGCGCCTTGATGGCGCAGAGCAGGGCCGGGGGAAGCTCCATAGCCCCCATGGCGAAGGTGGGGAGGGCGTCTGAAGGGTTTCGCAGCATAGTAAATCAAAAAATTTCCTACGGATGCGAACAAGAAAGCCAAGATCTAATCTAGGAGATGTAATCAACGAGAGAGGTAGATGAGATCTTCATACCCTTGAAGATTCGCACAGCGGAAACGTTCAATAGAACGTGGTTGACGTAGTCGTACTCGCCGTCTCCTCCTCGCGATCCGATCCGATCCTACGCCGCAAGTGGCGGCGCCTCCGAGAGTTGCACACGTGCGGTGCAGCGACGTCTCCTCCTTCCTTGGTCCAGCAAGTATGGTGGAGAGATAGATTGGATCAGCAGCACGACGGCGTGGTGCTTATGGTGGAGAGTTTCTGCGGCAGGGCTTCGCCTACGCGCAGTCGCGAGAGAGAAAGAGGGAGGGCAGCAGTTGGCGGCTAGGGTTTGGGTTAGGGGTTGAGAGGGCTGCGCCCTTGCCCCCCTATATATAGAGGGGTGGCCGGCCAGCTTGGCCTCTCCCCAAACCCTAGGGCGCCGACTTGGAGTAGGAAGAGTGGGGGGCAAGTTTCCCCCCCTTCCTTCTTTGAAGACTCCCTTAGGGTTTCCCCTTGGGCTGGCCGGCTGGGCCTTAGGGGCCTTGTGCGCCTGGCCCAGGGCGGCCAGGGCACTTCCCCTTAGGCCCACGCAGGCCTCCGTCAAGTGGGCCCACGTTGGTCCCACTCCGGAACCTTCTAGAACCTTCTGGTACAATACCGATAAACTCCGAAACCTTTCCGGAATCCAAAAACTGCTTTCCTTTATATGAATCTTATTCTCCGGACCATTCCGGAACCTCTCGTGACGTCCTGGATCTCATCCGAGACTCCGAACTAAAACTCATAAACCAATTATCCATTCTATCCTAGCATCGATACACGTTAAGTGTGTGACCCCACGGGTTTGAGAATATGTAGACATGATCTTCTATCAATAATCAACAGCGGGATCTGGAAACCCATATTGACTCCCACATATTCATCGATGATCATATCAGATGAACCACGATGTCAGGATTCAATTAATCCCGTATATGTATTCCCTTCGTCACACGATATTTTACTTGCCCGAGATTTGATCGTCGGTATCACCATACCTAGTTCAATCTCGTTCACAGCAAGTACTTTACTCGTTCCGTAATCCGATATCACTTCGTGATTAACTCCTTAACCACATGCTTGCAAGCGGTGTTGATATCGATTACCGAGTGGGCCCGAAGTATATCTCTCCTGACTTGGGAGGGACAAATTCCATCTCGATACATACAACCCAACAAGTACTTTCCGATCACCTGAGAGACACCTTTATTATCACCCTCACATAGGATGACGTTTGATGACTTCAAAGCTTTCTTCCGATACTAGGGAGTTGTATTATCTCATGGTCTAAGGAATACAATACTTGACATAGGAAAAGCTTCGCAAAGATGAACACGATGATACGATCTAATTGCTCTGCTTTATTTGGGTCTGTCCATCACATCATTCTCCTAATGATATGATCTCATTATTAATTGACAACTCATGTCTATGGTTAGGAAACCTTAACCATCATTAATCAATGAGCTAGTCCATAGAGGCGTACTAGGGACACGGTGTTGTTCATAAACCACACAAGTATTAAAGTTTCCGCTTAATACAATTCTAGCATGGAATATAAACATTATCATGAACAAGAAATATGATAATAACATCTTTATTATTGCCTCTAGGGCATATTTCCTTCAGTCTCCCACTTGCACTAGAGTCAATAATCTAGTCATACTTGCGCCTTTAACACCTATGGCATTCCGGTGTTATTCATACGCGTTGCACGTGGTAAACCTTATCTACGGGTCTGACACTTTCAGATCCGTTTGTATTTGCATATTCTTTTGCGTCAGCACGCATTACTCATCTTGTATGAGATAGCATCGTATAAACTTGGTCTTCTGGTGAGACCTTTGTTTCTTGGCCGAGACTATGTTGTCACTATTGTCATACAATAGAACTACATAGTACTAGCACACTTAGAAAAATAGCGATATCCACCGTGCGTCGAAATACTCATTGGTCCACACATCGGTATGTATGATTTCCAATAAGTCCGTTGCTCGCTCCATTATTCTGGAGAACGGGGTTTTGATCATCTTGCCCATGAGGCACGGCTCGCACGTGTCAAATGATTCAAAATCAAGAGACTCCAAAAGTCCATCAGAATGGAGTTTCTTCATGCGTTTTACGCCAATATGACCTGGACGACAGTGCCACAAATAAGTTGGATTATCACTATCTACTTTGCATCTTTTATGCCGCTTCTAAAGCGATTATATACTTAGCCCTTGTTGCAGTGTCCGCCACAATATTAACATTGGAACTCATCCAAGTCATCATGGAACTTTCTTCCATCTTATTATGCCACCTTCTAACTCAAAACAAATAGCTTAAAATTGGGATAAAATTTTACTTGTATGTGTGACAAAGCCAATGTAACTCATTACAATGAACCATTTGTCACTTCTGCATACAGAATATATTCTTACTTCTTCGAAAGTGCATAAGAATATCTTTACTATTGTCCAGCGATCATCATATGAATGCTATAACCTTTAGAGCATTGGATACATCTGGATCTACATATCATGGTATACAAGATTGATAAAATCATTCTTGTGGTTTCACTCATCAAGTGTCTAAACAATTGATTCTTGCTCCAACCTCTTCCATGCAACAAGAACCGTTCTTATTGTTTCCATATTGAACAAATTCAATATTTCATCTATGTACTCTGGCAAAACTTTATTAGTGCCTCAATCTATCTGTATAGACATTGATGCTCAATATTCTGGTTTTGCCTAAGTCTTTCATCAAAAATCCAATTATAATGAAAACTTAACAATATCAAGAAAAACACATAATTTCCAATGAACGATATGTCATCTACATAAAGCATTAGAAATATGTCTTAGCGCTCCCACTTACTTTCTTGTAATACAAGCATCTTCAAATATCTTGATGAAATTAACACTTTAACATTTTCATCATTGAAGATTCCAACTTCGCTATGCTTACTTCTACCATAGAAGTTTACATACATATCTAGCAACCTTTGAATCAACAAAACCCATTGGGTCGTGTCAGGTACACGTCCTTGGTGTGCATTCCGGTAGAGGAATGTTGTTTCGTTTATTCAACTAACATATCTCTATATGTAACTGTTGCTAGAATAATTCATATGACGAAGTCAGGGCCCATCACCGCTTCTTTGTATATTGTTGGTTACTATTATCTAATAATATCTCGTCCTCAAATCTTGCTATTTGATTACGACCAACTTGGTTAAATAGCAACTTTGATGCCATGACTACAACATATTGTAGACGCGTGAGCTATGAATGCAGTTGCCGCTTCCAGAACAAATTCTGGTGCTGCGCTACTCTGATCATCTTGCTCAGATTCAATAACCTCATCAAGTTCTATCTTCCTCCTACTTAAACCTTTCGCGAAAAACTCCTTCATAAGAAGTTCACTTCTTTCAGTGACAATCACCTTTAATTGGGTTTATGGCAGAAGAAATACCCATCGAAATTCTTTGGGATAACCTACAAAGACTTACTAATCCAATTTTGGTTGTAAACATTTTACACATATGCCTTGCATACCAAAATTCAAGAAAAGACAACTATAACTTGTATGGTGTCATTTCGGCAGATTATGATGGCACTCTAGTAAGATCAAAGCGGTAGTCTCTAAAGCATAATCCACAAATTATATTGGTAGTTTATTTCATCATTGATCTAACCATGTCAAACAAGGTTGGATTACATCCATCGAAAAACTCCATACTCCTATGGTGTTTATCACGATGCAAGTTTGTGGAACAATTCCTCTAACTCTTAGATGTTTGCTAAACTTGTAACTCAAATATTCTTCTTTATGATCCAATCATAAAAACTTGAATTTTCTTGTTACAATAATTTCCACTTCATAAATTGAACAATTTCAATTGTTTCATACTTCTATCTCATCAAGTAGATATACCATACATCTATTCGAGTCATTGATGAAATAGAAAATACACCATGATTGACTTCACACCATGGACTATATACATCAACATGTATGATCTCCATTTAGTTAGTCGCTTGATCTGTCCATGGCCCATGAACGAAGTTTAATCATCTTTAGGAAAAGTCTCACAAGCGTCAATCAATTCAAAATCAATTGACTCAAAATTCTATCAATATAGAATTTCTTTCATGTTTTGTTTCCAATATGACTTAAACAGCGGTGTCAAATATAAGTGAAATTCATTTTGTCTTGCGACCTTTAGCATCAGTGTTATAAATGTTTATTTCACCAACAAGATAATAATAATCTATCCATCGATTATGGAAGACGATAATGACATGAACAACAATTGTTCTCATAATACCAGAACAAGATAACAATTATTAAGTTCATGAAATATCTTGAAGGCTAGGTTTGATGTCGACGAGAAGCACAATAACACTTTTATTTGTATCTCGACATGCATCATTACCATATTCTTTTACTAGTTACTTAGGCCATTGTACTTCTTGTATTGTGTTGCTTTGTATGACATTTCATACCAACAAATCAGTATCGAATACCCAAGAATTACATTGTTAACGAGCAAAAGAATTCATCTATAATATGTATATCATTTATATACCTGAGCTGGACAATTCCAGTCTTTTTCCTTTTTCTACCAAATAATTTTGCAGATCCTATTTAGCATTTCCTCTCCTTTTTAGAAGAATCTATCGACATCAATAGTGGCGTCAATCATTTGACACATAGTCCAAAGGATTTTTAGTCAAATACTAATAGCCTTGGATTTTGCACTTTGAAGTGGATCGCCATCATCATATGATTGGTATTCTTCCAGATTCCATTCTTTAGTATTCTTTTGGTATAGCAAAAACAATTTAGCCGATACCTTTTCATACGTCCTATCATGACATCTTTCATGATGAAACTACTATAGCTTATAAGGATGAATGCAAGTATAATATTAGTTCCCAAACTTTTGGGTGATCGGGACGCCTAGCATCTTCAATCTTCACATATAGTCATACAATATGAGCATATGTTCTTTTACTAGATTATACTTCATCATTTTGCAAACAATCAAAGTCTTAGATATCAAATATCTTTCACTTCTTATTTGTTTCTGAAACAATTCTTTCAGCTCGATGATCACTTTGATTCTCAAACAATTTTGAAGATCAATTTATCATGAAGGCAAACATATGATCTTTAGATACTAAACTTGAATCGTTGCTCTTAGATTAATACAATTTATTAAATCATATGGAGCAAGCAAGGTTTGCTAAAGTTTGCAATAGGACTTAATCTTTAGTCTTGACATTAAACGGCACTAGACCGAAAAGTGACTATCCAGAATTCTATAGTTCTTTTAACTCAATTAAAACTAAGTGTCGGTGGAAAACGGTTGCCAAAGACTACAACGACTTATGCAAATACACTAAGATTTAGTTCAAGATAATTAGTTCAAGTTAATCAAATTATTAATGAACTCCCACTAAATTCAACATTCCTCAAAGTTGTTTAGTGAAGCATGATCCAAATTCACTACACCGAGACCGATCATCACGTGAATGATGTAGCTTTAATGGTGAACATCAACATGTTGATCATATCATCCATATGACTCATGCTTGACCTTTCGGTCCATGTGTTCCGAGGCCATGTCTGTACATGCTAGACTCGTCAAGTCAAACCCAAGTATTTCCGCATGTGCAAAACTGGCTTGCACCCGTTGTATGTGAACGTAGAGTTTATAGCACCCGATCATCACGAGATGCTTCAAAACGACGAACTTTCGCAACGGTGCATACATGGGGAGAACACAATTTTATCTTGATCTTTAAGTGAGGAATCATCTTAAAATGCTACCGTCGCGATCTAAGCATAATAAGATACATAAAAGGATAAACATCACATGCATATAATTTTATGTGACATGGTATAGCCAATCTCCGCGCCATGATCTCCATCTTGTGCGCGCCGGCATGATCTCCATCACTCCACCATGATTGCCTCCACCACGAATAGCAACTACAACTATTGCTAACTACTTAGCGATAAAGTAAAGCTATTACATGGCGTATAAGAAGTTGACACGCAGGTCATACATAATTATAAAGACAACCATATGGCTCCTGCCGGTTGTGAACTCATCGACATGCAAGTCGTGAAAGATTACAAAACATGATCATTG
Organism: Dactylis glomerata; assembly: GCA_007115705.1. Taxonomy (NCBI): domain Eukaryota; kingdom Viridiplantae; phylum Streptophyta; class Magnoliopsida; order Poales; family Poaceae; genus Dactylis; species Dactylis glomerata. The sequence continues at coordinate 320,395 of QXEO01000521.1, forward strand.
CATACAACTCAATTCATACTCATCATGTCTTGGGCCATACCATATCACAAAACACTCCCTGCAAAAACAAGTTAGACGCCTCTACTTTGTTGTTGCATGTTTTACGTGGCTTATGGGAGTAGCAAGCTAAGAACGATTCTTACCTACGGAAAGCCACAACGGTGATATTATGGTTGCTAACATCCGATGTAAGTCCCATGACTACTATAGTGAGAGAAACTGGCATCCACCAGCCGCATGTATGGAACAAGCCACACGTCAAGTGCGGAGCCGGTCTCGCGAACGCGGTCGCGTAAAGTTGGCCTGGACCGCTTCGATCTCACTATACCGCGCCATAAGAAATACACAACAAGAGGTTTGCAACAGAAAACATCAACGCCCGCAACAAGCATGTTGCGTTCTACTCGTGAAACACATCTACGCATAGACCTGGCTCTGATACCACTGAAGGGTTTCGCAGCATAGTAAATCAAAAATTTTCCTACGGATGCGAACAAGAAAGCCAAGATCTAATCTAGGAGATGTAATCAACGAGAGAGGTAGATGAGATCTTCATACCCTTGAAGATTCGCACAGCGGAAACGTTCAATAGAACGTGGTTGACATAGTCGTACTCGCCGTCTCCTCCTCGCGATCCGATCCGATCCTACGCCGCAAGTGGCGGCGCCTCCGAGAGTTGCACACGTGCGGTGCAGCGACGTCTCCTCCTTCCTTGGTCCAGCAAGTATGGTGGAGAGATAGATTGGATCAGCAGCATGACGGCGTGGTGCTTATGGTGGAGAGTTTCTGCGGCAGGGCTTCGCCTACGCGCAGTCGCGAGAGAGAAAGAGGGAGGGCAGCAGTTGGCGGCTAGGGTTTGGGTTAGGGGTTGAGAGGGCTGCGCCCTTGCCCCCCTATATATAGAGGGGTGGCCGGCCAGCTTGGCCTCTCCCCAAACCCTAGGGCGCCGACTTGGAGTAGGAAGAGTGGGGGCAAGTTTCCCCCCCTTCCTTCTTTGAAGACTCCCTTAGGGTTTCCCCTTGGGCTGGCCGGCTGGGCCTTAGGGGCCTTGTGCGCCTGGCCCAGGGCGGCCAGGGCACTTCCCCTTAGGCCCACGCAGGCCTCCGTCAAGTGGGCCCACGTTGGTCCCACTCCGGAACCTTCTAGAACCTTCCGGTACAATACCGATAAACTCCGAAACCTTTCCGGAATCCAAAAACTGCTTTCCTTTATATGAATCTTATTCTCCGGACCATTCCGGAACCTCTCGTGACGTCCTGGATCTCATCCGAGACTCCGAACTAAAACTCATAAACCAATTATCCATTCTATCCTAGCATCGATACACGTTAAGTGTGTGACCCCACGGGTTCGAGAATATGTAGACATGATCTTCTATCAATAATCAACAGCGGGATCTGGAAACCCATATTGACTCCCACATATTCATCGATGATCATATCAGATGAACCACGATGTCAGGATTCAATTAATCCCGTATATGTATTCCCTTCGTCACACGATATTTTACTTGCCCGAGATTTGATCGTCGGTATCACCATACCTAGTTCAATCTCGTTCACAGCAAGTACTTTACTCGTTCCGTAATCCGATATCACTTCGTGATTAACTCCTTAACCACATGCTTGCAAGCGGTGTTGATATCGATTACCGAGTGGGCCCGAAGTATATCTCTCCTGACTTGGGAGGGACAAATTCCATCTCGATACATACAACCCAACAAGTACTTTCCGATCACCTGAGAGACACCTTTATTATCACCCTCACATAGGATGACGTTTGATGACTTCAAAGCTTTCTTCCGATACTAGGGAGTTGTATTATCTCATGGTCTAAGGAATACAATACTTGACATAGGAAAAGCTTCGCAAAGATGAACACGATGATACGATCTAATTGCTCTGCTTTATTTGGGTCTGTCCATCACATCATTCTCCTAATGATATGATCTCATTATTAATTGACAACTCATGTCTATGGTTAGGAAACCTTAACCATCATTAATCAATGAGCTAGTCCATAGAGGCGTACTAGGGACACGGTGTTGTTCATAAACCACACAAGTATTAAAGTTTCCGCTTAATACAATTCTAGCATGGAATATAAACATTATCATGAACAAGAAATATGATAATAACATCTTTATTATTGCCTCTAGGGCATATTTCCTTCAGCGTCGAGCACCGCGTTGAGGAGGACGACGCGGCCGGCCGAGGACAGGAGCAAGGCACACCACCCGGACAGGTACTTGTCCACCTTGGCGATCATCACCGCAAAGTTTGCGATCGTGAGCTTCTCGCAGGATAGCGGCAGGCCGAGGTACGTCTGCGGGAAGCCCTCAACCCTGCAGCCAAGGGCAGCTTGGATGCCCACGAGATCGCTGGCCGTGACATGCATGGGCACGAGGGTGCTTTTGTGAAAGTTTATCACCAGGCCTGTCGCCTCCGCAAACACTCCCAGCATATGCTTCAGTCTCACAGCCGCGCCGATCCCAGCGCGCATGATGATCAACGTGTCGTCGGCATACTGTAGAACCTGGCAGGGCCCGCCATCGAGCAGCGGGTGACTGAGCAAAGGGTCCTGTCTGATGAGTCTTTGCAGCACGTCTGCCACCAAGAGGAAGAGGTAGGGTGAAAGAGGATCACCCTGCCGCAGCCCGCACTTGCAGTCGATCCAGGCTCCCGGCACACCATTCAGGAGGACAGCCGACTTTGACGACGCAAGGATCATGTCCATCCAATCGCACCAGAGCAGCGGGAACCCTCTCGCCACCATGACAGCTCACAAACAGCCCCAGTCGATGGAGTCGAACGCCTTCGAGAAATCGAGCTTGAGGACCACGGTGGGGGTCTTGTGTTTGTAGCAACACTGGACCATCTCCGTAGCAAACACAAAATTCTCAGAAATGCTGCGGCCAGAGAGGAAACCGGACTGGTTCTCGTCGATCAAGCTGCCAATCTGGGACTGCAAACGGGTGGTCAGAGCTTTGCACACCGCCTTCATCGAGCAATTTTGCAAGGAAACAGGACGGTAGCCCCCAGGAGCAAGCACCCCATGCATCTTGGGCAGCAGCACCACGTGCGCTCGATTGATAGCCCCTAGGGCGGCGGTGCAAGCGTGCACCGCCGAGAACAGGCGAAGCATGGCAGGCTTCTACGTTGGCCTGCAGGCCGCCCGGTAAAAGCTGGGGCCAAGACCGTCGGGGCCGAGGGCACTGGTTCGGTCCATCCCGTCGATCGCTGCCTTCACCTCCTTCTTGTCAAACGGGGCCGCAAGAGCCAGACCACGCACATCCGGGGCGTCGCGGTAGAGCTGGTCGAGGTCAAAACCCCAAGACGTGGGCCGTGCCCTCCCCAGCAGGTCGGAGTAGAAGCTGTGGAGGGCGCCCGTTTTCGCCGCATGGTCGATGACCATCTCCTCGTCCACCTCCAACGCCCGGATTTGGTTCCGCCGATGGCGCTGCGAAGCCCGCACGTGGAAGTAGCGGGTGTTCTCGTCGCCCTCGATGAGCGCCCGAAACTTGCCCCTTTGCTTCCAGTGCGCCGCGGCGCGGCACACCGAGCGGGCGAGCTCCGCCCTAGCCTCCTCGCGCAGCTCGAATTCACTGCCAGTAAGAACACGAGATTCCTCGATCATATCAAAAAGAGAGATAACAAAACGGCAATTATTATCGAGACGTGGAATAAACCGGTGCCCTTTTTTCCAAACCTTTGCCGCCGTGTGGTAGCGCTTGATGCTCGCAGCGAGATCCAGCGCGGCGTTGCGGGCAGGCCCCCAAGAAGGCCAACTAGCAAGGGTGGTGGAAAGGAAGGCGGGGTCGAGGAGCCAAGAGTTCTCAAAACAGAAGTGCGAGGGATTAGGGATGGTTGTGGAGGCCGAAATGAGAAGAGGGTGGTGATCGGAGGTGGGACGGGGAAGGGAGGACAGCGCAGAGTTGGGGAAGACCGAGTCCCAGTCAGAGTTGAAAAAAGCCCTATCTAAACGGGCAAGCACCGGACTCGCTTGGCGATTTGTCCAGGTGTAGAGGCGGTCAGTGAGGGGAAGCTCTCCCCACGCAAGCTCGTGGATCATGGATTTGAAAGTAGCCGCCAAGCTGCGGTCGAAGTTACTGTTGTTCTTCTCGCGGGCGTATCGGATGAGGTTGAAATCCCCGACCACGAGCCAGGGGCCGTCGATGGCCTCGGCGAGCAGGAGGATCTTGGCCATGAAGGCAGCAGTGAGGGAGTGATCGGAGGGGGCGTAAACATTTGTGAGAGAGAAAGACAGATCAGAGGTGCTGGAGGAGAGGGTGGTGGTTAGGCTATAGGTGCGGTGGATGGACACCGAGAGCGAGAGCACATTGGGATCCCAGGCTGAGACGATGCCACCGCGCGAGCTAGTCACGTCGACAGCCTCAAAGACCGAGGTGTTCTGGGGAAGAAACGAACGAGCCTTCCGATCGTCGAGCGACGACAGCTTAGACTCCTAGACGCAGACAACAGATGGGCAAGCGCGGGAGAGAGCATCACGGACGACAACACATTTATCATCGTCTCCTAGACCACAAGTGTTCCAGGAGGCGATCAAGAGCTTCCGAAGACCGACACAATCCATTACACATGGAGATCACCGGGGGGAGGGCGGGGGTGCAGCAAACAGCGCCGCACCCTTTCATTAACAGGGAGAAAGGTAAACTAGGCAAGACAGAGAGGAGACGGACGCGCCTGGCTAGACACGCCAGTGCACACAGATGAGCTGTGGGGGAACTAAACATCGGAACCGGCAGTCACCGCGGCGTCCCTGCCGAAAGCAGCGCCACGGAGCTCGGACACAGACTTCATTCCCATGGGCGAAGCCAGCCTCTGCAGCACCTTGTTCTTGCTAACATGCGCCTGCAACTTGATCGAGCAGCCTTTCAGAGTTTCTTTCAGAGCGCGGAAGTTCACCATCTTCTTGGTCATGTCAAGGTGCATCACTGGCTCTTTGCCCGCAAGGTGTTCGCTTTTCCTGACTGCATCACCATGAAACTTGGCCTTCCCCCTAGCCTTGCGCCTGTGGTGCGCGGAGTCCACGACAGCAGTCCAGCCAGCTTCCTCTTCATCATTGGCAGCATGCAGCGTGGGCAGCGCAGCCGCACTCCCCGCGCCCAGCACAGCAGGGCTCGCAGCCCCTAGCTCGGTTGTATCTTGCATAGTCGTTGGCACATGTGGGTTTTTGTAGTGGATGGGTTGGCCCTGAGGATGTTTTGTGCTCCCAGCAAAAGCAGCGCTGCCAGACGCAGGAGTGTTGACTTCAGCAATCGGACACATAGTATTGGCTGGTGGTGGTGGTACTGACGAGAGGCAATTTGTGTTTGCAAGGAACTGTTCGTTGATGCCAATACTCGCAGTCTTGGTTAGGTGCTTCGTGGCCACTGCCAGACCAGAGAGTGTATCATGCTCCAGACGAGCAGAGGATCTCGGATTTTCCCGTAGGCCGATAGAAGTGAGTAACAGAGAGTCCGAAAGGCGAGAGATTTCACCTTGGATTGTGTCGAAGAAGTCATCAAAGATGCAGTCGAGGGGCGGGCGGGCGAGCGCGCCGGAGGTGTCCAACAGCTGCGGCATCGGTTTGGAGAGGTTGGTGGAGAGAGGAGCAGTGGGGACTTCATCGGGATGGCATGGCAGCGCAATGGCCAGCCTCTCTGCAGGCGCTGTTGATTCAGGCGGCACTGGGATGGGTGGAGCGTAGGGAAAGGCTGGCGTGGTAACTTCCGCCCGAGCATGAGCTTTTGCTGATTCCATGGAGAGGATCTCAGGTCCCATGTGCTTGTGGACGCCATAGATGAATGCGCCGCTGGTGTTGTGGATATCGAGAAGTGGCATGGGGAACGGAGGGGCTGTACGCTGGAGCGGGGGAGGAGCCAGTGGTGGAGGCGCCGAAGGGAAATTGTGGTCGGTGGTGCTCTTGGGCGCCACATCTTTGCGCGTCTCCTTGGCGGCGGCCGCGGGGATGTCCAAAGCGGCGGAGCTCACAGAGCTGCTGTAGGAGAAGGTGAAGGCAGTGGAGGGAGTTGGATCTGGAGACGGCGGTGGCCAAGTTGGCCAATTTGGGGAGAAGCCGGATGCAGGCGTGTATGCGGAGGCAGGAGGCGGGTAAGTGTAGGCGGCCGGGGCACTGTAGAAGAAGGGGAAGGGGAAGGTGGCGGTGGAGGGGAAGATGTGGTGGCTATACGTTGGTGCTTGGCCGAACGTGGGCGCTGTGTAGGTGACGGCGGACGCATACGCGGGTGTGGTGGTGGGGAAGAAGAAGGGGTTGGGCGTCGCCATCAATGCGAATCCGGAGCAGTCGGTGGCTGATTTGGGAGGGAGGGTGGGAATTGCTGCGAAACCGAAGAAGAAGAGAAGCCACTGGGGAGAAATTTTTGGTCGGAGAATCGATTGCTCTGATACCACTTTGTCAGGATCCCAATTGGATCTGGCAAGATAGGATCGTCAAGAACAGTAATTTGAGACAGTTAGGAAGAAAAAGAAGTAAATTGCTGAGATTAAATCTAGGATAATATGCAAGAATTAGGGTTTATATTTCTCTTCATTGCTACAAATAGATACAATGCTAGTCTTATAAAGACCTAGCCAGGCACAAGATGACCACATAGATGGAATACCTAAAGTACCCTCATAGCCACTAACTCACTAATAACCCTCTATAACATAGATATCCTATTCCCTGACACCCTCTCAGGCGGCATCCCAGGCGACCCTCTCTGGCGGCGTCTCTGGCCACAGCCTATGGAAATACTCCACTTAGATGCTAAATTTCTTATATTAAACTTTTGTACTTGTTTCTATTCACTTCACATGAAATATTATATACATTTCAATTATAAGGTACGTTTTGTTTCTTTATGATAATTTATTGGCAAAAACTAGTCTGCTAATATGTATTTTATGTGATATAACCACATCTATAAGATTTTTTAGTGACATTGGTTTCATATTAGATTAATCACACATTACCAAAACAATTCATTACTAAAGTCGTGTCTTAATGAAGCAAAATAAACCTTATTTCAGATAGAGAATAAGTATATTTTGAAATTAACTATATAAATTACACTACAAAGTATTAAGTTACAATATTTTCATTATACATTTTTTTACGTCTAGCGTGTAAAACTACAGTTTCACTAAGCTATAAAAAAATAATCTTGGCAAAGAAAGACCGGACACACAAAATCACATACCTTCATGGATTAATAGGGGTTACTTAAAAGAGCAACATGTATATTCTTTGGCGTCTATTCTTTGCTAAAATATCTAAATATTTTTTTGAATGATATGCGATAGGAGAAACCACTATAGATTTTTTCTACATTCCTCTGGACTTCAATTTAGGTGACTAAGTTATACATCCACTTTTCTAAGCAATGAGCTAGGATCACTTCTAAGGTTTGTCTAACAAACACTTCGATGCAGGTTTCTAGAATGCATGATTATCTACCATAGGTGTAAGTAAATATAAATGTTAATTATCATTATGTAAATTACAGAGAGATAACGTTTGAGTTTTGGTCTTTCTGAGTGGACGAGTTGTCACTCATCCGATTTTTAAGCTGACAGAAGAAAACACAATAGCCATCAAAACAAGTTAAAATAAATTGCGACAGAAGGGACGTGTTAGGCGCGGGGCACGCGCGTCCACGCGCCCTCGGCGGCTGACGTGAGGACGGCGATGCGTGTTTTGAAAGTTCATGCGGATATAGGTGCCAACGCGTAAAAAATCGCAGAAACGCCTAAAAAGTCAGAGAAAAAAAGAATTCAGCACAATTTAGTATAGAGTATATATTGCTTTGTGCGTTCTTTGTTGGGATATCTAAATTGTTCAGTCCAATAAAGGTTTCTATAGTGCCTTATTACCTACTTTTACACGAGAATCAATATTTGCACTGTCAAAACCAACACTCAACATCCGTTCTAGAATAAGCAAGCTTTTGTTTCTACACATATGCCATACATACACAAGTTAAAGGGACTAAGATACTGACTCTTTTACATTTTAGTGAGATGACACACCAATGATTATCGATATCAATAAGCAGCCAATGAAATACATAAACCAGCGACCTAGAACAGCGTCTCCTTCTCTACCGACGACCCACCCGTTATTCTGTGGAGCCTTCTCCCCTCGAGAATTACTGGCCTTGAATTTTCCCTGCTGCCACATGCCAGATTTATCCGTTGTATGACTTGTCTTGCCACACGTTTCAAATACTATTTATTTTCCTCCTTTTTGGTGGTGTGCATCTGCAGGCGTCCATTCTCTTGGCATCAGTGCTGATGGCACAATATGCAATACACTATCTAAAGCCTGAACGAGAAAACCGATTTTGCTTCTCATTGTTTCCACAGCTGTTGATCCTGTTGATCCACCGCTCGGTGGTTCCTGTAGTACTCTCCAAATCTTCCAAAGCTCGTAAACAAAACTCGACAGCTTCGGATGCAGCTTCACCTTGACTATTATGCGAAGCATATTTTACCACTGTTCCGATATTGGAGAGCAGAGACGATGCAGGAGATAGCTGGAGCAGTAACCTGCGCGTGTTGTAAGTCGATCTCTCAATCTCCAAGCATTACCTGTAGTACTCTCGTTCAGGCTTGATAATATTAAGCTGGCTGCTTATATTACCTGGAACATCTGGAAAGAGCGAGGGCGCAGGGTTTTCCAAGGCAAAGAGCTAAATGCTTCTTCGCTAGCTCAAATGATCAGAGATGAGTTGGCTGTAGTTTCAGCTGCTTTTTTGCATTAAGTGTGGGGTGAATGTTCAGGTTTTTGTTGTCCTGACAGTAGATGAAGGTTCTCCTCGCTCTTTGTACAGGGGACGTGTGTTTTTGTATTATGTTGTATTCCCTTTCTCTCTTCTATCAATGAAATAAAGCAAGGCTCCTGCCGTTCGGGGTCAAAAAAATCTCCAAACATTGCTCAAGTTCTTGAAGCCAGTCTAGAGTCCAGAGCACTTGTACCACGCAGCGCTTCGCACTCATCACCTCAAAGGGATTATCCATAACTGCCCGTGGGTTCGTGTTGAGGTACTTGGGGAGGACGCATGCGCGGTACATTGTATGGAGGTGGTACTGCCATTCGGCAGAAAACGGAGCAAGTGCTTCTACAACAGCTCGCCTCATGCCAATAGCGACGACCCAGGCCTTGCCGTCCTCGTCATCATTCACCTTAGCCATCATACAGAGAATGTCGTCATCGTGCATGCTCAGAATCGGTGCATAGATAATCAGCTTCTTCAGTTGCAATTCTTGGGTTTGGTCATCCCGCAGGGGCAAGATATCAGAATAGCTTTTTTCAGATATCATCGACGTCGACTATGGTATGGAGCGCTCGGGCCAAACGTTCCAACAGATGTTCCTGATCCACACGGTGGCTTTCCAACCTGTACCGCCTGTGGAGAAATCATCGTCATCGTGCCTGATCCCGACGAATTTGATGAGATCGTCGCAGCCGGCAACGTCACGGAAATACTCAGAGGCGCAGCAGTGACCATCCTCGCCCGAGAAGGCTGTTAAACGATGTATAGTCTTGTATTTGTCTAGGACTCTCTAGGTAGGTTGTATGTGTTGAGTCCGTGTTGGACTTCACCCCGACCGATACTCTCCTATAATTGTATGTCCAATATATAAACACACCAGCGGTCCTGATTAGGGTATCGCACTCATAACACTTTTACATAGTATCAGAGCCAAGAGGTCTTGAGTTCAAGACCCGGCTGGCGCAATATTAAATAAAGATATTGCAACCCACTTTCGGTCCATCAGGGGAGTGTTGAAGTATAAATGTATTGTCTAGTCTCTTCCATCAGATCGATCTTTTGATGTCTAGGACTCTCTAGGTCGGTTGTATGTGTTGAGTCCGTGTTAGACTCCACCCCGACCGATACTCTCCTGTAATTGTATGTCCAATATATAAACACACCAGCGGCCTGATTAGGGTATCGCACCCATAACACTTTTACAAAGGCAACACTTGGCACGGGGAACATGATGTATCTGATGACAGGATGCCCGTCGCCGAACAGGTTGCAGAGAAGAAGAATACCGTGCACGAGATCCACCCAGCCCAGCGAGCCGGCTCCCACCGTGATCGGCTTGTAGAAGGCATGCCGAGCACACAGTATCATGTCGGAGTCTGATGCCAAGGACGCCTCGCTGCTCCTTGACCGGGTTTCAGAGGAGAAGACGTGGGCATCGAACCGCGTGGCATCGTCTTCAGCGGTCCAGTTGCGGTCGACGAAGGCCACGGCGTAGTGGCGTAGTGCTCGCCGTCGCCGCGGGGCAGGAGGCCGAGTTGGTGCCCGCTGATTCTGAAGACGGCAGGGTCGGGGCACGGGAGCTGGCGCAGCGATTGCTTACCCGGAGTGCCGGCCGTGTACACGAAGTAGTGGGTGGTACCCCGGAACGTGACCCCGAAGAGGACGAAGTTGACCTCGGCAAAGATGAGCGAGGCCTTGTAGGCCACCTCGAGGCTGGCGGAGCAGTGGACGGAGAAGTAGGAGATGCCCGGCGGGTCGGCGAGCCAGAAAGATACCTCGACGTCTTGGCCCTCGTTTGTTTGGCACCCGGCTGTGGTCGCATTCCGGAGTCCCGACACGCGCGCCGCCATGAAGAGTATGGTCCAATCGGGAATTGCGGAGCGTGATCCCGTCAGGGTGGAGGGCTGGAAGGAAAAGGTTGAGAGCACCATGGATCTGGAGGTGTTGATCGAGTTCGATCGACGCTGTGTAGGGCTGTAGGGCAGGATTTTGGGGATTCTGTTGTGTTTTGAAGTTGCACGGACTTGGTCAGCCCGGCTTATCGACCTCACTGGGGTGATTATTAAAATATGCTCTTTTATTTTCAAAAATTATTATTTAATTTGAAATATAAAATACTTTTCTTTAATTTATTTACTTTTCAGTTCAAGTTCTATATTGCTTACACGTTGTGAGTGTCTCACAAATACCTCAATGAGTTGGGTATAGAAATTATTGTTTTCTGCAGATTAATTGCTTGATAGGATAAGGAGAAATAATCACTTTTTGCCACTCGAGTCACCTTTGTGGGAGAAAATTGACGATTGCTACATCACTCTACGTTTAGAGTCCAAATAGGTTAAAACAAGGAGTAGAATTGTTGTCATCGGATACATGAAAAGAAACAAAAAGGGATAAATAGTTGAATGGCAGAAAGTACGATCGCTTATACTCTTGTGTAGTATTTTGGTTGAGTAGATGGTAGTTGCAAGTGCCTTATTTGTAAGTAGTTTATTTCGTCCTTTTTAGGATTTTAATTTATCTAGTACTTAGGAAATGAGCCATACTAATGGGCATTGTTGCATTCTTTTTAGCTCTTCACTTGCTAGCCTTTCACATACTAATGATATCATACTTGTAAAATGTGTCCATAAACTTTCTAGTATGTGATAACATTGAGTATGTGATATTAAACTTCAAAAGGAAAAGAGACTGGCTTGGACCACTCACTGCTCCGATTTGGCTGCAGGACTCCACCAACCCTAAAACTGTCTCCCTATTTATTCAGGAATTATTCGCTGCAATGAGAGGGGCCAAAGAGGCAAAGACAAAACAGGAATGGCAACAGACAAACAGATTGTAGGTGGAAGAAGAATTGGTGCGAATGCCTCTTGGAATCATCACCGGCGGCTCTACACCACCCGCCTTACTCCTCCATGAATAGGGGATAGTGTACCAAGTTACCAACGTGGACTCTTATTTCTGTATGTGGTAGCTTGTAATCTGTCTCTCTCTCTCTCTCTATATGTGTTTTGATGATTACAGATCATCTGAATTGATTTTCATGATTACGATGTGGAGCCTTGTTTATGATGTCTATTATGCAATGCAATTTCTTGCTATGGTTATTCATGAAATTATTTGTTAATAGTTATTTTTACTCTATTCTTAATGCTAGATCTCTCCTATTTAGAGGATAGAATAGTGGCGGGGATTGTATGCATTAGTTGAAGTAAAATAAATCTGAAGATCAAGATGGACTTGGAGGCCAAAACTAGCGGCACTCTGACACCGGACAAACTCCTATGCTCACATTTTAGGCTGGTCATAGTGGGAAGTATCATATAATAGTATCATGTATATAATACTTGTGTATGATACTACCTTTATAATGCATAGTATTATAAAGTAGTATCATATACTCACTGTATTTATTATTTTGTAGCATCTCAATACAAATGTGTATACAAGATTTATTTAAGCTTAATATATCTCGTACTATACGCTATGATATATTATCTACCTATGATACTCTAATTTTCTCTCTCTTTATTAATTAACTGCCATATAAGCATTTTTGTGGGCCTAGTCTAGCACTATGGCTAGCCTTAGAGATGAAAACACTAGTCTATAGGTGTACGAAAAAATATCAGTACACATAACTTATGGTTGTATATAAGGGCATCCACTATGTTGGAAATAAGGAGTCCATAAGAGAAAAAGTGATCCACAAGAAATCCATATACATAGTGGAGGCTATCAATAAGAAATCCACAAGCGCTACAGCTTACAGCCACCCCACAAACTTGTGGACAACCCATAAGGATTAAAATAATATTACTTTACAGCTACAACACACAGAATGAATAAAATATCAATATAGTGACTACAATGCCTCCTGGGGATAGACTAGAAATCGCATGAAGGAATACGAGGCGGTTTTTCTTCTGACATTTTTCCTGCCTCCTGGGTCCTACCTTAAGGTGTGGTTTTGCCATATATATTGTGGCGTTGTCTGTTTACCATATGACTGTTGAGTGGGTCCCATCTTATGGCAATTTTAGCCATATACATAGGTGATGCCCTAAGCACATGCATGGATCAATCTTTATTACCCGCATTTGTGCCTCGCGTAGACAGAACATTTATCTGTGGTGACGGTCAAGTTTGAGCTTCACAAGTCTATATAAGTGAGTGCATGTGTGTAGTTGTGTTGATATCTATTTCTCTATCTATTGCAACCTTCTTTTCAAATTATACAAAGTTTTGTCATTTTTCCGAATCACAAGGTTATAGACACATCTTAGTATATGTTCACCTATTTTAGGGGACACGCTATTTGACTCTCTGGAGTAGAAGAGTTATTCTACACCTATTTTGTATCTTTGCAACCGCAATTTTTAGTTCATCTAAATTTTGTATTACTTAGAAAGTTGAGAAAACAGAAAAAAAATATAGAAATAACATAATTTTTTGTTTACGTGACATATAAAAATACGACAAAAATATGTATTTTATGCTATTTTATATTGATACAGTATGTTTTTATGTCATTTTTGTTTGTTTTGAGCCAATATGAATGTAATTATTAGTATAAAACATAAAATTAATAATGTAACAATAAAAAATTACGTTGAATGCAGAATAGCGTTTCTATCTATTTTAGTTCATATATAGTCTATATTAAAATATCTAAAATATTTTATAATTTGAAACTGAGGGTGTATTGGTTGGGCGCGGAGCAGCGGCGGAGGGCATCACAGCAACTTTTTAAGCTCCGCCATTGCTGTCGTTGCATCTCTAAGTTCCGACGGTAGAAGAGACTGGGGAGGGAGAAGCAGACACGCACGCGGGTTTTCTCCCCTCGCTCCTGTCTCGCCCCCGCGCGGGAAGGCAGGGGCAAACCTTAGCCGCCGCCTCTCAACTCCCCCTCTCCCCTCCCTCTCTTCGCCGCCACCGATGTAGGCCGCCGGGTGTTTCCTGTGCGGTGCCGGCGGCGGTAGCCGGACCTTCCCCGCATGCGTGGAGTGGCGGCGGAGGGTACGGTGGCCCGCGGCGATCTTATTCGGCCGGCGCTGGTCCGGGCGCGGCATGGGTGGTCCTGGTGGCGGTGGTGCGGCCTCTTGGCGGTGGGGTGACCGTGGTAGTGTGAGGTCTATCGGTTGGTGATACGTCCAATTTGCATCACTATTTTGTATCATAATTTACTGTTATTCATTAATATATTTCATATTTAGACATGATACTTATGTTATTTTCTTTGTTTTCACATGTTTTTGATCATCGGAGGAGTTGCTGCCGGAGTCAGGATTCTGCTGGAAAAAGACCGTCAAGAGACCATATTTTGAAGATCAGGAAAATTCCAAAAAATACCCAGAAATTATATTTTCCCAGAAGACTCAGGAAGCCAGAAGGGGGAGTCGAGAGGAGCCAGGGGGGCTCCACAGCCAGGGCGGCGCGGGCCCACCCTGGCCCGCCAGCCCTGCGTGGGGCGCCCTGGCCCACCTCTGGTCTCGCCCCTCCGTGTACATCATCGTCCCCGAAAACCTAAGTCAAGGGGGGGCTCAGAGTTAGACACAGCCGCCTCTGCGGGGCGGAGAACACCAGAGAGAAAAAGCTCTCCGGCAGGAGAAATCTGCCGGGGAAATTCCTTCCCGGAGAGGGAGATCGTCCCATCGCACTGGACTTCATCGGGATATCATCATCATCATCTCCATCACCAGCACCTTCATCTCCACCATCACCACGCCGTCCCGCTGTAACATCTTGAGTTGGATCTTGTTATATTCATAGGGGAAACTTTCCCGGTGTTGATTACTCTTGTAGTTGATGCTATTGGTGGAACCGTTGAATTAAGGTTTATGTTCAGATTGTTATTTACCATTATTTCACCTCTGATCATGATCCATATGATGTCTTGTGAGTAGTTCGTTTAGTTCTTGAGGACATGGGAGAAGTCAAGATGTTAGTAGTGAATTATTGTTGAGAAATATTTAATGGTTTGATATTGTTGTGGTGCTATTTCACTAGTGGTGTCATGTGAACGTCGACTACATGATACTTCACCATTTATGGGCCTAGTGAGATGCATTGTGTATTTGGCTACCGATTGTGGGGTTGCTGGAGTGACAGAAACCTAAACCTCCGTTGGGAAACCATTGCACCAGGGAGCGTAGGATCCTAGAGTTTAAGGCTGTGGTTAGATTTATCTTAATTACTTTCTTGTATTTGCGGATGCTTGCAAGGGGTATAATCACAAGTGTGTATTTATCCTAGTAAGGGTAGTGCGCTAGCACAGGTTCACCCCCATAACACTTACCAAACCAATGAATACTATTGGCTCTATGAAGCGAAAGCTCTTGATAGAAAACTCCCGTGTGTCCTCGAGAACGTTTGGTTATTATAAGTACACAACCGGCTTGTCCTTTGCTGAATAAAGGATTGGGCCACTTGCTGCAATTGTTACTACTATCTTTTATTTACTCGCACTTTATTTACTTGTATTACCAAATACTCCTGAAAACCTGTTTGCTAGTATTTACAGTGATTCCTTGGTCAAAACTGCTCATCAACACCTTCTGTTCCTCGTTGGGTTCGACACTCTTATTTATCGAAAGTACTACGATACACCCCCTATACTTGTGGGTCATCAAGACTATTTTCTGGCGCCGTTGCCGGGGAGTGTAGCGCTATTGAAGAGTGGAATTGGTAAAGGTAACCGTCGATGTGAGTATTGTTTTTATTTTGTCTTTTATTTTACTCTGCTATGGAGAACTCTCCATTTGGTTTCCTATTTGGAAACACATCTACTACTACTGCTGCTGCTGCACATGCGGAGGAACCACCACCGCCACTGCCTACTGAAATTGATCCTTTTAACATACCTATGAAAATTGTTGGGCGTATTATGGATAACTGCTATTCAGGAGATGTAACTGTCCATCCAGGTGATCACTTATTATTTATACATGAATTATGCGAGTTGTTCAGAGATGTGCAGGTATTTCACCAAGCCAGGTTAAGAAGAAATTATTCTCATTATCATTGAAAGGCAGAGCTGAGGAGTGGTATCGACTACTCCAGGATGGTCCATCTATGGCATGGGAGGATATTGTGCCTCTCTTTTATTCCAAGTTTTATCCTCCAAGTGAAATTCATAAAGACCGTAATCGGATATATAATTTTTGGCCTCATGATGGAGAGAGTATTGCCCAAGCGTGGGGGAGATTGAAGTTACTAATGCTCAAATGCCCCATTCATGTGCTTCCCAATAATATTGTTATTAATAATTTTTATGCGCGGCTTACTCTTCCTGATAAGGATTATTTGGATGCTTCTTGCTTTGGATCATTTACTCATATGAAAGAAGATGCTGAAGGATGGGAAAACGACAAAGGTAGGAAGTCAGGTATAAACTATGATTATGAATGCATTAAATCTTTTATGGAGACCGATGACTTTCATGGTGTTAGCGCTGCTTATGGTCTTGATTTTCAAATACTTGCTAATTGTCTGAAGGCCTTTGCCTCTTATATTGATGTTCCAAAGAAAGATTGGAACAAATATCATGCGCATTACAAAGATTCTATTAGTCATATTCCTGCTGCAGCTACTGAAGTTTGTACTGTTGATAGCATTGTGCCTGAACCTTATTTTGAGAAGACACCTTTCCCTGCTAAGGTAAAGAAGTATTCTACTTTGGTAAGTGTGTCTAATAAAAGTACTAAGAAAGCTGCAGAGCCTGATGAGCAAATTACTATTAAGTCTCATGTAGCTATATTGAAGGATCTTGTTACTAAAGATGTAGGGGATGAATATATTCTTTTTTGTGAAGATGCTTCTAACATTCTTTCACATCCAAAAAACACAGGAAAGCAAGTGTTCCTGTTATTTCTGTCAGGATTGGAGATCATTGTTATTATGGTTTATGTGATATTGGTGCTAGTGCAAGTGCTATTCCCTTAGAGCTTTACAAAGAAATCATGCACGAGATTGGCGCTTGTGAACTTGAAGATACTGATGTGGTTGTTCAGCTTGCTAATAGAGAGACTGTGGCCTCTTGGTATTGTTCGAGATGTGGAAGTTCTATGCGGTAAGACTAAATACCCTACTGATTTTCTAGTACTTGGTAAGGAAGCTAGTAAAACTTGTCCTATTATTTTTGGTAGACCCTTTTTGAACACTTGTGGCGCCGTGATAGACTGTAAGAAGGAGAATTTTTTTACTAAGTTTAATGGAGAGTCTTATGATTTTAATTTTTCCAAGTTTGCTAAGACTTCTATGAAATGACACGCCTAATGAAAATTTTCGAGTTGAACAGCTTGCTTCTATTGCTCTTGCTCCTAATAATGCCTTGCAGCAATTCATGGAAGATCACGAAAGTGATGTTTTTAGCAAGGAAAGAGAAGAGATTGACGATATTCTCCTTTGTCAACCACCCTTACTCAAGCATAATCTACCTGTGGAGGATCTTGGTACCACTTTGCCGCCTAAAGAAGATCCTGTGTTTGAATTAAAGCCTTTGCCCGATGACCTCAAATATGCTTATATTGATGATAAGAAAATATATCATGTTATTATTAGTTCTAAACTTTCAGGAGGGAAGAAGAAAGATTATTGGAGATATTGAGGAAACACCGAGGAGCTATGGGATATACTCTGGATGATTTAAAACGGATTTCTCCCACTTTATGTCAGCATGCCATTAATATGGAGAAAGATGCGAAGCCAGTTGTGGAGCATCAGCGCCGCCTAATTCCAAAGATGAAGGATGTGGTAAGAAATGAGGTATTAAAGCTCCTTGATGCTGGTATTATTTATCCTATTGCTGATAGTAGATGGGTTAGTCCTGTTCATTGTGTTCCTAAGAAAGGAGGTATGACTGTTGTGCCTAATGAGAATAACGAGCTTATTCCTCAAAGGGTAGTTGTTGGTTATAGAATGTGCATTGATTATAGGAAGGTAAACAAAGTTACTAAGAAAGATCATTACCCTTTACCGTTTATAGATCAAATGCTAGAAAGGTTGTCTAAGAAGACTCATTTTTGTTTCCTTGATGGTTATTCCGGTTTTTCTCAAATTGCTGTTAAGAAGGATGATCAAGAGAAAACCACTTTTACTTGCCCTGATGGAACTTATGCTTATAGATGTATGCCGTTTGGTTTATGCAATGCTCCTGCTACTTTTCAAACACTAGTAGAAAACTGGCCTTTGGCCTGGACCCTTTAGTCCCGGCCTCCATCTGGGCCGGGACTAAAGGCCCGGCCACCTCGCCCCAAATCGCAATGCCGCCCGGGAGGCTTTGGTCCCAGCCCGTAAGGAGCCTTTAGTCCCGGTTTGAGACACAAACCGGGACTAAAGGGCTACGCGCTGAGCGGCCCGCATGTGCGCCCCCTTTAGTCCCGGTTTGTGTCTCAAACCGGGACTAAAGGTCCCTGCCTATATATACTGCACCACAGCCCCTCTCTCCCTCTTCCTTGCATTTTTCTTGGATGGAAGAGTGTGGGTGTGTGCTAGCTCTCCTTTTTTCTTGGATGCACTAGAGGTGTTTGTTGAAATGTGTGTTAGAGCGATGCCGCTTCAGTTCACCGAACACAACTACGATATGAGATGCCCGAGCCACGTTTAAACCTCTTCCTCTTTATTTCCACTTATTCTAAAAGGTTAGCAACTATATTTTCTCGTTTAGACCATGCGGTACTAATTTTTAGGATCATGATTGTGTTTGATATACTGTCGTATGACGCAGATGAGCCATCCATGGATGTACGGTGATCGACACACAGCCGCTTACAGAGAAGGCGTGCATTCTTTTCGAGATGCGGCCGATGCGAACAAGCATGGTGGTGGCTATATGTTTTGTCCATGTGTTGAATGTCGGAATGAGAAGGATTACACTTCCTCAAGAGTCATTCAGAGCCACCTGCTTTGGTCCGGTTTTATGTCGGGCTATAATGTTTGGACCAAGCACAGAGAAAGAGGGGTTATGATGGAAGACGACGATGAAGAAGAAGAGAATGATGATGACAACTACCGATCTATGTTCCCTGAGTATGCTGATACCGCAATGGAAGACAATGAAGAAGAAGATCAGGGTGCAGAACGGGAACCAGATGAGCCCGCTGATGATCTTGGCCGGGTCATTTCTGAAGCACGGCGAGGCTGCGACACAGAAAAGGAGAGGTTGCAGTTCGAGCAGATGTTATAGGATCACAACAAATTGTTGTACCCAACTTGTGAATATGGCTAGAAGAAGTTGGGTAGCACACTGGAATTGCTGAAGTGGAAGGCAGAGACCAGTGTGACTGACTTGTCATTCGAAAGTTGCTGGTACCGATGAAGAAGATGCTTCCAAGAAAGAACGAATTGCCCGCCAGCACGTACGAAGCAAGAAGCTTGTCTGCCCTCTAGGATTAGACGTGCAGAAGATACATGCATGCCCTAATTACTGCATCCTCTACCGCGGTGAGAAGTATGAGAATATGGATAAATGCCCGGTATGCACTGCATTGCGGTATAAGATCAGAAAAGATGACCCTGGTGAGATTGAGGGCGAGCCACCCAGGAAGAGGGTTCCTGCCAAGGTGATGTGGTATGCTCCTATAATACCACGGTTGAAACATCTGTTCAGAAATAAAGATCATGCGAAGTTGTTGCGATGGCACATGGAAGATCGTATGAAAGACGATAAGTTGAGGCACCCCGCTGATGGTCGGCAGTGGAGAAAAATCGAGAGAGAGTTCCCGAGATTTGCAGGTGACGCAAGGAACTTATGGTTTGGTCTGAGTACAGATGGCATGAATCCTTTTGGGGAGCAGAGTTGCAGTCACAGCACCTGGCCCGTTACTCTATGTATCTACAACCTTCCTCCTTGGTTGTGCATGAAGCGGAAGTTCATTATGATGCCAGTGCTTATCCAAGGTCCAAAGCAACACGGGAACGATATTGATGTGTACCTAAGGCCATTAGTTGATGAACTTTTACAGCTGTGGACCGAACCAGGTGTACGTGTGTGGGATGAGCACAAACAAGAGGAATTTGACCTTCGAGCGTTGCTTTTCGTAACCATCAATGATTGGCCTGCTCTTAGTAACATTTCAGGACAGTCAACAAGGGATACAATGCATGCACACACTGTTTGGATCAGACAGAAAGTATATATCTGGACAAATGTAGGAAGAATGTATACCCGTACAATCATCGTTTTCTTCCGCCCAAGCATCCCTTAAAGAAAAAAGGCAAGCATTTCAATGGCAAGGCAGAACCCCGGGGGAAACCTGTCATCCGTACTGGTGCTGAAGTATTTGATATGGTCAAAGATTTAAAAGTAATCTTTGGAAAGGGTCCTGGCAGCCAACCTGTTCCTAACGGCCCTGATAAGCGCGTACCCATGTGGAAGAAGAAATCTATATTTTGGGAGCTACCCTATTGGGAAGTCCATGAGGTCCGCTCCGCAATCGACGTGATGCACCTGACGAAGAATCTCTGCGTGAATATTCTAGGCTTCCTGGGCTTGTATGGGAAGTCAAAAGATACACCAGAAGCACGGGAGGACCAGGAACGTCATAAAGGAAGAGATGGCATGCATCCAGGGCAGTTTCAAGGGCGTGCCAGCTATGCTCTTACCAAGGAAGAGAAGGAAATCTTCTTGAAGTCCTTTTCAGTATCAAGGTCCCGACTGGTTTCTCGTCGAATATAAAGGGAATCGTAAATATGAAAGACAAAAATTCCAAAACCTAAAGTCTCATGACTGCCACGTGCTTATGACGCAATTGCTTCCGGTTGCATTGAGGGGAATTCTACCGGAAAATGTTCGCCTGGCAATTGTGAAGGTATGTGCATTCCTCAATGCAATTTCTCAGAAGGTAATCGATCGAGAAAGTCTATCAGGGTTACAGATTGATGTGGTCCAATGTCTGGTCAACTTCGAGTTGTTGTTCCCGCCATCCTTTTTCAATATAATGACATACCTCCTAGTTCACCTAGTCGAAGAGATTAGAATTCTTGGTCCTGTGTTTCTACACAATATGTTCCCCTTCGAGAGGTTCATGGGAGTCTTAAAGAAATATGTTCGTAATCGTGCTAGGCCAGAAGGAAGCATCTCCAAGGGCTATGGAACAGAGGAGGTCATTGAGTTTTGCGTGGACTTTCTTCCTGACCTTAAGCCGATTGGTGTTCCTGAATCTCGGTATGAGGGTAGGCTGACAGGAAAAGGCACACTAGGAAGGAAAGCAAAAGTATGTATGGATGGGCATTCTTTCTCTCAAGCACACTACACAGTTCTACACAATTCCACCGTGGTGGCTCCGTATATCGTGAGACACAAGAATATTCTATGCTCCAAAAACCCGGGGAAGACTGACTCTTGGATTAAAGGGGAACACGAGAAGACATTTGGCAGTTGGTTGCAGACACATCTCATGAATGACGACACCGTTGGAGATCAGCTGTACTGTTGGCCAGGCCACCATCTTCGACTATATGTACTTTTCAAGGGTACGAGATAAATGGGAATACATTTTACACGGTTGCCCAAGATAAAAAGAGAACCAACCAAAATAGTGGTGTCCGCTTTGATGCAACAGACGAGAATGGGCACTGTTTGGAAACATATTACGGGTACATAGAGGAGATATGGGAACTTGACTATGGACCTACTTTTAAGATCCCTTTGTTTCGGTGCAAATGGGTGAAGCTGACAGGAGGCGGGGTAGTTGTAGACCAAAAGTACGGCATGACAACAGTGGATCTCAACAATCTTGCGTACATGGATGAACCATTCGTCCTAGCCAACGATGTCGCTCAGGTTTTTTATGTGAAGGACATGTCTACAAAAACGAGAAAAAGAAATCAGCAAAAGAAGACATCGTCCGATGAGCCAAAGCGCCACATAGTTCTTTCAGGGAAAAGAAACATCGTGGGAGTAGATGACAAGACAGACATGTCAGTAGATTATAATAAGTTTCATGAAATTCCGCCCTTCAAAGTGAAAACTGACCCAAGCATCCTACTGAATGATGAAGATTCTCCATGGCTACGACCCAAGAGAAAACATAAATAATAGATAGGATTGTTGGTGCTATAATGTAATAATGTATTAAACCTTTTATGTAATGCATGATGAAGATTCTCCATGGCTACGACAGACACGGTTACATAGATGGCTGGATGTGAATAATGGTATGGATCGGTCATCACCGCTCTTGTCATATTTTGAATTAGTTATTCCATTTCAAACACTTTTCATATTTATAGTTTTGTCAAATTCTAAAATATACAAAAGAATATTAATTAATATAGTTTTAATTGAAAATGGCAAACTAGTTAATAGTTTGGATAGTTAAAATAATTAATTTTGAAAATATAAAATATTTTTGAATTAGTTATTCAATTTCAAACACTTTTCATATTTATAGTTTTGTCAAATTCTAAAATATACAAAAAGAATAATAATTAATATAGTTTTAATTGAAAATGGCAAACTAGTTAATAGTTTGGATAGTTAAAATAATTAATTTTGAAAATATAAAATATTTTTGAATTAGTTATTCAATTTCAAACACTTTTCATATTTATAGTTTTATCAGATTCTAAAATATACAAAAAGAATATTAATTAATATAGTTTTAATTGAAAATGGCAAACTTGTTAATAGTTTGGATAGTTAAAATAATTAATTTTGAAAATATAAAATATTTTGAATTAGTTATTCAATTTCAAACACTTTTCATATTCATAGTTTTATCAGATTCTAAAATATACATTAGTTATTCAATTCAAAATTAAAAATTGATATTTGAAAATGAAAACCTAAAAAACTTTTGCTTTGGCGCGCATTTATTGCGCCTTTAGTCCCGGCTGGAACCCCCAACCGGGACTAAAGGGGGGGCTCGGGCGCCAACCGCCCACCACCCCTTTAGTCCCGGTTGGGGGTTCCAGCCGGGACTAAAGGCACCCTTTAGTCCCGGTTCGAGCCCCCAACCGGGACTAAAGGGGGGGGTATATAAGCCCCCTCTTCTTCCTCCCCGGCACTTAGCCGTTTCCGTCGACGCGCGCGAGGAGCCAACTTTGCCGATCGCTGCGGTCGCCGGGAAACTCGCCCGATCGAGCCGCCACCTCCGGCCACCGCCCGCCGCCACCCCTTCCCGAGCCGCCCGCGCCACCCCTCCGGCCACCGCCTGCCACCACCCCCGTGGCCACCGCCGGCGCCCGAGCCTCCCCCGAGCCGCGCCCCGCCCCACCCCCGCGGCCACCGCCGGCGCCGCCACCCCTCCGGCCACCGCCGGCGCCGCCACCCCTCCGCCACCCCTCCGACACCCCTCCAGCACCCCTTCGCCACCCTCCCGCGGCCACCGCCGGTGAGACGCCCGAGCCGCCGCCGAAGCCGCCCCTTTTTTTAGATTAGATTAGGTTAAATTTTTTTAGGTTAAGTTTTATTAGGTTAAATTTTATTAGGTTAGGTTTTATTAGGTTAGGGTTTTTTTAGAATAGAAATATGTTAGAAATAGCAAATAGAAATTTTAGTTAGAAAAAATAGCAAATAGAAATAAGTTAGAAATAGCAAATAGCAAATAGAATTTTAGTTAGAAAAAATAGCAAATAGCAAATAGAAATAAGTTAGAAATAGCAAATAGCAAATAGAATTATTTTCCAAATAGAAATAGAATTACTTTGCAAATAGAAATAGAATTACTTTGCAAATAGAAATAGAAGTACTTTGCAAATTGAAATAGAATTATTTCCAAATAGAAATAGAATTACTTTGCAAATAGAAATAGAATTACTTTGCAAATTGAAATAGAATTATTTTGCAAATAGAAATAGAATTATTTTGCAAATAGAAATAGAAATAGAATTACTTTGCAAATAGAAATAGAAGTACTTTGCAAATAGAAATAGAATTACTTTGCAAATAGAAATAGAATTACTTTGCAAATAGAAATAGAAATACTTTGCAAATAGAAATAGAATTACTTTGCAAATAGAAATCGAAGTACTTTGCAAATAGAAATAGAAGTACTTTGCAAATAGAAATAGAATTACTTTGCAAATAGAAATAGAAGTACTTTGCAAATAGAAATAGAATTACTTTGCAAATAGAAATAGAATTACTTTGCAAATAGAAATAGAATTACTTTGCAAATAGAAATAGAATTACTTTGCAAATAGAAATAGAATAATAATCTAGCATCATATATTGTTAGTATTTTAAGTTGTTAGTTTATTAGTTAATCAAATGTCCGTATTTTGCAGAAACTATGGATCCACATAGCAGGAACATCGAAGAGGAAGAACTTCTCAAAGATATAATCAAAGACGCCCCCGACGTTGAACCAGCTGAATCTCTGTCGTCATATCTAAACCCCTCCGGAGATGGAATGGAGGTCAACCGACAAGAAGATGAAGCCGACGGGGCAGGAGATAGCTCCAATGACGGAGAAGGTGATAGCTCCACTGATGGAGAAGCCGGTGGAGAAGCCGGTGGAGAAATAATAAAGTCCGGCGAGGTATTCATATGAAGTTCGGCAATCACTTGTAATATGTGAAAAATATTGGAGATAGCTCTATATTGTATACATATATATTAATTTGACGAATGTTTCTCCCTCTTAGGCCTCCACATCGAGCAAAGCTACGAAATGAGGCCCGACTAAAAAGTTGGATGCACGGACGCATTACACCTTTGAGGTGATATTGCCTACGGGCGAACCCAAGCTTCCTAAGAATGCTGCTGACACATTCAAGAAGCAATGCAGAGTTCTCGTTAGGGATCACGTCCCGATCAGCGTTCGGGAGTGGAACAAGCGCAAAGGGGCAGCCGATAGTGACTATGTCGCCGAAAGGTACAAAGATAATCTTTGGAATGATATCATGTCACATTTCAATCTGCCAGAATGTGGGAATGAAGACGCCGCAAAAAAACTGAGGGCCAAAGTCAAGCAGTGGACTCTAAAGAAGATGGCCGAACTGTTCCGTAGCTGGAAGAAGAAGCTATGGAAAGACTATCTGAAGACAAAGAAAGTGCCAGTATTCGAGGGGTATCTAGCCAAGCAGGCGAATCACTGGAAGGCATTTCAGGAGTACAAGCAGTCAGAAGATGCCAAGGCTTTATCAGAAAAGAACAAGAAAAATGCCGATAAGAAGAAATATCACCACACGCTGGGGCCAGGGGGCTATGAGACTGCCATCCCAAAGTGGGATAAGAAAGAGCAAGATCTGCTAGCTAAAAGCATCGTACCTGAACCCATCCGTGATGAGTGGGAATTGAGAGCAAGGAATTGGTTCCTTGCGCATGGTGGTTCGTACGATGAAGAAACAGGGGACCTCATCTGCAGTGACGGTCTTAGGATACCCAGGGAGAATTGGAAAAAGATAGTGAAAGAAATTAAAGAGGGAAAAAGACAGTTCACTGCAGATAGAGAGAAAGATTTGCTCACACTGGTCCTTGGCAATGACGAACAAGGAGGACGAACGCGAGGCTTTGGTCCTTCTTACCCGTGGTGGCTTGGGTTTGCCAGAGACCAAGACACTTACAGAAGCCGAGCGAGAGCAAAGAAGCGATAGCAGGATGAGGAGAATGACAAGTTCAACCAGTTGCTTGCCAGGCTTAATGAGCAACAGAAGCAGATTGACGAGCTTAGAGGAGTAGCGCGCCAGGAAGATCCTGCACTCGATATTACCGGCACCCCATCTAAGCGGAAAAGCAGCGTGGCTAAATCTGAGGGCCCGCCCGACGATGCACGAAGAATGATAGAGGGCGGTCCCGGCTACCCCGTGGATGGAATCAAGGAGTCAACATCATGTGAACTCCATCAGAAATTCAAGAACATATCCATGAAGGTGGCCGTCGAACAAGCTTTACCTTCTGGCCCTGATGCACGCTGGCATGGCTGTGAGATTCCAGCTGGCTTTGCTAAAGTCGGGGTGGATGAAATCATGGCGGGGTTTCATGATATGGAGCTCGACATAGCTGGACCCGAAGATGAGAGGACACTCGGAGAAGTACTGGGTGGAGTCATCCTATGGGACAAGAAATACATCAAGCTTCCAGGCTCGGCCCCACGGACAACACCGCCTCTGAGTCGTCGCAGGTCACCTACACCTCCATCACCTCCAAGCCCTCCACATGACGACGGCCACCACAACATGAGTCCATCTCGATCACCGCCGCCGGACTTGGGTCGGCCGTCTCCGCCACCGCCCGCTAAGGATACTAAGCGGAAGCGTGCCAGCAAGAATGCTCCATCGATGAGTTCTAAGCGATGGAGCTCCCCAAAGCACAAACTGTCGCCCCTCCCAAAGGTACCTCATGCTAATCTTCCTATCAGACCTTATGATTGTACCGACGAGGAAAACGCCAGGATAGCAAAGGAACATTATGATGCGCAGATGAAAAAGAAGGAACCCGAGCCCTGCCCGGAATACACCGAGAAGCAAATAGCATATGCAAAATACTTACTGACCCTTCCACCACAGTATGACTTACACCATAAGCCTGATGACTATACACGCACATTGCAGAAGGAAGGGAAAAAGAGCAAGTCACGTGCAAGTGCAAGTGGGAGCAAATCAAGTTCAACTACAAGCAAAAAAAGATCAGACGTTCCTCAGCTTGGACAACAGGCCAAACAGTCAATCCCACCCCTCAGGGTGTTACCCGAGAATGTTCCCTCTCTGGTGCAGGGGCAAGATTTGGAATTAGCAAAGAAGTGGGCGGCTGAATGGGGTATCCCGGTTGAAGACGTTTTGGCTTCCCAAGATGACAGGTTACCCAAGGCTGTGGTAGCCCCTAAGCCACAGTTTGTCATGGGAGCGCCTTTGGTCAGCAAAGATAAGTTTGATGATCTCCCAACAAATATGCGTTACTTGCATACATGGTACTTAAGTGAATCAAAGAATGGGAGAACGATGATCGTGGCGCGTGTCCCACGGGAGTACTACGGCCGTCCCAAAGACATCCATATTGACTTTGATGAACTCTTCCAGATGTACAATGCCGACGCCCTCGACAAATCGCTTATGAGTTGCTATTGTCTGTAAGTTTTTCAATTCGTTGTCTACATATAACTTGTTCAGTTATTTCAATTCATTGTCTACATATAACTTGTTCCATTCTGACTTGTACTCTATTATGCAGAATGAAGATTCTGGAATGTAAAAGTAGGAACATCCTAAATATTGGGTTTATTGACCCAGATAAAATACATATAAAGACGCTAACTGATAACCCCAAGGAGACAGAGGAAAACCTTCTAAGGTTTCTAACAGATCAAAATTTCTGTGACCACATACTGTTTCCATACAACTTCAGGTGAGGGTCTTACTCTGTTGTGTCCATTCACTTATAAGTGTAATTGATAAGTTACTGACACATATATATATACATGTGCAGCTACCACTGGATTCTGTTGGACATTCAAATTGATAAGGGAAGAGTTGATGCCTTTGACCCATTATCGAGACCCTTGGAACAGTTCCAAAGCCTGCAGGACATGCTCCAAGGGTAATTTCAATCATTCTTGCGCTCTATCGGTCTCTTTCGATGATTTTCTGATATATCAATTAATGAAAAACTTAGCAAATCATTTTCCTTGTCGGGCAGGGTTTGGAAGCGGTTCAAGTGCGTGACTGACGGTATCGAGCATGAGAAACTGACCTTTAGAGCGGCTCAGGTAAGTAGTAGTATGATATACTTCTATTTTCAATACATTTATGATGCTAGATTATTATTTTGATTATATATATTCTATTCTCGTAAAGTGCGACCAGCAGCCACGGGGGACGCATCTATGCGGATACTATGTTTGCGAGACCATTCGCACGTTTACCTCTGAGTACAAGGATTACAGATACGACGTAAGCAATGAAAATTCACACCTCTATTTTTACCCGTCATTCTTTGTTATCATGATTGATATTCATATTCATCTCCTCTTCTTATATAGTACACGGCCATGAGGGAGAAGTACCTACCAGAGCAACGCGCGATTGCTGTTGCAGAGGAGCTAGCGACCTTTCTGAGGACGGAAGCTATAGATGACAAAGGACGATTTAGTGTAGCTAGGGGCCATTACTGATGTTGGTCCATGTAATCGAATAGACGGGCTCTAGTCCCGATAATTCTGATCTCCATATAATAATATATATATGCTCGCTTGTAAGATAAGTTAATCTTATATATATGCATAAACTAATTCCCAACACCAAACAAGGCACCAAACGAGGCATCATGTTAATCCCCCGAACACCTAAAACCCTAAAACCCCTAAACCCTAAAATCCTAAAGCAAAAAACAAAATCTGTAGATGCCTTTAGTCCCGGTCTGTCTTACAAACCGGGACTAAAGGTCCTGGCCCTGGATTCACTCGAAACCGCCCATGTGGACACCCTCCAGTCCCGGCTGGTAACCGGGCCGGGACTAAAGGTTTAGCCTTTAGTCCCGCGGCTGGGGTCCCGGTTTGCAAACCGGGACTAAAGGCCCTTACGGGCCGGGACTGGAGGGCCTGTCCCCACTAGTGAAAGATGCATGTCTGCTATTTTTCATGGCTTTTGTGAAGAAATTGTGGAGGTCTTCATGGACGATTTCTCCGTCTATGGAACTTCTTTTGATAATTGTTTGCACAACCTTGATAAAGTTTTGCAGAGGTGCGAAGAAACTAACCTTGTTCTTAATTGGGAGAAATGCCACTTTATGGTAAATGAAGGAATTGTCCTTGAACATAAAATTTCCGAAAGAGGTATTGAAGTTGACAGAGCAAAAGTGGAGGCAATTGAGAAAATGCCATGTCCAAGAGATGTTAAAGGTATTCGTAGTATTCTTGGTCATGCTGGTTTCTATAGGAGGTTTATTAAAGATTTCTCTAAGATCTCAAAGCCTCTTACCAATCTTCTTCAAAAGGATGTACCATTTGTCTTTGATGATGATTGTAAGGAAGCTTTTGAAACTCTTAAGAAGGCTTTAACTACTGCTCCTATTGTTCAACCACCTGATTGGAATTTACCTTTTGAAATTATGTGCGATGCTAGTGATTTTGCTGTTGGTGCTGTTCTTGGACAGCGCGTAGATAATAAGTTGAATGTTATTCATTATGCTAGTAAGACTCTTGATGCTGCTCAGAAGAATTATGCTACTACTGAGAAAGAGTTTCTTGCTGTTGTTTTTGCTTGTGATAAGTTTAGATCTTACATTGTTGATTCTAAAGTTACTATTCATACTGATCACGCTGCTATTAGATATCTTATGACTAAGAAGGATGCTAAGCCTAGGCTTATTAGATGGGTGTTGCTTTTACAAGAGTTTGATTTGCATATCGTAGATAGGAAAGGTGCTGAAAATCCTATGGCTGACAACTTGTCTAGATTGGAAAACATTTCTTTTGATCCTATTCCTGTTAATGATAGTTTTCCAAATGAACAGTTGGCTGCAATTAATGTAACTTCACGAGACCTTCCATGGTATGCTGATTATGCTAACTTTATTGTTTCCAAGTATTTGCCTCCAACCTTTACAGCTCAGCAAAGAAGAAAATTATTTTATGATTTGAGGCATTATTTTTGGGATGACCCACATTTATATAAAGAAGGAGTTGATGGTATCATGAGAAGATGCGTACCGGAATATGAGCAACAAGAGATATTAAGAAAATGCCATAGCAGTGCTTATGGAGGGCATCATGCTGGAGATAGAACCGCGCAGAAGGTTCTACAATCAGGTTTTTATTGGCCAACCCTCTTTAAGGATGCCAGAAGGTATGTTTTATCTTGTGATGAATGTCAAAGAGTTGGAAATATTTCTAGACGCAATGAGATGCCTATGAATTACACTCTTGTTATTGAACCGTTTGATTGTTGGGGATTTGACTTTATGGGTCCTTTTCCTCCTTCAAAAGGCTATACCCATATACTTGTTGTTGTTGATTATGTTACTAAATGGGTAGAAGCCATACCTACAAAGAGTGCCGATGGTGAGACCTCGTTAAAAATGCTTAAGGATGTTATCTTTCCTAGGTTCGGAGTGCCTAGATATCTTATGACTGACGGAGGTTCTCATTTTATTCACGGTAGTTATAGAAAAACTCTTGCTAAGTATGATGTCAATCATAGAATTGCTTCTGCTTATCATCCCCAAACTAGTGGGCAGGTAGAGCTTTCAAATAGGGAGATCAAGTCTATCTTGCAGAAGACTATTAATAAATCTAGGAAAAACTGGGCTAGTAAGTTAAACGACGCTTTATGGGCTTATAGAACTGCTTATAAGAATCCCATGGGTATGTCTCCTTATAAGATGGTTTACGGAAAAGCGTGTCACTTGCCCTTAGAATTAGAACACAAAGCTTTTTGGGCAGTGAGAGAGCTTAACAGAGATTTTAAACTAGCCGGTAAGAAAAAGTTGTTATATTTGAGTTCTCTAGATGAGTGGAGAAACGAAGCGTATGAGAATGCCAGACTTTTCAAAGAGAAAGTCAAGCAATGGCATGATAAGAGAATTCTTAAGAGAGAGTTTCATGTTGGTGAGAAAGTTCTTTTGTATAGGTCTCGTCTCAGATTTTTTGCAGGAAAATTACTCTCTAAATGGGAAGGACCATATGTTATTGTGGAAGTGTACCGCTCAGGTGCTATTAAGATTGCTTCATTGAAAGATGATTCTACACAAGTGGTGAATGGGCAAAGACTCAAGCATTATATTTCTGGAGATTCTTATAATGAAGATGTTGATGTTATTGAAACAGTTTATCCGGAAGAATTTATCCAAGACAAACTGCAGAAACCTGCAGAGTTCGCTTTCGAATAGGTAACAGTTCTAGTCAGAAAAGTTTCGCAAAAAGTTCTTCTTTTAATATTTTTGCTGTTTTTACTAAATATGAAAAATCATGAGACGAAAAAGGGCAGGAAAAAGAGTCCGTGTGTGTCTCACACACGGGTGGCGCGGGCCCACCCCTGGCCGCGCCACCCCTGTGTGAGAACACCTCGGAACTCATTTCCGTCCCGTTTTCCTCCTGTGACTTCGTTTCGATGTATAATTTTTGCCTATTTAACCCCCTGGAGTCCCCGAGGTCTGTATATCGTTTTCTCGTCGTATTTTGTTTCAAGTTGTTTCTGTCAGGAATTGCCCTCGGCTTTGAAGTTATAATGCCTTCGTCTGGTTCATCCAAAGAGAACCCTCCTGCGGATTCCATCAATCCGTATATGAGGGAACTGAAGATGCATCTGAAGGAGTTGTCACTCAAGGATGGGGAGTTGCAGATTAAGGATGTTCAAGGACCCAAGGGAGAAGGGAGTCTCGAAGCAAGGATGGAAGCACTGGAACAGGAAGTTTTCAAATACAGGAAGATGGCGGAACGCGAGGTGGACATTATCTATAGAATTAATCAAGAGCTTGTCGCCAAGTACAAGAAAGAGACTACAGAGCTTTGGAAGGATGTCCTCTCACTCCAAGAGACCACTAGCCAATTACAAGCACAACTCTACGACGTGCATAACCAAAATTGTGAGTATGAAGCTAGATTTCAACAAATGAGTGCCGCTGCAAGTTTTAGGATTTTGGAGACCAAGACATCCTTCTTTGATGGAGGACCTCTGCCTTGGAAGTACGACAACGATGAAGTCCCACCGCCACCACCAAAGGAGTAATTCATCATCGGTATAGGCATCCCCTTGGCTTGTTCCAAGCTTGGGGGAGTGCCGCGGTATCACATCATTACCTTTTGTTCATTTACTTTTCAAGTAGAGTCTTATCATGAATAGAGAAGTTATCATATAGAATAGCTTGCAGTTGGAAGTATCCTCCTTAGTTAGTTATCTATGTATCCCTTGGTGTGAGTTGCGGTAATGAAGTATTAATGAGAAGTTTTATCATTTACTTTTCGCACACTTTATGTTAGTCTGCAATCTCTCTTGTATGACTAGTCTTGTTGATTGGTATTGGTATCACATTGGGAGCATGAGTAGATTTAGTTGGTTTTGGCAAACCTAGCTTGGTCAGTAGCAACTTTACCTTGAAGTTTGAGTAGAAAAGAATAAAGAAGTGCTTGCAGTTTCATCACTTCAGTTTTCCCTTATGTTTGGCTTATAAGCATTGTTATTCTTAAAGTTAAAATCATTGTACCTTCAAGGGAGTTTGCATGATTGTTCTTATTATATGTATGTTTGTTTGTTTCATGCAACTCTTATGCTTGCTACCCAGCCTTGCTAGCCAAAAACATGTACTGAGAGGGAATACTTCTCGTGCATCCAAATCCCAAAAGCCAAGTTACTTCCAAAGAGTCCACTATAAATTCCTATGCATGGTATTTCAAGCCATTCTAAGTAAATTTTCATGTGCTACCTTTCAAAAACCTTCAAACACTTCTCATTTTGTGCCACTATTTTTAGCTCATGAGGACGTAGTGGATGGGTTTGTTATCTTCCATACTAAATTAAGTACCCTTCGACTAGGCAGCTTCATCTGCTCGTCATTAATTTTGCAAGGGAGCTGGTCAGACCATTATAATCTCAAAAAGAAAAAGAAAGAAAAAGGCACTCCTCCAATGGAATGTGAAAGTTGGTCGGCACCCGATGGAATCGGTTAGCCATGGTTTGAGAAAGGAAAAAGGTGGGGAGGAGTGCAAAGCTATAAAAGAGCACCAAAGTGCCAATTAATCAAACATCTCGGAACCGCTCTCACTTGTTTAGTATGGAAGATATCAAGAACTCCGTTGCTAGTCGTTGACAAAAGCAACCACCTCTCAAAATAACTTTTACCTCTGTTTTACAAATGAAAAGCTCTAGCACATGTTTAATCCCTGCTTCCCTCTGCGAAGGGCCTATCTCTTACTTTTATGTTGAGTCAACCTATTTCCCTCTGTCTCAAGCAAGCATTAGAGTTGTTATGTTTCACTCATCCATATGTTGATCCGTTTAATCATGTTTATTATCTTCCTTGTTTTGTATAATGCTTTTGTCTGAAGGAATATATCTTTGAAAGCTTTCTTTGAATGCAAAAGTTTACTTTGTTGAGCATATAGCCTTTGCTATATTAGCTCTGTTTTAAAAGGCTCCATTTAAAAGAGAGAATAGTTTGTTCTCCACCCTTCGACCAAGAACTAAGGTTTGCCATTGCCAATTATAATTTACCTTGTGCATATTTACATGTGATTCCCTTTTACCTATTGCAAGCCTACATCTTATAAAGGGAAGTTGCTGTCTATTATAATTTGTGCCTTGGTGAATGTGATGCTTCTTGTCCGTATTTTGATTATCGACACTTCACTCCATAAACCTGTGGTCATTTTTACCGAGTTTAGTTTTCGCTTGGGGACAAGCGAGGTCTAAGCTTGGGGGGGGGGTTGATACGTCCAATTTGCATCACTATTTTGTATCATAATTTACTGTTATTCATTGATATATTTCATATTTAGACATGATACTTATGTTATTTTCTTTGTTTTCACATGTTTGTTGATCATCGGAGGAGTTGCTGCCGGAGTCAGGATTCTGCTGGAAAAAGGACCGTCAAGAGACCATATTTTGAAGATCAGGAAAATTCCAGAAAAATACCCAGAAATTATATTTTCCCAGAAGACTCAGGAAGCCAGAAGGGGGAGTCGAGAGGAGCCAGGGGGGCTCCACACGCCAGGGCGGCGCGGGCCCACCCCTGGCCGCGCCAGCCCTGCGTGGGGCCGCCCTGGCCCACCTCTGGTCTCGCCCCTCCGTGTACATCATCGTCCCCGAAAACCTAAGTCAAGGGGGGGCTCAGAGTTAGACACAGTCGCCTCTGCGGGGCGGAGAACACCAGAGAGAAAAAGCTCTCCGGCAGGAAGAAATCTGCCGGGGAAATTCCTTCCCGGAGAGGGGAGATCGTCACCATCGCACTGGACTTTATCGGGATCATCATCATCTCCCTCACTAGCACCTTCATCTCCACCATCACCACGCCGTCCCGCTGTAATATCTTGAGTTGGATCTTGTTATATTCATAGGGGAAACTTTCCCGGTGTTGATTACTCTTGTAGTTGATGCTATTGGGTGGAACCGTTGAATTAAGGTTTATGTTCAGATTGTTATTTACCATTATTTCACCTCTGATCATGATCCATATGATGTCTTGTGAGTAGTTCGTTTAGTTCTTGAGGACATGGGAGAAGTCAAGATGTTAGTAGTGAATTATTGTTGAGAAATATTTAATGGTTTGATATTGTTGTGGTGCTATTTCACTAGTGGTGTCATGTGAACGTCGACTACATGATACTTCACCATTTATGGGCCTAGTGAGATGCATTATGTATTTGGCTACCGATTGTGGGGTTGCTGGAGTGACAGAAACCTAAACCTCCGTTGGAAACCATTGCACCAGGGAGCGTATGATCCTAGAGTTTAAGGCTGTGGTTAGATTTATCTTAATTACTTTCTTGTATTTGCGGATGCTTGCAAGGGGTATAATCACAAGTGTGTATTTATCCTAGTAAGGGTAGTGCGCTAGCACAGGTTCACCCCCATAACACTTACCAAACCAATGAATACTATTGGCTCTATGAAGCGAAAGCTCTTGACAGAAAACTCCCGTGTGTCCTCGAGAATGTTTGGTTATTATAAGTACACAACCGGCTTGTCCTTTGCTGAATAAAGGATTGGGCCACTTGCTGCAATTGTTACTACTGTCTTTTATTTACTCGCACTTTATTTACTCGTATTACCAAATACCCCTGAAAACCTGTTTGCTAGTATTTACAGTGAATCCTTGATCAAAACTGCTCACCAACACCTTTTGCTCCTCGTTGGGTTCAACACTCTTATTTATCGAAAGTACTACGATACACCCCCTATACTTGTGGGTCATCAGTTGGTCGCCTAATCGCAGCCGACGACGCCCTACCGGCCCAGATCTAGGCCCTTTGGGCCCCATCTGGCTCTAGCTGGGCCGCCTCAAGCGCGGTGGTGGCGTTCCCGGCGGACGGAGGAGCGGGTGCTTGGGGTTGGAGTGGCAGAGACGGTGGCTTGTTTGCTGCAGTGCGGCGGCGGGGCTTTACGGGCCTGATCCAGGCCCGAACGGGCCAGTATGGGCCTGGTTGTCCCTACTGCAGCATCCAGTATGGTGGAGGTCGTTCCCTCCCGCATGCTACTATACTGCTGCCCTCGTAGGAGTCCCTTCTTTTTGGTCTTACTAGCCTTGCAACATGGTCCACAGAGAGACGACGATGGTGATTGCAAGAACATGGTGGCGCGTTGGTGGGTGGCAAGATTGGTGGAGCACTTCGAATCGTTCGGGGTGTGGTTTTTTGGGGGTCGGGAGAAATCCCTATCGTCTCGACACCAACGCGGTGACGCTTGTGGGTGTCGCCCTTCCTTCCTGAAAGGCGTCGGGTGTACCTCTTCCCTATTCCTCGTAGCATAGCGCGGGAAACCCTAGAATTAGTCTGGGCAGCAAGCGTCGCGTCATCGTCATCGTTTCCTTCTTGGAGGTGTTGCTTGGTACGTGGCGTTTCGAAGTGCTAGGAGCATGCTGGGAATTCTCCGGTGGACGCAGCGGTCGCGGGTCATCTTTGTTTTCGTCGATCCGCCTGCTTCGGCATTATTTTCTTTTTTTTTCTCTTTTTTATTGGGTTGCTTGTGCTGAGACCCCAACAATTCGTTGTATCATGTGGTTGCTATATTAATATAGCGGGAGAGATGAGACTGGGGAGAGACGAGATAAGGCCGAGTCGTTTTTCTCTTTTTTTTGGTGCCAGCAAGGGGCGTTAGATTGGAGTTGAAAGGTAGATTCTTGAATTACTGAAGCTGTACAGTACCACCTGGACTGTAGAGGAGCCGCGCCCGTATTGGAAGATGCAGTCGTAGCTCTAGAGGAGTCCCGACTCATAGTAGTTTAGCGGATGAACTCTTTGGGACGATCTTATCTAGGTATGTACATGCTGTCAACATACTAGAATCCGATACCGATACAACAAGAAAAGATATCTATGTATGTACATACGGATAGCCCCAGCTCATAACAGGACTTAAGTAGAAAATTACCACCCAAAGTTTGTCTATAAATATACGATATGTGATGGAGAAGGCACCGCCAATCCGTACAGATCTCATCGGTAGTTGGAGGAAGGGGAACCCTTGCTGATGCAAAATCAATCTACAACTACGAATTTCATAGAGGTACGAGCCAAACTAACATCCGATGCAGATCTTCTTTGTGCCTATCATAATGCTATCAAGATCTGTTTTGTTTGAATAGCTGCATGTGCACATTTGATGATCAGATGCCTGGTGTGAAATTTCACTAGGATTTGATCATGTAGAGGTCTTTTCCAAGAAAGTCAATTAGATGACTCAGTCTAAAATTGTAAGTTCATCACATGCCAGATTTGTGGGAAATTCCCACGTGTTTTTGTCCAATCGGATCTCTATCTGATGAATATCGACGTCGTGTTCCTTTACATGACTATACTTCTTCCGCATCTTATTCTTGAGTGTTGCTTGACAAAGATAGTGGTTAGGGTTCTCCTTCTTATGACAGGCCCAATGCGTGTTCCATGGCACATCGACCTAGGGGAAGTGGGCATAAGAAACATGCGTCAACAACTTGTAGGTTAAACTATGAAGTAAGCTAGTCAGAAAAAGGTAGTGAGTAGTGTATGTGGAACGATGAGGCGGCACGATGTTGTCAGCCGCCATGTGGCGACAATGCAGTAAAGTGTGGCGCAAGAAGCTGTTAGGGCATCGAAGCAGTACTAGTGTGAACGAAGCTTGATAAATATCATGAGTACAAGGTAGATCACAAGGTAGAAAAACTGGCTAATGTCTAATCCACAAACAATCTGGAGGAGGAAAATTCCAATATACATCCTAGTAGGTCCCTTCTGGTTTATTTAGAATCTGCACACAATATTTAATCTAGTTTATTGACACTATGCATATGCATCTAGAATTTAAGTCGTCTTTTACGCTGTTCAATATTCTACATGTATCAGAGCAATTTTTTGCTTTCAGATTAGGTGTTAATTCTTAGAATATAATTGTGTGAGATCTCCTTATTTGCGGATTAGATGTACTCTGTTCGAGATCCCGCCCTATAAAAATAATTTGGATCTGCGACTAGTTTGTATATAGATTCGGTGTATACAACACAACTACCCTAGATCTGGTCGTTTTCACATCTGATGCCGTACATATTACAATTTTCTTTGCTCTCTTTTTTCAAATAGATTGGATCTATGGCAGGTTCGTTTTCCGATTAGATGTACAACACAATTGTCGAGATCTCGTGTTGTAGCTGGGTTTGTTGATCGCCTACTTATTTTCGTTTCCAGTCCTATTCGCACTTCCTACCTCATGCCATATATAGATTTCAACGACTAGATGTGTCTGACCTTCTTCCCCGTTGGCATCAGTTTTTTCCTACACGGGTGTTGTGTTTCTTCTTTGTGGTTCCGACCTCCTATTCCTTTCGGGTCTTCTAGCCGTTGGTACAGCTATGTCCTTTCTATTTCACTTTTTTATCTATGTAATTTCGTGCCTTCTTACTTGTTAAACTTCCTCGGATCCAACTGATAGCTTGTTACTTTAATCTAGGTTTCCTAATTCAGTATTTCTTTAATCTAGGTTTCCTGATTCCGTCTTCCAGTACTTTTCTCTAGTTCTCCCAGGGAATTGTCTTCTCCTCCTTTGGATTTTTTTTATCAGAGGCAAAAGCTTTGCATCATTCTATTAATTAAGAAGTTTGAATAAGTATGATACAACACACACCATAAAGATACAAAGGAATTACTCTCCCAGTATTAATTCACTCAAACATTTGGCGCCAGCGGTTACCCAAAGCCTTGCCTCCTTCTTGATTTTGTCTACAATTACCATCGACGAAGCATGCTTGTTTTGAAAGATCAGTGCATTTTTCTCATTCCAAATCTCCCATGAAACAAGCATAGTGAGGGATCCAATAGCTTTGCGGCAAGTTGAAGGAGAGCCTGCCATGCGCAACCACCACTCATTTAGAGATTCATTTGGCCAATTTTGGGGGTTGATGATGTGAAGCCCAAGGCAATCCTTGACAAGCCCCCAAACTCGTATGGTGAAACGGCAATGAACGTCCACCGTCTCCAGAGTTCTCTTGCACAACGGACAAAGACCAAATTATTCCATCCTCTCCTCGCAAGGCTATCCATCGTCCACATCCTATCTTGAACCACAAGCCAAGCAAAGGTCTTGATTTTTGGAGGAGACCAAACCTTCCAAACCATCTTATTCATATTTGTTGATTACAAGGTTCTCCCTTGGATTTTGTGTTCACTTGCACGCACACTTTCTGTCCGTCACACTCCGGCTAATGTAGGGGATGTTAGCATGACTACCGTGGTTGGCATGGACCTGGATAACATTTTTTGTAGGGGAATATGAGTACTAGTCTACTAGGCCACCAAAACTCACAAGAAAAGCTGAGAAAATTTCCGAAGAGAAATCTATGACATATATTAATATACATCTACCTACCAATCTAAAAAAAGGTACTTCCTCTGACCACTATTACATATGAACATATCTAAACATATTTTAGTGTCTAGATATGTTTATACTAGAAACAAGTAATAGTGGTTGGAGGGAGTATTATTCAGATTTAATTTAGGGATTGGTAAACACGAAAGGCAAGATAGACTATGATTTATCAATGATCCAAACTTGAGGTGGATAGTATCGTCCCGGTTATATTGACATCTAGCTTTTTAATTTTAGTTTCTTGAATTGTTGGTCAAATTTCAGGTCAAAATTTGACATGGTGTAAGATCGAATTTGGATATGAAATTTCATGGCCAATATACACATGTTGTCAACTTAATTTAATCTTTTGTCAACGCAGCTTGAATGCAAAATTCAAAGGAAAAAAACATCAACCATTATATAAAAATAGATATACTAATTTTCTTTGTTATCCGTAACCATAATTGACATCTTCTAATGACATTTTTGTTCTTCGTAACATCAGTAATAAAGAAAAAAAAAATGATGCACCCCCTCCCTCTGAAAATATTAAAAATGTTACTACTACCAATATATAGGTTGTATTTGGTGGTAATAACATCATATTATACGGGACATATGGAGTATTTTGTATTAGTATAATTTGAAAGTTAGGTAAACTAAGATTTAATTTGGCAAATAGACCCCCGACTTCTCAAAAACTACTTTTTTGGAGAGTTTGTAAACTAAGCTCATCATAAGTCTTCCGTTTACATCATTACATGTCGTTTCGTTTTAAGAAAGAATTCATAGGTAATTTTTTCTACTAGCAAAAAACCCAACTTTTGTCAACTAAAACTTGGCGGTCATTGACCTCAAATCCAACAAATAAAGTAGTTTTTGGTCACGTGAGTCATGAAACATGGTTTGATTGTCAAGTTTTTTCCCTCAAAATTATCAAATTTCCATAGCCGTTGGATCTAGGTCACACTCTACACCACAAACGACACACCGACTATATAAACAAAGTCACCAGTAACCCTAGCGTCACAGATGACGATATCCTGATCCCCTATTCTTTTTAATTTTTTGGCGGCGTGACACCAGATCGGTTGCAACCTATCGCCACCCTTTTCGTATCTTCCCATTCGTTGTTGACTCACTCTACTTATCACAAACATGATCGCTCTCCCAAGCCGACATCCTCGCCTCATGTGTTTGA
Organism: Dactylis glomerata; assembly: GCA_007115705.1. Lineage (NCBI taxonomy): Eukaryota > Viridiplantae > Streptophyta > Magnoliopsida > Poales > Poaceae > Dactylis > Dactylis glomerata. Next base: position 359,793 of record QXEO01000521.1, read on the forward strand.
AGGTTTCATGGATCTTCAACCTTTAGATCGAGGTAAATTTATCCTGATTCGGTGACAAGAGACGAACAAGGCTAGAGAAGACGAGGAGGGCGAGCTCCCCAGTGCACGAATCTCCAGGCAAAATAGAAGGTTAGAAATTAAAATTTTGTCCTTTGCTAGATAGAAAATTATTTTTGGCCTTGTGTGACATATCTAATAGATGCAAGGCTAGATAAGAAAACAGTTCCATTTCTCCAACTTTTATCAAAGAAAAAAATTAGCATTGACATTGGGTGTGGCAAATCTCCCTTGTTCAAGCGGAACAGTCATCCTTTTCTTCGTGTGAGCATTTTTTTATTTTTTAGATATCGAAAACGCTTGCTGATGTTTTTTATATATGGATCCATGTTGTTTCATCTCCCCGTCGTCGTTGTGGGTACATATATCATTCATTCCGTAGAAAATAATTTCCCATTAATTAATGAAGAAAAGGGGAGAGGCGCTTGCTTGAAGAGTTCTACAGAGTTCTGCGACATCCTTCCTCGTCCGCACGGCTGCGCCGTTACTCCAAATCCAGTTACGGCGAGGCCACCTTGGAGCGCCAGGTAACACCTCTCTCTTAATCTTCCCCGCGATTTGGTTTAGATTCGGAATATGCACTATGCGCAGATCCGTTTTTTCCTAAGTTTCGATTTACATGCTTGTTGGTTGTGTAATTTAGAACTGGTCGCACTCAATGGTGGGTGGATTTTGTAGTTTGTTGTTGATGAGTTGGAATCGTGGATACCAGGTCCTTTGGGGCAGAAGGTATTGAATGGATTTGGTCAGAATTTGGGTAAAGAATATCTAGGTGGGGAGTAGGGGGATCTATGCCATCGTGGGGGTAAATTATGGGATGCGAAATTTGTGTATGTCAAATAATCTCCATGCGGATCCCATAACCATGAACCTGCAGGGAAGGCAATTAGGCAAGAGCTTACTCTATTGCAATTCTAACTACCCCCAAATTAGAAACCCTAGATCTACAACACAACCTGCTTATTTTCCCCTTGATTTAAATCTCTTCGCCGCGCAATGGTGCATGCTAGTTGTATACGAAGCACTCCAATTGCTTCAGATCTCATGTGTTGGAATTTGTGTCGAATATGTGTATAGGGTTACAATTGGACATGGTATTACTGGATAGTTAGGTGGAAAATCTGAATACTAGCTTGTAACCTGGTCCGAAAAAATAAATAAACCACAGTATGACAAAATGTATTAGACGAAGCAGATAACATTGACAAAAGTTGTGTAATAGCTCTCTTCTCGACCCCATGATATAGATTCACTGGACGAACTCTTAGTCCGTGTCCTTGGTTAACTCTTAACCGAGTCGCGTGTTCATCCTTTCCAAAATCACTTAGAGGGCCCAGGGAATTTGTCTCTTTGAGTGGAGGAGCAAATTCCATCTTGGTCAATTACGCTATGCAACTTGCTGCACAACTAGCCCCTTTGTTCACAAGCTTAATCATTCTATATGGCATCATGAGAGAGGTATTGTCGCCCCTGGCAATGGTGACCAAATCGATCACCGGTGGTGGTCGAGACACAATCGAAGCTTGGCGAGTTTTCTGGTCGGTTGTATTATGTCGATTTGATGTACATGGAGGAGCACCCAAGTAAGGGCTTCCGGAGATGTTGTTTTCGACACTTGAACTTGATGTTTTATCCCCTTGATAGCCCCAAGTTAGCTTCGCCACTAGTCTTCATCACTTGAACTCTTTGTTATTGGCCTCCTGTTTGATTTGGACACACATGCGTGAAGGAATGCTACATTAGACCCACATATCATGTTGCTTCATATAGGTGACCACCACATGTTAGTAGAGCTCCTTGAGGGACACCAGTTGGTGGCAAGTTTGTTGGTTTCTTTGCCGCTAACGCTTGTAAATCCGCATTTTAGACTAAAGGTTCTTTGCATGTTCCCTGACAAATTTAAAAAATCTTTTTGTTTGGTAGATTCCACTTACCCTATCCGGATTGAATTCAAGTACCACAAAGGTTTGAGCCTAACAATAGTTGATGTTTATGTTCTACCTTTGCTCTAACGACAAATCCAAGAAATGTGTCCCTTGCAAGTCACCAAATAAGTTAAATCATATGCAAGAACATTAGTTAGAGCATCTCCAACAACCTTTGTATATTTGGCTAGGATTGCTAAAAACTGCGAAGATAGCAATTTGGTCCAAAAACGTTGCTCTAGCAGCCTTTTTATAGCAATTTTGGGAGTTTAGGGTCCCCATACATATTTTTTTGGAAGATGGGTATATTTGCGCCTCCACTTGGTATATTTGCAAAGTCTGGAGGCCAACCCCTAAACTCCCAAAAACGACGCGAGAGAGGCCAACCACCTGCGCGCGGACTTTTCACCGCGCAAGACCTCCCCCCCCCCCCCCCCCCCCGCCGCCGGCCACCGCCATTCGCCCCTAGCGCCGCCCCGCCCCTCCTTTCCCCTCCGGCACGAGCCTCCCCGCAACCGAATCGAGCTCCGCCTCCCCTGCAGACACTCTCGGCTGATTTGGCCTGGTGGAGGCCGTCGCCGGTGTAGGAGAAGCTCCACACGACCCTAGGTGCTCCCGGTTGTCCTTCGCCGCCCGCCCACACCCCCTTGCCTTCGCCCTTGTCGAAGTGCAGCAGCGACCCGGGCCACCACCCCGAGTTCAACGGTACAAAGAAGAAGGTTCCTTTAGCACCCGCGCGCCCGCCTACCGCCTCCGCGACGAGCTCACGTGGCGGCCGTTCACCCTAAGCCGGCTGGCACGCGGCCGAGGTGCAGCCCCACGGTGACCGTGTGGAGGTCAGAGACAAGGGCAGCCCAAGGTCTAAGGACCTGATTACTTTTTTTGTGTGTGTTTAAGGGCCTATTTGTAAAACTTGAGTCCATTTTCAGATTTGGCAATCCAGTTATAGGAAGGCTACCGAAGCAGAATTTTTTGTGAATTGCTATACTTTCTCTCTCCCCTTCCTATAACCAGTTTATAGCAATCCAATATAGGAAGGCTGTTGGAGAGGACCTTTAGAGAAGATTGGCTTCATGAGCTCTAGATTCCTATAGGGTAAGAATGAGAGGTGTCCAAATGAATCCAAGGTGGAAAATATTTAAGTCCTCGTACTCGTTGGGGATTTGTGCTTAGATTATTTGTTATTGCCTTCATCAAATTGTTCTCTCTTGTGGTCGTTACTTCATCAGTGTTCTAGCTAAATTGTGTAATATAATTTTTCATGAATATATGTATAGTTGCCTAATGCTTCCTTACCCTTGTTGAAGAGCTTGTGGGTAGCTATTGGAGGGAAGCTTTGAAATGTCATATATGGGCAAGGACATTTGAGGTTGCGCTTGTTAAGGACTACACTATTGCAACCTCTCTATATCCAAATCTATTGCCGACTTATTTTCTAGCCAAAATATTTTTGGGTCCAATACGGTGGTAGATACGGCTACATATTCTTTTCTGAGAGAATATATGACTTTGAAACCTAATATACGCCCAAGGAGATCTATGAAGAACCTCTTTCTATGTGAGAAGAAGAAAGCAAAGTCATCAGTAAATTCTTCGGATTTATCCTCGAGTTCAAATTTCCTAGCCGTCGATGATGTTTGTTACGTTCCTGCTTCGGAGGATTATCACGATTTGTATAAACGAAGGAAGACGGACAAGGAATGTGATTTCCTTTTGACAAATGGAAATGCTATCAAGAAGACAACTAGATGCTTCACAACTATTGGAGATAATTTGCCCCGGGTACAAGATTGCATTGAAAAATCACTTATTGTTCATTCAAATGGAGAAGTTTCAGAATCTCAAACATTTTTTGTTGAATATACAACAAAACATAAAGATCACGGAGAAGCTTCTAAGGAAAGTATTTGGAAGAACTCATCGGAATCACTTTCTAATGTTGATGAGGGGAACTCAATTTTCATATCAAGCATACCATCTTATATCAGTGACAAGACAAAGGATGCCACAGAATGTTCATCTTCTGATACAAATGCTACAAAACCATTTATGGAGTTAACATCATCAAGGAAGCTTTGCATATCCATGCTCAAAAGAGATATAATCCCCATTGAAATATCAGAACGGAGCAGTGCATCAACTACATTAACCCACGATGATAGTGGAAGCAATACTTTATTTGCATGCAAGAGTTGTGGGTCTTTGGAAGATCCATGCCGGATGTTAATATGTGATTGTTGTGAAGGAGCATTCCACTTGCATTGCTGCAACCGCCGCATGAAGAAAATACCAGATAAAGAGTGGTATTGTCTAGATTGTTCCAGGAAGAAACCTAAGAGGCAGCGTGAGATGTTGCCGAGTACAAAAGATGGATCAGCCAAGCACATTCAAAGACCTCACCGAGGTCTTGGTTCAATAGGAGATATGTTGATGAATGCTGAACCATATGAAACTCAAGTGAGGATTGGTGGAAACTTTCAAGCAGAAGTTCCAGAATGGTCGGGTCCAATTTCTTGGTATGCTTACTCTTGATGAAATTTTACTTTAAACATGCCATTACTACTGGGACAGGAGATGCAGGTTCAACTTAAGGATCAATTTTGATTTATGAAAAATGGCAATTCACATGGAAACACTGTATTTCCCATGGGTTAGTGCATATCATCTCACGAAAGGCTGTTGCTCAAGTCAAGATTTCCCAACTTCCATCTTTTGTTACCGAAGTTATTTGATAATGTATAAACAATAAGCAAGATTTTAATCCTGAAATTACCTCTAAATTGGATGCCCCACTTCAATTTTATTTTTGTTGTTTCTTCTTGCAACTTTGCATCAAATAATTCTTCTAACAGTAAATCCAATTATCTATGCTGCAGCGATGATCATTTTATGGAATCCTCTGAACTTGATGCCAATGAAATGACAAGTCTGAGTGTAGGTCTCAGCACACTCTGGGCCTGTTTAATGATGATTGATAAAAGATTTTCTTATTGGTCATTTTCAGCCATGCTTCCTGACACTCTGTGCTTTACTTGCAGTGGACACAAAGGCGCGAGGGCAAGAAAAGCTGCATCGGTAACTGGATTCAGTGCCAAGAAGTCTTAGACACAGGAGCTATCTGTGGCAAGTGGCGAAGGTAACACATCTTGACCTAATGCTTTCGGTTTTTCTGTGAGTGCGGGCCGCGTGTTGTTTATGGGCAGGAGTTTACCCTCTAGAGTAACATTAACACAAGTAACGTAGCCTACTCGAGTTTGTTAGACTGCCAAATATTGAACATTTTATTCTCCGCATGGCAATGATTCGGATAGAAGAAAAGAAGCTCCTTTTTGTTGTGTTGGAATTTAGAAGGCTCTTCTATGTTGTGTTTTTCTGTTAACAACTATCATTAGCATATGCATTCATGTTTTCATTACCTTATGGGAATGTTTCCAGGGCACCACTGTTTGTTGTTCAGCCGAGCGATTGGGATTGTTCGTGTTCGGTTCTGTGGGATCCAGTTCATGCTGATTGTGCTGTTCCACAGGTATGTTTGTGTTATAGCTGCCTCTGATGTGTTTTTTTTTGTGTGTAGTCTTGTTGGGTCTTTCTTTACATGTTAACTGCATTAGGCTACGCGAGCTCTTCACAAATTACGGTATATTGATTATGTGGGTTGGTTATATTTGTGGTAGATTTATTAACGCTTTGTTCAATCTTTGGATATATTAAGCATGTGCAAGTACATTTCATGATTTTCATCTGTGAATTAATTTGAAGTGTTACAACCTCTGTAATAACACTCTCAATTGTACCTTATATTGTTTGCATCATTCAGTATTTAAACTAGCAATACAAAAACTGATATCTGGACTATCTTGTCGGTTGTAGGAATTGGCGACTGATGAAGTGCTTCAGCAACTGAAGTACATCAATAAGGTATGTTTATCCGATCCTTGATAGTGATAACAATAACTACCTGCACATTATTTGCATTAACCACTAAGCCACTTCTTTGGCTCATAATTTGATCATGGCAAATAGTCACTTGATGGTGGGTTTTCAATTTCATGACCTGTTAATGAAGTATCGGATTTACTTATGTACTGCCTCCAAATTTGAGAGGTCGACTTTAGCCAAACTAATTATTGCCCCGCCCAGAGTGACAACATGGTTTTTAAGGCGGTAAGGCATCCTAAAGCGCTGGGGGGCGCTCTACCGCCTAAGCGCCTAAAGCGGACCTAAAGTGGGAAAAGCGGTAAGGTGCTAGGGGCGCTCTATCGCCTAAGCATCCTAAGGCGGACGCCTTAAAAACTGACAGATACTCTGAAACTACCACTCCAGTTTGAGCAAGAAAAACATCTCGGCAGTCCACCACTAGTAAAATGTTCTGTTAACCCAGTCTGGAACTCAGGATCAATCATGTTAGGAATCATATCATCTAATTATGTGCTCCACAGCGGGTGGTGGCCTTAGGTGCTCTCCTTTTTTTCAAGAACACGAAAGCTTTGTGTCTCGTTTCATTCATAAAACGAACAGAGTTATGCAAAACCTGATGATAGGGGACCCTTCCTTGCGGCTGCCGGGTGGAGCGTGTGGTGCGGTTCCACTAGTCTACGAAGGGCTCGCCGGCTGCTGGGGGGCTAGCGGGCGATCGGATCCAAGATAGCACTTCATGCCACAGGGTAAACGAGAACGATCATCCCGTCAAATTGTCTCATGTTCTTGCCCGCTTGGTTGGAGAGCATGCAGCAGAGTTGGGTAGGCCCCTCCTGGCGATCTATCTGACATCCAGCAGCAGTCCTGATAGGGCCACCAGATGAAATACTTCACTCTGGGGGGCGCCCAAGACTTAAGATGCAGATGCCATCTTTCCCTGGAAGAGGGTGGTGTAGCATGTCTTGGAACTGTAGCAATCGTTCGTGGTCCACCGCCAGAGTAAGAGATTGAGCGCGGTGGGGAACTCTACTCAACAAGTCAAAAGGTACTCCTACAAATTTTGATGTACTGCAACATCGCCAGGGGTTTGAGAGCCCCTCGAATGTCAGCGATCCAACGACAACCGTGCAGCCCTTCTGAATGAACATGGAACTAAGGCTACTAGCTCAATCCTAAGCACACCATTTTTAAAGGTGGCTGCAACTGAAGCTCAGTCAGTTGCTAAGGAGCAGCATTGTTTTCCCTGCTTTTGTTACCGGCGTATAGTTCTCCATATCCAAAAGTATCGGTGTCCAAAGAAATCAAAATATAGGGACCTATGCAAGATTGCCGGATCATCATATTTTAATTTTAGTTTGTGCTGCATACTTGCTGGTTGAACCGAGCTGATTGTTTTTTCTTTATGCAGCTGAAGAAACGTCTGGAAAGTCGTAACCAGAAACGCTGAACTTCTGAACGCTGAACAATTTACAAACATCCAGGCATTAAGCACTCCCAACTACTCTATTGCTGAATTTTGATGGATCTATTTCATCTTCTTCTTCCTAGCAGATTTTCTGTAGAGGAAACTGCAGAGGGAACCACTGCACCAGTCCCAGTCCCTTCACTGCCGATGTTGATAGTTCGACCCATAGTTATTTTTCTCCAATCGAACTTGTAGTGAGAAGAAGAGAAGTTTTGCAGTGTCTGCCTGCAGACATCAGAAGTTTTCCTCCCGGGAATATGTCGAGATGATCAAGAAGGAAACGGCATTTGCTGTAAGACAAGAGAGATTGATGTCGAAGTTTTCTTTTTGTGAGATCAAAACTAAAGGTTGTATCATGCAATGTAAGCCTTAATTCGTTGGCTTTGAGGCTTATCTACAACTTTGTCATCTATGGAGTCTGGAGCAAAATCGCAATGGAATTTATTAGTGCGCAGGTTGACTTCAGTAAGATGTGTGTAGTGATGTTTGCTTCAGGGCAGGTTCTAACTTCTATCCTTGTCCGGTGGGGCAAAATAACATTTTGAAGTTTTGAAAATTAATCTGTGGAGTCCTGTTTTCTAAAAACCATGAAAAAAATCACATTTAATTTCTTACTAGAAATTATGAACAATAGGTTACTAGAAATTATGAACAATAGGTATAAAAAAATCATAATTTGATTTCTAGGACTACAACTTGCATTGTGTCTGCTCACCAAGGCGCAATGGTGGGGTGCCCCCCCCCCCCCCCCCCCCCCTTGCTGACACCACCCCATCCCTCACTTCGTCGCTCCCTAAGGCTGACCTAAGCGCTATGGTGCCAATGATGTGGGCGGCGGGGATCTGCTTGGATGGCCCTTGCACGGTGGTAGGAGGGTAGCTGTCGGGCTTGTAGGTCGGTCCTCGCTGTTGGGCGCATGGACCATGGTGGTGGCACCGACCTCGCGGTTGGTGGCAACTAGCTACCTGCAGATTTGGGGAGGCATGGCTGCTGGTGAAAACCGAGCCTGACTTCGGTCGTCGCGGACGATGGTGTCGTCTGCACGTCGCTACCTTGTTGAAGACATCGTCATTGCAGCCTTCGTCTCCTTGCTCGGGTTGCTCGGGGGAAATCCTAGATCTAGGTCTCCTAGATTGGACGATGGCGACACGCGGTGCCGCTCTTCCCCATAGGACATCGTTTTTGGAGCAGATGCTGGCTGGAGGGGCTCTGAGGTGGAGCGGTCTGATTCTTATTGCGTCGATGACGATAGGTCTTGGCGGCGTGGCGCCGCGGAGTCTCGACAAAGGACACATGTTGAGGTGCTCATGCAGGGAGGAGGCGCCATGGTGGCGTCATCGGTAGGATCGACGAAGTTTATGCGTATCTTAACCATGAAGATTACTTGGTGGTTCGATGGCTGTGATGACATCTGTAGTGTGTACATGAGGTGCTTGCTAAGAGTGTTAAACCAGATGAGCGCATTTGTTTCTCCTAGAGGGCGTCTCTGGGTATGCGATATGTTCCTGGTTCCTAGCTGATGGAGGGATTTTGTTGTATTCCTGGCATAAGGCCTTATTGACATGATCTTCACCCATTGTTAGGCTCTAGGTGTTATGTGGAGGCTTCAGGCTTTTGATGTATGCTCTTTGTTCGTCCTTTGTTGAATAAACTAATAAAGAAGGTTGTATCCATCTTTTTGACGCAGAGCCCGGGGTCTCGTCCTCCATTTTGAAGAAAAACTAAGCTGCAATGGCAACATATGCTCAATGTGACATTCAATGTAATTCTAGCGTGGAAGAGGGGACTAATTGCGAGGCCAGGAAGATTAGTGCTGCTGAAGGCAGTCTTATCAGCATGTCCAGTTCACCACCTGCTCATTTTCTAAGCACCTCGCTGGATGTTTGATGAGGTGGAGAAAAATTTGGGGGGATTCTTTTGGGCTGCTTCAAATCGAGCTAATGGGGATAATGCCTAGTAGGCTTGAACTAAATATGCAAACTCCTGAAGCATATCATCACAAAACTTAATCAAGCCAATTCTAGGAGATATGCATGGACCTATAAGGCTATAACACAAGAATGTGTGAAAACTTATTTAACAATGTGTTTAAGTCCAAGCTCTCTACACTATTAGCATTTATAAAAAAATCATTGGTGCAAATAACAATACTACGATCATCACATATTAATTTCTCCACTCGCCATACGAATACCTTGTGAAATGTCACATGAAGGTGAAGTGGATGATATTGAACAATCATCACGACCGGATGTGAAAACAACTTGGATCTTTTCATGATGTGAAGGTGAAAAGAGCTCCTCGAATTCATAAGTATCCTGAAGGGATATTGACCCACCAAATGTTTTTTAGGCTTGGTCTATATCTAATGAGGCGACTTTCACTTCGATCCCATCAAGAACCCATAAACTATGGAACTCAAAGACAATAAAAAATTATTAGATATATACTTAATCTTCAAGATGTAAATATTTCCCATCCTCTAAAGATAGATTTTGAGGATCCATTGGAGGGAAAAACCTACATCTAGAAATCACTCTATAATTAGACACAAAGTCTGAAGATTACAAAGAATGTGATTTCTCCATAAGATATAATTTGTGCCATAAAAAAATAATGGTGTCATTATGCACTAAATAACTAGCTGGTATCTTTACACTCGAGGCAGTGAAGCCCTAAGCAAGAGTGACCTTGCTCTTATACCAATTGAAAGGACGAGATGTCACCTAGAGGGAGAGTGTGAATAGGTGTTTTAAAAACTATTAGAGAATTGACTTCTAAGAATACAACATTAAACTAACGTTTGTTTTACAACCGAATAAAATAAGTAGGTTGAACTAAGTGCACCAACAACAACTAGAGATAGCATAAAATATATTTCACAAGTGATAAACAAGATATAAATAACTTCAAGCTCGATGGCTATCACAAGAAATTGAACTCTGGTATAGACATAACCGAGACAAGCGGAGATGAAGATGTATTCTGGTGTTCACTTACTTGTAAGTAAGCTAATCATCGTTGGAGAGATGCGGGCTACCATGAAGGATCCCCGGACGCTATGAAAGCTCACCTTCTTCTTCGAGCCCCTCCATGAATATAGGGCCCCTTCTTATGGTTAGATTTTTCTCCACTCCAGAGATTATAAGCTCCAAAACCCCTTCACAAGCTCCACAAAGGAGAATCTCATGTCTCTTTAGAATCTTCCATGAAGAGGTCACCGCAACATCAACCACCAAGCCAACTAGGAGGTCACCCTTCAAGAGTAACAAGCTCACGGTCTCTCACTCGAACAAATCTTAATGAACAAATCAACACTATGCAAGGATGCAAAGCAAGAACACCAAGATTGTGATCAAATCCTTCTCTCTCAAATCCCACCAAAGCAACAAATGCTATGGAGGAGTTAGAGAGGTAAACCAATGACTCCAAGATTCTAAGATCCAAAGGGTTCCCCTCACTTAGAGGAAGAATTGATTGGTGGAGATTATATTGATCTCCTCTTCCAAAGCCCTCAAGAATATGCAAGAATCATAGGAGGGAAAGGGGAGAAACAAGAATTGAGGTGCAAAATAAGCTCAAGAACTTGACCAGACGGTTGGGAAGAAGCCCCTTTTATAGCAAAACGAAATCTGGCCATTGGGAAAAAACTTCACGAGCACTCTAGTTTTAAGTATATCAAACCGGTTCTCACATTGGACGCTCCAATGCACAGCCCAGCGGAAACCGGCCCACACACTGGGTGCTCTGGCGCGCAACCCGGTTGAATGGTATACACACCGGGAGTTGTTTCGACCCTTAACACATGGAAATTAGTAAGGCCTGGTGCTAGGCCGGTGGTGGTGCGGTGTTGATGTAGGAGTTTTATATATAACCGCCCAGTTGGAAACCCCAAGAGAAGGTTATGATGAGCACAGCAGCAAGTCTTCCCTCAGTTGTGAAACCAAGGTTTATCAAACCAGTAGGAGAAAGAACCAAACTTCCGAAGGTTGATGCCCGCTAGCTTTGCGACACTCCGAACAATGGCGCCAGAAAACTTGTTGGCGTGTAGCTTTGCACCAGCAGCAACGTGGAACCTGTACACAACACAACCAAGTACTTTGTCCCAACTCACAGTGAGGTTGTCAATCTCACCGGTTTCCTATAAACAAAGGATTGAGCGTATCGAGTGGTAAAATATAGTAGCTTGCAAGAATGTAAATAAAACAAGTAAAAGGAAAACGGTAATAGCAATGTAAAAGAATGGACCGGGGTCCACAGTTCACTAGTGGTGTCTCTCCATAAGATAAATAACAACATGCTGTGTAAACAAATTACAGTTGGGCAATTGATAGAATAAAGATAGCGTACAAATGTCATGAGGATCACTATGAGATTCACTTGGGCATTACAACATAATACACAGACTGTAATCCAACTGCATCTATGACTAATAATCCACCCTCCGGATGTCGTCCGAGCAACCATTGGGTATTAAGTTGCAAGCAACAGATTATCGCCTTAAGCAAAGTGTGTAATATAAACAATACGAATATCCTTGAATACAAGATTGTTGTTTTCTCCCTAGTAGCAACAGCACATCTATAACCTTAGAGGTTTCTGTCACTCCCCCAGATTACTAGAGGCATGAACCCACTATCGAGCATAAATACTCCCTCTTGGAGTCACTAGCATCTACTTGGCCAAGATATCTACTAGCAACGGAGAGCATGCAAGATCATAAACAACATAGAGATAACATAAAGATGATAAATCAACAATTCAACTAGACATAGTACCAATATTCATCGGATCCCAACAAACACAACATATAGAATTACACAACAATGATCTTGATCATGATAGGCAGCTCACAAGATCTAAACATGAAGCACATGGTGGAGATGACAACCATCTAGCTACTGCTATGGACCCGTAGTCCAAGGTAGACTACTCACACATCACTCCGGAGGTGACCATGGTGATGAAGAAGGCCTCCGGCGGTGATTCCCCTCTCCGACAGGGTGCCGGGAAGAGCTTCTGGACCCTCCCAATCTCGCGTCGATGACGGCAGCGGCTTGCAGTAGGTTTCGTGGAAAATTGATCGGGGCTTTAGGTTTTCCCGTTGAGGGGAATATATAGGCGGAAGGGCGGCGTCAGGGAGTGGGCCAGGAGCCCACACCATGCCATGGCGCGGCCAGGGGGGCCCGCGCCATGATGTGGTGTGGCCGCCCTCTGGTGCCCCTCCGTCTCATCTTTGGACTTCGTCTCATATTGGGAAAAATAGGAACTCTAGCTTTTGTTTCGTCCAATTCCGAGAATATTTCCTGTGTACCTTTTCTGAAACACAAAAACAACAAAAACAGGGAACTGGCACTGTGGCGTCTTGTTAATAGGTTAGTTCTAGAAAATGCATAAAAACGCCACGAAGTGTAACAAAACACAACGCAAATGGTGTATAAACAAGCATGGAGCATCAAAAATTATAGATACGTTTGAGACGTATCAGCCGGTTGGGCCGGTGTGAGTTCCAAAGTCGACGCCAGACCTGGTTGCACCGGATTTACCAGCACCAGAAAGCTGAGCATACGAAAACGATGATATATTTTGCGTCTGGACTCTGATTTTAGCAAACTTGGGCTTTTTGAAAGCTAAGAACAAGATCTATCCAATAGAGACTATAAAATAGAAGAAGGAGAAAAAGATAAAATACCAAATAAGAAGAGGTGTAAACCTCCCTTAAGAAAGAACTGGTAAAACCTCCAAACTTGAAAACAAAATAGAAGATGCATGCGAATTCCACTTTAGATGAACTTGGGCGTGTTGAAAAGCTAGAAACAAGATAAAAACGTCACACAGAAAAACACCAAGAAGCAACAAAGTAGGGATATTCAAAGTATGCAAAGAATTGACTTCCTAATATAATGTGATCAAGTTACCTGAATGAAAGCCCCTCTAGATAGTGCGGCTATCTATCCTATAACCCGGTCTCCCAACAAACACCATGAGACCGGTAAAAAGGAAAACCTAGCCAGGCCATAAATTTTCCTTGCGCATCCCGCTTGATCCTGAGGACAACGCTTAAAGCTTCCTTCAAGAAGGAATGCTTCACTTGATCATTGTTGCTTGGTGAAGACTTCCAATGTGCTCTCCCATAAACCACTATGTGATAGCTTCATTAACGTACGTCTTCAGAAGTACATTACCACCAAATGGACAGCAAGCTTTAAGCATATGATCTTCTCAAGATGCTTATCTTGAAGTTGCATTTCTCAAACTTGATGGCGATCACCACTTGATACCATCCTCTCATGGGCTATATGAAATATTCTATTTAATGCAAGCCAAAATAAAATACCTAACCCCACAAAGCAAAGCAACGCACATAGCAAATGGGCCAGTTTACACAACATAATAGATAAGGCTTACCATATCACAAGATGACTTGATTCCATGTGGTAGATTCTTTATGCTTCATATGTTTACCAACTTGAAACCAATATTTTCTCTTCATCTTGGTTAACCTTGTATCTTCTCATGCTCTGTAACAACCCAAAATTTTGGAAAAATAGAAATAAATGGATTTATTAAAATACCAAATTTTGGAGACAACAAAAACTTTTATTTTAAATACAAGATTAATTTCTTGTCTTTTAAAAACCTGTGAATTTGAGCGTTTGCTCCCATGCTTCAAATAAAAATAGTATGAGAAGGGTTTTAAAACAAATCCTTTGAGCCCAAATTTTTAAATAAGGATTTTTGTGAAATTGAAATAGTTTTCTCACTATTAAATTTTGTGTATGGTTACATGCTAAACCCATTTGGGTCAATTGCCAAACCTATAGTAAGCAATATTTGAACTATACCATCATGCAACTCTCCACCACAACTAAGAACAAGTTACAAAGAATCAAATACAATAAAGTTTGAAACAAAAATCAACTTGGAACCCTATTCAAACTTCTACCAAAGTTGGAATTCAAATAAGAGGTCATTTCCCAACTCCCTCTCATCTACAAGAAAACCAACACCTTTGGACCAAGATTAAAACCTTTTGCACTTCATATTGCATGTATGCATAGAATGTCAATATAGATCTTTTATGATTTCATGTGGGTTTTAATCTGTTGGGCAATGTTTAGTTAATTCAAACTTAACCAATAGAAGCATTAGAGAAGAACCACAAAGATCAAAAGAACCAGAAGCAAGAGAAATAAAGAAAAAGAGAAGAAAAGATGATCTAGAAAAAGTTAACCACTACCCTACTTTGGACCTTTAGAATAAGAAATCTGTAACTCAAGCAAAGGTGTGGTCAGTTAGTTGAGCTTGACCATATCACATACTAACTCAACCAAGAAGTTTCCAGCAAAAACTCAAACCCTAACCTCTTTCAAAATCTGTCCAAAGTTTGAATCTGAATCAGAAACCATACTTCAAATTGGAAATAAGATTTTTGCAAAACCTCATATTTCTTCATAACAAAAATATTTCTGGAATCCCTATCCAATATAATGACCAACCCAATTGGAAATTTTCAAAAATTCAAATTTTGATTTCATGCGGACATTGTATCGAACACCTTCTGGGCAGGAATCAGGCAAATCAAAGATGCTATTGCTAAACAGCGGCCTCTGCCCCAATCCCTGTTGCCTATGGTCATCTGCAGTGCCTAGCCACTCCCTCACCATCCCTCTCTGTCCCCCTTCCATTGCAGGCGTGAGACACGGTGAGGCAGCCACCAATACTTGTCCCCGACCATGTCCCCCAGGCACCACCGCTCCCTGCTGTTTCTGCAGTCTTCGGGCCAAACCAGCACGCCCGACATCACCACAGAACCCTGCCGTGCACGCCAAAACGCGCCGAAAGTCGCCGCTCGCGCCGGAGCAAGCACGCACGTATGTCGGACCTCGCCTCTGGACACCTCCTTGCCCGACCACTTCGGCCTATAAAAGGCACTTGGGATCTCGCCAGGGAACTCTACCCACCCCCACGAACCTCCCAGACAACCTTTCCTGATCTCCCTCTTCACCGTTCGAGCTCGCCGGCGACGCCGTCCCCGCAGACCACCGCCACAGCCGCCTCTGTTCCCGGCGTTCCCGGCCGCGTCTCAAGCTTCTGCGGGTACCAGGCGGAGGAGGAGGAGTTCCTCTACCTTTTCTGCTTCATCACCGACGAGCCCTGCTTCCTCTACGCCGCTCCCCAGCGCCGCCCTCTTCCCAGCAGCCGCCGGTGAGTCCCGCCTCGAGGAGAAGAACTATCCTGTACGTACCGATTCGATTCCTGATCGGTGGGCCCCTCCGGTCAGGCCCCTTTTCTTTTTTTCCCCGCGCACCCCGGAACCCCCCGGTTGGGCCAGCCCAGTTTGGTCTGGTCTGCTCCCAGCCCAGCCAGCCTGTGTGTCCGGCCCGGATTATAAAAAAAAGGGGATATTCGATTTCCGATTTTTGAAAAACTCATTCAGATGCTTTAGTATATTTAATTTTCCCGGAGATCTACCGATCCAAATCTAGCAAATGAAAATGTTTTGGAAACCTTAGAACATAAGCTATCCATTAGAAGTGGTTTCAACACAATTAGATTTATATAATGGTTGCAGTAAAAATAACAAAACAGGAGCTTTTTCACCTTAGAAAATTCATATCAAATCAAATAAAATTCCTAAAAATATAAATCCAACTTTAGAAATTCACAATTAGTGATGCCCATCTGGCTATAGCATTAGATCTCATTTTTGAACATTTTAAAGTAAATGCTATTTACCTATATGGGTAAATAGGCATTTGCCATATAGGATTTTATTAAACTCAAATCTATAATCGAAATTTTTATGGAACTCTTGTTGTTTAAACACATTTTCCAAATACCATCTGTAGGTATTGATCTTAGTCCATGTGAGCTTGTAGGAAGTATTTGGAAATTTAATCCTACATGGTAGTAATTAGAAACTCAAACTTGCACACCTATTTCAAAATAAATGGAAATGATATGAAACCAATTCAAATCAACCACATTTCTAAATATTGACCTATAACCTTTGATCCCCTTCAACTAGGATCTATAGACCCTACTTGCATATTCAAATTTGATTACTAAATAGTTGCAAACTAGAAATTTCTTCAATAAAAGAAAAGTACTCCAAATCCTATGAATCCTCCTTGGTTGAACCATAATCTTGAATATCTACTTGTGGTCTATAACCATGGTCAATAAGGACTTGCAAGAGATATTTCACAATTCAAAGTAAATAAACCCTACTTAGATACAACAACTCAATAATCTCATCCATCGGAACTCAATTATCGTCGAAACCACTCTCCATAGACTTCCTAGATCGTTTCTCCTACCCAAGTATCCTTATTATAGTAAATAGGTGTTGTTTGTGAATTGTGTGGTGATTGTATGCTTATTTGCTTTTCAACGATTAGACGACAACGAGAGTAAGGAGAATGGATCCCGAAGTCAACCAAGAAATGGAGATGGAGATCAATCAATCAAAGATGAAGATGAAGACTATTTTGACTTTGCCAAGCCAGGCAAGCCATCTTTTGATTCATACTCCCCATGCCCAGTTTTTACTATTGCATTCTACTTGTTTTAAGTAAATTGCATGATTGAATTGCTAGAGTAGAATGATAGAAGAATAGTGATATCTTGCTTAACAAGAGCATCAAGATGAGTTTATCCAACTCTATTTAGTGTTCATCACTCAATGTAGTTGCTTAGTCGCTAATAATATTGAGGCCATCTATAAGGGGAACTCTAGTTGAAATTGGTGATTTGAACTTGAAACTTGAATTGGAGATTGCTCCTACATAATGGCTTTATGAAAGAAACTAATCTTGACTAAGAACTATGAAATATATTTCTCAATGACAACGAGTGATGTACATGGGAGCCAACCCTACCGTACAACCATATTACCCCTATATGGGAAGGGGCTTAATCCGTAGCTTGTTTATCTTAGTATGGGAGGCCTTGTATCAAATCTTCATGGAAGGATCCGTGAGCGGTTACTTCTGGACCAGGTGGATTCCACTAACCCGGCTCCCGGGATGGGCAGAACTAGAGGCGCCGGAGCGGGGATTCCGTACCCCGGGCTCTAGGGAAGGATCCTATACTAGGGTGAGCAAGTGAAAGGTTTTGTTTGATTATCTGAAACCCGCATACTTTTGTATGACGAACCGTGGATTTCCCCCGGCAGATGTATCGAATCTTGTGGGTAAAGTGTACCCCTCTGCAGAGGTTTTCAAACTATTCGAATAGCCGCGTCCGCGGTCATGGACAGTTGGCTAACTCTACTTGGCTTTTGTCAATAACGAAAACAACTTATGGTGAACTTGGTGAATGACATGAATTGAAGTGACCTGACTTGACCATGATGTTGACACACTCGAAATTCCTCTTTAGGTTGAACTTAGAGAACTAAACTTCTTTTCTACCAATGAACATTCTTGGAAATAAAACTAGCTTTTGCAAATAAACTTAGTGCTTAGTCCACCATATCAACCATGCATATCTCTCTCATCACTTTGTTTATAAGATGGTTTGCGAGTGCATCCAATGTACTCACGGCTGTGTCCCTGGCTATTAACTTGGCCAGACTTGAAGGAGCAAGATCAAGAAGGAAAGACTCATTGACGGCTTTGCGAATTAGGCTCGTTTCCTACTGCCGGCTCTGCCTGTGCGGTTGAAGCTTGACAATATGGACCCAAAGTGTTATTCCGCTGCATATTGATGAATTGTAAGGTTTGGTCTGTACGACCACCTATGTAATCCCCTTTATTTACAATTAATGTCTATGACTGTGATATCAACTACGTTATGTAAATCACAACAATGATTCTGGGATTGTGATGGATTACATAACGGGCACTTCGAATTTGTTATCAAATTTGAGGTCGTCACAAGTTGGTATCAGAGCCTAGGCTGACTCTAGGGAAACCTAGTTAGCATGGTCGTTAGAAAATGATATCTCTGATATCACAAGTTTGGTATCAGGACTATCATGACCTTAGGAGACCTTAGTTAGCATGGTCGTTAGCTAAGAAAGTGATATGTTGACAAAAACTTATTTCTACAAAAGAAATTTCCTTGCTTTGGTATCCAAAGCCAATCTTATACTCCCATCTTATTCACTTCAAATATCTTACACTCTCAACTTATACTCTCAAGAGATTTTGACAAAGAATTTATTTACCTCTTTAATTACAAAGTCTTTTCAAATATTTGTTTTACTCTATTCCTCATCTACTTCAAATATATAATATGGACGATATACCGACCTAAGACCGAAGGACTTTTGGATCAAAAGATTAGGGACTCAATATTTTTCAAGACTTCAACCTTGGATGTTAACTACGACCGCTACCATCGAAAGAGAGTCTCTTCATCTGATCTAGAAATCTTCCAACAAGAGTCAACCCTGTGAGACAAAGACTTCAAGAGCAAAGAGAGAGTGATCAGAAATGATGAAGATCTCAGCAACCCCGACCCTTAGGAAGTATAGGAAATGCTCGGTTGATCTCACTGAGCTGCCCTTACCTCACGATTATTAAGTGTGCTTAGTGCCTTGTATGTTTGAATGATTGATTGGTTTTGAGATGTGTTTTGGCCCATTTGGCCTTATCACATTTTGGTTGTACCCAATCTTTCTATCTCGATAGGAATCAATATACACAACATCTCTTATCTGTTAATCTCATTTCCCAATCTATCTCAATCTTAACTTGTGAATCTCGGGACGAGATTCTTTTTAAGGGGGGAAGATTGTAACAACCCAAAATTTTGGAAAATAGAAATAAATGGATTTATTAAAATACCAAATTTTGGAGACAACAAACACTTTTATTTTAAATACAAGATTAATTTCTTGTCTTTTAAAAACCTGTGAATTTGAGCGTTTGCTCCCATGCTTCAAATAAAAATAGTATGAGAAGGGTTTTAAAACAAATCCTTTGAGCCCAAATTTTTAAATAAGGATTTTTGTGAAATTGAAATAGTTTTCTCACTATTAAATTTTGTGTATGGTTACATGCTAAACCCATTTGGGTCAATTGCCAAACCTATAGTAAGCAATATTTGAACTATACCATCATGCAACTCTCCACCACAACTAAGAACAAGTTACAAAGAATCAAATACAATAAAGTTTGAAACAAAAATCAACTTGGAACCCTATTCAAACTTCTACCAAAGTTGGAATTCAAATAAGAGGTCATTTCCCAACTCCCTCTCATCTACAAGAAAACCAACACCTTTGGACCAAGATTAAAACCTTTTGCACTTCATATTGCATGTATGCATAGAATGTCAATATAGATCTTTTATGATTTCATGTGGGTTTTAATCTGTTGGGCAATGTTTAGTTAATTCAAACTTAACCAATAGAAGCATTAGAGAAGAACCACAAAGATCAAAAGAACCAGAAGCAAGAGAAATAAAGAAAAAGAGAAGAAAAGATGATCTAGAAAAAGTTAACCACTACCCTACTTTGGACCTTTAGAATAAGAAATCTGTAACTCAAGCAAAGGTGTGGTCAGTTAGTTGAGCTTGACCATATCACATACTAACTCAACCAAGAAGTTTCCAGCAAAAACTCAAACCCTAACCTCTTTCAAAATCTGTCCAAAGTTTGAATCTGAATCAGAAACCATACTTCAAATTGGAAATAAGATTTTTGCAAAACCTCATATTTCTTCATAACAAAAATATTTCTGGAATCCCTATCCAATATAATGACCAACCCAATTGGAAATTTTCAAAAATTCAAATTTTGATTTCATGCGGACATTGTATCGAACACCTTCTGGGCAGGAATCAGGCAAATCAAAGATGCTATTGCTAAACAGCGGCCTCTGCCCCAATCCCTGTTGCCTATGGTCATCTGCAGTGCCTAGCCACTCCCTCACCATCCCTCTCTGTCCCCCTTCCATTGCAGGCGTGAGACACGGTGAGGCAGCCACCAATACTTGTCCCCGACCATGTCCCCCAGGCACCACCGCTCCCTGCTGTTTCTGCAGTCTTCGGGCCAAGCCAGCACGCCCGACATCACCACAGAACCCTGCCGTGCACGCCAAAACGCGCCGAAAGTCGCCGCTCGCGCCGGAGCAAGCACGCACGTATGTCGGACCTCGCCTCTGGACACCTCCTTGCCCGACCACTTCGGCCTATAAAAGGCACTTGGGATCTCGCCAGGGAACTCTACCCACCCCCACGAACCTCCCAGACAACCTTTCCTGATCTCCCTCTTCACCGTTCGAGCTCGCCGGCGACGCCGTCCCCGCAGACCACCGCCACGGCCGCCTCTGTTCCCGGCGTTCCCGGCCGCGTCTCAAGCTTCTGCGGGTACCAGGCGGAGGAGGAGGAGTTCCTCTACCTTTTCTGCTTCATCACCGACGAGCCCTGCTTCCTCTACGCCGCTCCCCAGCGCCGCCCTCTTCCCAGCAGCCGCCGGTGAGTCCCGCCTCGAGGAGAAGAACTATCCTGTACGTACCGATTCGATTCCTGACCGGTGGGCCCCTCCGGTCAGGCCCCTTTTCTTTTTTTCCCCCGCGCACCCCGGAACCCCCCGGTTGGGCCAGCCCAGTTTGGTCTGGTCTGCTCCCAGCCCAGCCAGCCTGTGTGTCTGGCCCGGATTATAAAAAAAAGGGGATATTCGATTTCCGATTTTTGAAAAACTCATTCAGATGCTTTAGTATATTTAATTTTCCCGGAGATCTACCGATCCAAATCTAGCAAATGAAAATGTTTTGGAAACCTTAGAACATAAGCTATCCATTAGAAGTGGTTTCAACACAATTAGATTTATATAATGGTTGCAGTAAAAATAACAAAACAGGAGCTTTTTCACCTTAGAAAATTCATATCAAATCAAATAAAATTCCTAAAAATATAAATCCAACTTTAGAAATTCACAATTAGTGATGCCCATCTGGCTATAGCATTAGATCTCATTTTTGAACATTTTAAAGTAAATGCTATTTACCTATATGGGTAAATAGGCATTTGCCATATAGGATTTTATTAAACTCAAATCTATAATCGAAATTTTTATGGAACTCTTGTTGTTTAAACACATTTTCCAAATACCATCTGTAGGTATTGATCTTAGTCCATGTGAGCTTGTAGGAAGTATTTGGAAATTTAATCCTACATGGTAGTAATTAGAAACTCAAACTTGCACACCTATTTCAAAATAAATGGAAATGATATGAAACCAATTCAAATCAACCACATTTCTAAATATTGACCTATAACCTTTGATCCCCTTCAACTAGGATCTATAGACCCTACTTGCAGATTCAAATTTGATTACTAAATAGTTGCAAACTAGAAATTTCTTCAATAAAAGAAAAGTACTCCAAATCCTATGAATCCTCCTTGGTTGAACCATAATCTTGAATATCTACTTGTGGTCTATGACCATGGTCAATAAGGACTTGCAAGAGATATTTCACAATTCAAAGTAAATAAACCCTACTTAGATACAACAACTCAATAATCTCATCCATCGGAACTCAATTATCGTCGAAACCACTCTCCATAGACTTCCTAGATCGTTTCTCCTACCCAAGTATCCTTATTATAGTAAATAGGTGTTGTTTGTGAATTGTGTGGTGATTGTATGCTTATTTGCTTTCCAACGATTAGACGACAACGAGAGTAAGGAGAATGGATCCCGAAGTCAACCAAGAAATGGAGATGGAGATCAATCAATCAAAGATGAAGATGAAGACTATTTTGACTTTGCCAAGCCAGGCAAGCCATCTTTTGATTCATACTCCCCATGCCCAGTTTTTACTATTGCATTCTACTTGTTTTAAGTAAATTGCATGATTGAATTGCTAGAGTAGAATGATAGAAGAATAGTGATATCTTGCTGAACAAGAGCATCAAGATGAGTTTATCCAACTCTATTTAGTGTTCATCACTCAATGTAGTTGCTTAGTCGCTAATAATATTGAGGCCATCTATAAGGGGAACTCTAGTTGAAATTGGTGATTTGAACTTGAAACTTGAATTGGAGATTGCTCCTACATAATGGCTTTATGAAAGAAACTAATCTTGACTAAGAACTATGAAATATATTTCTCAATGACAACGAGTGATGTACATGGGAGCCAACCCTACCGTACAACCATATTACCCCTATATGGGAAGGGGCTTAATCCGTAGCTTGTTTATCTTAGTATGGGAGGCCTTGTATCAAATCTTCATGGAAGGATCCGTGAGCGGTTACTTCTGGACCAGGTGGATTCCACTAACCCGGCTCCCGGGATGGGCAGAACTAGAGGCGCCGGAGCGGGGATTCCGTACCCCGGGCTCTAGGGAAGGATCCTATACTAGGGTGAGCAAGTGAAAGGTTTTGTTTGATTATCTGAAACCCGCATACTTTTGTATGACGAACCGTGGATTTCCCCCGGCAGATGTATCGAATCTTGTGGGTAAAGTGTACCCCTCTGCAGAGGTTTTCAAACTATTCGAATAGCCGCGTCCGCGGTCATGGACAGTTGGCTAACTCTACTTGGCTTTTGTCAATAACGAAAACAACTTATGGTGAACTTGGTGAATGACATGAATTGAAGTGACCTGACTTGACCATGATGTTGACACACTCGAAATTCCTCTTTAGGTTGAACTTAGAGAACTAAACTTCTTTTCTACCAATGAACATTCTTGGAAATAAAACTAGCTTTTGCAAATAAACTTAGTGCTTAGTCCACCATATCAACCATGCATATCTCTCTCATCACTTTGTTTATAAGATGGTTTGCGAGTGCATCCAATGTACTCACGGCTGTGTCCCTGGCTATTAACTTGGCCAGACTTGAAGGAGCAAGATCAAGAAGGAAAGACTCATTGACGGCTTTGCGAATTAGGCTCGTTTCCTACTGCCGGCTCTGCCTGTGCGGTTGAAGCTTGACAATATGGACCCAAAGTGTTATTCCGCTGCATATTGATGAATTGTAAGGTTTGGTCTGTACGACCACCTATGTAATCCCCTTTATTTACAATTAATGTCTATGACTGTGATATCAACTACGTTATGTAAATCACAACAATGATTCTAGGATTGTGATGGATTACATAACGGGCACTTCGAATTTGTTATCGAATTTGAGGTCATCACATGCTCCATCACAATATCTTGAGGTACATAAAGAATTCTTTATTTGATTTCATGATTTAAGTCTTGGAGAACCATAACTCAACTCAAGAGTCCACCATGACCTCGACATAGAGCCATATCTTGAATTTTTTTTTGTAATCAAACTCTCAAGATCTTGAAACTCCTTGGCTTAACACATCAACTAGAGCATGGCTTATCTGAGTTCTACACAAGAACTCCCTCTTCGTTTCTTCTTCTTGATCATATTGAATTGATCTCATCGATTCGACGATCTCGGTGCCAATAGTTAACATATATCTTTATCTTCATGGCATCCACTTTTGAAACCAACACATGGACTTCAAGCACTTCCTATAGAATATTCCTTCAAATAAAACTCAATAAAAATATTAGTCCATAAGACTTTGTTTGGTACTAGAGTTTTTGTGGGGATTAGTAGGTATAATCCCCACTAAACTCCAAATCCCCACTTACCTTTAAAAATATGTTTGGTACTAGAGTATTGGGCAAGTTTAATCCCCGCAAATCCCCACTTTTCCCCAAGTTTTAGTGTATTTTTCTCAATCCCCAATACTCTACCTCTACCTAGTGGATTGTGGGCAGAGATTTGTGAGGATTGGGTGAAAGTAGGGGTTTCACCCAATAATCTATGGGGTTATCCTCACTAATTCCCATAAAAACTCTAGTACCAAACAAAACCTAAGGATTGTCATTATATAGCAAAAAATTCACTTAGCGGCAATGTACCCTTATAGATGTAAACATTTGTATCGAGCGTTTCCACTTAGTCAGGCTTTGGATGGTAAATGCAACAGTTTTTCCCAGGCGGTGCCGTGGGGGATCTTGGCGTGCGGCTGGTATGCAAATTTTGCACTTATTGTCTTTGTCAATCTTGTTTCACGGCAACCCCTACCCTTCCTACACCTCTCCACTTCTCACCACACCAGCCGCCACCTACGAGCTTCCTACTTCAATTGGACAACCCCATGGACACGTTCGTGGCAGGGCACCTCGACCTGATGGCCACCTCCTCGGCCACGCCCAACCACGGTGGACGTTATGGGGACGGAAGGCCACACTCTACATTGTACCTCGTCGTGGCCACACTCGATTCTAGCACCTCCGTCACGACCATGGTGACGTCTTCGCGGACGACAGTGAACCTCACCACATCCAATCCGTGTCGATTCAGAAATTTTTGTGAATGGCGTCGATCATGCCGATTAGGTGATTCTGACAAGCGCCCTGGTCCCAACAAATGCCAATGATGTGGTGTTTTCACATTGTTAAGCTCCGCCAGCGAGGTTGGTGTGGTTCGTGTTTGTCCTGACGTGGTCCCAAAGCCACATGCTCTTCTTCCTCTTGCTTGCCTCCGCCTGCCACCACCGTGTGCGCCACTCCAAATACGCCTACTACACATCCTTGCTCACACTCGCTAGTACGTGTGTACGCTGATGCATGTAAATGCATCCATGAATTTTGTAGTTTATTATATCATATTCTTTTATATTTGGTAGTTTATTGAGGACCTGTATATGTATTTTTAATTGATTCTGGGGATTTTCTAAACAATCCCCTTTATTTTTCATTTTAACTTTGAGAACAAACAACCCTGTTTTTGCACCTTTTTTAGTTTCAGGGACCTTTGAGACGTTAAATGGACCCAATCTTTTTGCCACGTCCATTTTTTCAAGGAAACAAAGATCATGCGAAGAAAAGTTAACGTGAAGGGCCACGAGGCAGGAGAAGGGTGACTTTGTGACCATACCTTCTGGCCGCATGGTGGGTCCCATCCCCCACTTTGTGGACCCTTTTCCGGATTTCTCCGTCTCTACAGAATCATATTGAACTAAAACCAACTATATATATGACCCCCTCAGGCTACTTCGCGATGGGGCGGCGGAGAAATGTCGACCTATGAAGTTAGGTAGCCTTGGCATGCCTGCTCTAAGGCACTTCGATTGGGGTATTTGTATCATATAGCCATGGTTCCAGTGGACTGACCCTGAAAAACCTTGGTTGGATCAAAACTCCGCTGTGATGAGACAAACATGGCTCTATTCCTCACATCCACCAAGATTACCCTCAATTGTGGGAAACTTTCCTGGCAAGATAATTGGTCTGGCAAGGGAAGACTTTACAACATTGCCCCTGAGCTCTACAAGATTGCTTCTCGTAAGAAACGTCTGGTCTCAAAGGAGCTCGAAATTGGCAATTGGATCACTCATGTCTCTCACTTGTACTATGTGGCTCAGCTTCGTGATTTCATCTGGTCATCTCTATTTTGGTCAGCGTCACCTTGGATTCCTTGCAACCTGATACAATCTCTTGGCTATGGACGACATAGGGTTTCTATTCAGCAAGCTCAGCTTACAAGGCTCAGTTCATTGGGACCTTCCCTAGCTTCCCTATGACAAAAATCTGAAATTCCTATGGGGATCCTAAGTGCACCATGTTTTTTGTCTTGTTTTGCACGGAAGGATCCTAACGGTAGATAGATTACCCGATAGGTGATCACCCCTTGGCCAGCTCTACATGCGGGCTCCGGAGACTGTTTGTCACTTTTTTGCAAGGAATGTCCCTTCACTGCTCAAGTCTGGGACTGGTGGGAGGCCATGCTGGTCGACGCTGGCAAGAAGTTATGGACTTTCAAAAAAATTCAAAAAAATTATGGATGTTCACAAGATATGTGTTTACAATCTCTAATGTTTTTCAAAACCAAATTAGAAATAAATTTGGAGAAACAAAAAAGACAAATCCAACTGAATAGTGTCACAAAAGACAAAGACATAAGTGACACTATTCACATAGCAATTTGTCTTTTTTGTTTCTCCTAGTGTATTTCGAATTTGGTTCTAGAAAATCTAGGGAATGTAAACACTGATTGACAAGGGTATAGTTAATAGAGCCCGTTAGTTGAGTACCCCTGAGGCCCGTTAAGCTAGGCCCAATTATAATGATAGCCGAATACGAGTTCCTACCGTATGTCGATATTGTAATCTGTATCGGACCCTACCCGATCCTCGAGACCTGGCCACCTATATATAGGTGCCAGGAGGGGACGGTGTAGGTCAGATTGAAAGCAAGCCAGGTTGAACACCCAAGTTTACTTTCGACACACACCTATTTCGACTAACTTTACCTTCGAGTTCATCCGACGCCCTATCTCTCCGATCCTAAGTCCTTCATCTAGGACATTTGTCGAGTTAACCCTCGTCAATTGGCGCCGACCGTGGGGACCTTGGGCGTTGGAATCATGAATTCGACGGCTTTTTCGCTTTTAGTCAACAGCAGTACAGAAGTCGACGAAAATCAAGAGATGGAGTTGACAATCGGAAGCTTAAACATCCTCATCGGACCATCGGGTTCATCTCGCCTTTCAGATCCGGCGAAACAAGATCCGTCGGCAAGTGAGCCCGAAACAACAGCAATGATGGAATATTTTGAAGGCTCTTCCAGCGAGGTAAACTCGCCGGTCAGCCCAGAGGAAGTGCAAAAAGAAAAAAACACAGAGGACAATGAAGAAAAGGAAAATTTTGACGTAGGAGTCCAACTCGAAGATCTCACGATCTGCCTCGACGATATTGCGGACAAGTCAACAGATACATGGAAGACAGGATTAGAGCTTTCTGAGGATAGTAACTCGATCTTCTCAAGCTTCAAGGGTAACATCGGCAAACAATGCCAGGTGCTCGCCATTATAGGAGATAACTCAGAAGAGTTCGACGAAAACGACAATCCAGTACTAAACCCAGCAAATATCGACAGAGGAGCAAATCACCTAGCAGAAGGGCAAACACCAGAATCCCTCGCAACCAGGGAAAAAATTCGACTATCAGTCGACGCATGGAGGATAATAAGAGAAGCCGTAGAACACGGCACGCCAATACCATCAAATTCTAGCAAAGACATACTTTTGGGGTATCACTACGCCCTAAGGCAACAGTCCAAGCAATTAGCAAAGGAGAAAATAGAGATACAAAGAAGAAAAGATTCAGCCATTGCAGCTAGCGAAGCTGCTCGAAAAGCACGAAGCGACGCATCATACAGCAACGCAAGGAAAAATCGTCGACACGGTTCAAGGTACGATAACCTCGAGTACTCCGACAGGCAAAGTATTTCTAAAAACCTCGACTCGTCCTTCCTATCGGTCGACGAGCAGGGAAACATCCTACCGAAAACTCCTGAAGCAGCCCTAGTGGCAGCACAAGCATATCTACTTACAACTCGACCAAGTCCAGGAGATCCTAGAGAACATATGCATAGAGCAGCACTGAACGGACTCAACATGGTGGGCCACAAGCTATCAGCAAAAGGAGAAGAAGCATATCACCACAAGGAAGTGCACCGATCTCGATCGCCATCACCAAAACAGCACGGTGGAACTCGAAGATCGCGATCCCCAAATGAAAAACGCGACTATGAAGACGACGAAAAAGAGATGGGGGCATCATGCTTTACCCGCAGGGTTCGCACCACTCCAGTTCCCAAGGGATTCAAGCTACCTCATGATCAGCAAAAATACGACGGATCACAGGAACCACAATCATGGCTCGCAGATTACTTACAAGCAGTTCAAATATTAGGAGGAACCAAGGGAACAGCAATGCAAAGTTTGCAACTACACCTCACCGGCGCAGCAAGGTCATGGTTGAGCAAACTAGAGAAAGAATCTATTGGAAGC
The DNA here is from genome assembly GCA_007115705.1 of Dactylis glomerata. Lineage (NCBI taxonomy): Eukaryota > Viridiplantae > Streptophyta > Magnoliopsida > Poales > Poaceae > Dactylis > Dactylis glomerata. The sequence goes on from QXEO01000521.1 coordinate 387,950, forward strand.
TGGGAAGACCTCACAAAGCAATTTACAAGCAACTTCAGGTCGACATACAAACGACCAGCATCAATAGAAGAAGTCAAAGCATGTGTGCAACAACGCGACGAAACACTACGGGCATACATCCAAAGATGGAGCCTTATCAAAAATTTAGCAGTCGAAGTGTCAGACGAAAGAGCAATAGATGCGTTCATCATTGGATTAAGACGAAGAGACCTAGTCGAGGAGATGGGTAGAATCAAGCCGAAAACAATGTCAGACCTCATGGACACAGCAAACAGATTCGCAGACGGAGAAGATGCGTGCAACAACAAGAGGACGCGATCTCCAGAAGACGATAGAAGAAATAGATATGGAAGTCAAAGGAGATGGTCCAAAAATTACGACAACTATGGCCCTCATAGCCAAGTCGCCGCAGGATACAAAGACAACAGCTACCAAGGAAGTGATCGAAGAAGTTCAGGATATCGAAGTTACGGAAAAGAGGACTATAAAAAATTCCCCGTAAGAGAATCCAGAGAATACAACCCCTCGCCAGAAGACATGCTCAACGGACCTTGTCATATACACTCAGCGTTCGTCGATGGGAAGCGAGTATCAAGGCATGCAATGAAAGATTGCATAACATTCTTAAAACTTCAAGAGGCGGCACTAAACAAGCAAATTGAAGCAAGGCGACAAAGATTCGAAGGAAGCAACAACCCTCCGGCAAAGCAGCAAGGAAACAATGGAGCCCCTCAAGGACAAGACCAGCAAAACCAGGGACACGACGACGACGAAGGGTATGTTCCATCAAAAGGGCACATCACAGCAATGATACAACCTGTACCCAAGTCGAACAAAGAAGAGAAGAGCATAACTCGACAAGTCAACCTAGCAGTCATCTCACCTCCAGCCACAACGGAGTATCTGCACTGGTCAGAACAACCGATAGAGTTCAATAGAGAAGATCACCCTATAACAGTACCTCGGTCGGGAAATGCGCCTTTGGTACTCAAAGTTCAAATCGGCGCGTATGATGTCGACAGAATATTCATGGATGCAGGGAGTGGAATTAACCTGATATACGCAAAAACACTCCGAGCAATGCATATATCACTAGAGTTCCTGAAGCCAACAGATTGTTCCTTCCATGGAATCATACTAGGAAGTGCCAATTACCCGCTGGGTCGAATAGCACTCAATGTTTGCTTCGGCAACCGACAAAACTATAGAAGAGAAAAGCTAGACTTCGAAGTCATGGACTGGCCATCTCAATATCACGCGATCCTCGGACGACCCGCATTTTCGCGATTCATGGCAGTGCCTCACTATACATATTTGGTACTTAAAATGCCAGGACCAAGAGGAATAATTACAGTGAAAGGAAGTTTTGAAGTTTCAGATCTCTGCGACAGGGAGTTCCACAAGATGGCGCAAAATTTTGGCGTAATAGCCAACCATGCAGAAAAGGCAAAAAGCGCGACTACAGAGGGCGTCAAGCTACTCGAAGGACGCGTCGCGGAGCCCAAAACGAAGAAACCACGAGTAGGAGCATCAGGAGAAGACACGGACGCAGAAGAAAAAGGGAAAGCCTTGGCGGCATAAGCATCAAAAGACAATAGAGTAGAGTAGAACAATACGGCTGTAAAAGCCACGAGTTATACCAGGGGCAATGCCCTCTAGATCCAGAACACAGGTCACAGGCCGGATCTCTTGGGTCACCCCATGTATCTTATATTACAAGTATAATAAAGACGAAACGTTCCTCATATTCGAGTTTACGAGTCTTTCAAAGAGAAAGTGCGGCAAACGCACGAATCATATAGCAACGCCCTGAGAATAAGTTTCAGACGCATAGTCGCGAAATAAATAAACTCTCGCGTTCCACATACACCTTACAACATCGGGTTGTCAGAATCATCTACACCTAAAGGGTCTAGGTAGTGAAACTCACGGAAAAACGCGGAGTCTTCTTGCAACAACCTGGCTATAATTCGTCGGGCAGGCTGCAAGGTACTCTCTAAGTGTACTCGAAGGCTTGCCCCACCAGGAGGATAGCTCAGCGACATTGAACTATAATTGAGTCTTGGCTGCCACTTGCGTATCCACCCAAGAGCAAAATTGACACCTGCCACTAGGTTCAGTTCTATCAACCGATGAATTCTCTGGCTGGATCTGAAAGTGTCAAGGAGAAGTAGGAAAGTAGCAGGCAGAGGATTGCGAGGAAGCATGGCCGAGTGCATAGTGACGAGAGCTCTCCTACAGCCATCCACTGCCTCGCCAATATGCTGGGCATGGTCCTGAAGCAATACAATAGCGCTTCGGCGTCGAGGATCCGACCATAAATTTTCAACACCTGCGGACATCTTTTCCAGAGCCGCACTTCGCTCGGTAACCCGACGATCTTCAGCAGCAAAATCCAAGCAAGTGCCTATAAGGGCAAAGGATATCACAAAAGTAACAGTAGAGCAAAAAGCAAAGAAAGTAAGTCGAGAGGAAACTTACATCGCAACATCTCACAGGCGGATTCGACGATACCAAGAATAAAAGAATTGCATTCTTCGTGATGCAAAATCTTTGTCATCAAGCTGGACACTTCATCACCAAGAGTCGATACCTGCTTCGTCAGGGCAGAAGCTTTGCTAGCTTTATCAAGCGCCATCTGAGCTCGGCGTTTGGCTGAAGTCAAGCGAACCTCAAGGTCAGAAATCCTCGAAGAATATTCTGCGCACTGATCGCATCGACTAGGAGGCGACGGATTCCTCGAATTCAACGTATTGGCAGAAAAAGGAGCAGGCCCGCAAGTCAGAAGGTCATCGACATGCGTCAACTGAAAGCGAAAGACAAGGAAGAAGAAACATTTCAGAAAGGCAGCACAGGACTTCATAAGAAAGATATATTTACATGAGATCACAACCCTATGACTAAAGTTCTCGGGTTGCACGCAACTAAAAGTCTTTACATTCAAAAAGGAGAAACTCGAAAATACAAAAGAGCCGAGTCTACGCCACCTCAGCATTTTGCTCCGTGGCAGAAGAGGGCACGGCAGATTCCTCGCCAGAAGTCGATGGCGGCACTGGATCTTCCACCGCTGGAGGAGGTGCAGCAGATGCCGCAGAGGATGCCAAAGGGGAGATAAGTGTCACCAATGCAGGCGCCAACTTCTTCGCCTTCTCGAAGAAAGTCTTCATCTCGTCGCGGGTGCGGCCATGGGGAGTGCTCACCCTCTCCCAGTCGAAATCCGTACCATGCGCAAGGGATAGTGCGATAGCACCCTCGGCGCCATGCTTAATAGAAAGCCCTTTCAGCTGGAGGGTGGGGTCTTCAGTTGTATCAAAAGACTTGGCAAGATTACTCAGGTCGTCCTTCAGGACTGCTGCCCTTTTCTTCGGCCACAACCCGACAAAGAGTCGTGAAAGAACGCGGTTAACTAACTCGAAAGTTTTCTGGATAGATATCCAGTTTTCCTCGAGTAGGTTAACCGCAGTCATCAGAGGGTCATCGTCCGGTTGCAGGGCCGATGGAGATACCCCAGTAAATCCTGCACGACACAAAGAAGGTAGAAAAGAAAAGAAGGAGGAAGATGTCAGCACGTACAACAGTGCAACAGAAGTCGAAAATAGGAGACAAGGTGAAACACTTACTTTCAGCAGCAGTGGACATTGTGTGGAGACGCTCCGCCACGGCTTGCTCTCGCTGGGCATGATCCTTGTTGGCATCAGCTAAAGCTTTTTCAGCTTTCTTCGCCTTACCAAGCGCAGATTTCTGCGACTTCTCAGCGTTTGCCTTGGCAGTGGCCGCAGCATCATAAGCTTTCTGAGAAGCACGGAGCTCCGCCTCCAGCGACGCAATCCGGGCATTGGCTGTTGCTAGAGCAGCTACAATGGAAGAAGAAAGGAAGTCAGAAAAATAGCACAAGATATGCAAGGAGGAAAAACCATGAATGGATGTAGAACATACCTTCGAAAGCTTTCGCAACCTTTAGGTACTCAGCGCATTCAGTACCCAAGGCGACAAATCTCTTCAATAAAGCCTGAGAAGAAAAAGAAAAAGAGTGGGAAAGAAGTGCGAGTATATGCAAGGGAGATACGTCAGGGGAAATTACTCACATCATGGGGGGAAGCCGAGGATTCATGGGCTTCTAGAGAAACTTCGGGTTCTTTCGCCTTCTTCACGCGCTTGGGGTTTCGGGGCACAGGAACCTTCTTTACAGAAGCCCTGGTAACCCTAGGCGCAACTACTTGAGCCGGGGGCTCATCGTCAACAGCAGGATCTCTTAAAGGAGTAGCTGTGGCAGCTTTTGACGGCTCTTCGTCATCTCTGCACGAAGCAAAAAAAATTATGAGTCACGTGACGGAAGCAAGGCAAGAAAAGATGCAATTGAGGAACTTGAGTAAGAATACTTACGATGCCAGGAGGTCGAAGAGATCCATATCTTCTGCCAATACAGGAGATTTCTCCGCAGCTGCTTGCTGCAAAGAGGAACTCGAAGAAGCAAATTCGTCAACTCGTTTCCTTTTCTTGTCCAAGCCAGTGTCTTCAGGCTGCACAGGAGGAAGCGATGTTGATGAACTAGTATCCTCTTCTGATTCTTCGGCGTCATCTCCGTCCTGATTGTCATCAGCCTCGGGGGCTTCAGATACAGACCTGGCCAGATCAGCCGGAAGGGGCCCTGCCTCTGGAAGAGGGGGGTGTGAGAGGAGAAATTGGTGTTCCTGCACGCGAATGTGTTGTTAGAATAAGTAAGGAAAAAGAAAATATAGTTTGAGAAACACGAAAATCGACAACAAGAAGAAAGGAAGTAAGCAGATATATACCTCAGGAAGAGGGTGTACGGAGTCAAAGAAATCAGCAGTCAAATCAGCAACTGCATGATCCTTGGTGAGCTTGGTGAGATTCCTGACCCGCTTGTCGACATCTTCTTTCGATATCAGATCTTCAGAGACACGGGTAGGATCTTCCAAGCCGGAGTAACTCCAAAGTTTGGTAAGGCGGTGTTGTAGGGGTTGAACTCGACGTTGAATGAAAAACGCCATGAGTTGAATACCCGATAAAGCGCCTCCTTGACCTCCTTTTAAAGCTTTGATGCGAGAAAGAAGAGGAAGAATTTGTTCAACTTCCGCATCTGAGGGGAGCATATCCCACGATGCCAATTTCTTTACCTCCTGGGAAGCGTCATAAGGAGGTAGGCCGTATTCATCTTCAGGAGAGGATTTGCGGTCCTTGATATAGAACCACTTGGTCCTCCACCCCTGGACAGATGCGGCCATAGAAAATTCAAAGTATTGTGCTTCAGGGCGCACAGAAACAACGGCTCCGTCCAGTTCGGGTTTTCTAGACAACGCAACATTGGGGCGGAGCCGAAAGATTGATCTCCAGAGAAGAAAGTGGGGCTCAATGCCCAAGAATGACTCGCAAAGAGTCACGAAACACGCAATGTGCAGAAGAGAGTTAGGTGTGAGCTGGTGAAGCTGCACACCGTAAACAAAGAGAAGCCCACGAAGGAATTCATGGGCAGGAAGAGAAAGACCACAGAGGAGGAAGGCGAGGAACATTACACGATAACCACTCGGGGGCTTCGGGATCCGCTCTGTGCTTGGAAACTTGATCGAATCTTCGACGGAGATGAGGCCGTCCGTCCGGGCCTTCTCCACCTCCTTCTCCGAGATGGCAGAGGTCACCCAGCTGGTCGCAGCGTTCGATTTTCCCTTGGCCATGACGTTCTTGCTTGCTAGGTGCTTCACGCGCATCTATCAGATCTATGCATGGGGGCTATGCACGGAAGAAGAAGGAAGCACGAGCAACAATGGCGGCGGTGGCGGAGAGAAAAAGCTGGTAAACAGTAAGACTCCCCATGATCCTCTTTATATATCTTCTGGGAGAAGGATCGTGGGCTGAGACGTGGCGCAAAGATAGGAAACGGTAAGCCCACTAACGGTCAAAAGTTAAGAAATTTACCGTACTGCCCATGCAACGGTTCGCAAGGGTACAGAGTGACGTACTCATTGATGTCATAAAAGAAGATAATATAAGAAAGAGGAGAAGATGGCGCCGACAAGTGCAAAATAGGTGCACAAGACTGTATACGAAGGAGTTTCGATTATAGCCATGGGGGCTACTATTTTCAAGAATGGTAAATACAACTTCTCTCTGAAGTGGTGGATTAGTATTCGACGACAATATGTCCTTAAAGTATCTCGAAGTTGAAGTATCTCGAAGATGACGTCTCTCACAGTTAAAGTATCTCGAGTTGAAGTATGATGGACTACACTACATTTTGAGCCTATACTCGAAAAAAAGCCTTTTTTCGACTATAGCCTCGGGGGCTACTCCCATCGGGAGCGCTAAGCGCGCACCCGACGATATTTCTTGGCAAAGCATTATAATTGGAGAAGTGCAGGAGTGTTACTCCTATCGGGAGCGAGTTTTATGGTTGAAGAAACCCGAATATTTTCAGTCAAAATTTGACTGCGACATGAGATTCTCGAGTTGCGTTATCGCAACACAACTCGAATGCCGTGACTTGTCACGAAGGTAAGACCCCGGGATCCGTCCTGTGTGGCCTGGTATACGCACATGGATGCGCTCTGCTGGTATGTATCCGTGTCTACGACACGAAGAAAATCCTGGTGGACGCACTGGGTACCCTGAGAACCACTGGGATTCATTCTTTGTAAGTCCTAAATGCGGCAAAAGAGTTGGTTTGACCGGTATCCCGAATTCAAGTCCAAGGGGATTGAATTTGAAGTAGGTGACAAGTATCTGTTCCGGCAGTTAACTGACCTCTTGATCCGTCAGAGTTGTCAGGCTTGTTCATCAAGACCCCTTGCGAGCAAATTATCATGAATATAAGTCGAAAGACCAAGTCAAAGATTTGAAGATAAGAAGAAGTCGAAGAATTAATCAAGTCGAAGATTATAAGATTAGAGATTCAACCCGAATCTACAATTCTGATAGAATCTCAGGGGCTACTGACAAGGGTATAGTTAATAGAGCCCGTTAGTTGAGTACCCCTGAGGCCCGTTAAGCTAGGCCCAATTGTAATGATAGCCGAATATGAGTTCCTACCGTATGTCGATATTGTAATCTGTATCGGACCCTACCCGATCCTCGAGACCTGGCCACCTATATATAGGGGCCAGGAGGGGACGGTGTAGGTCAGATTGAAAGCAAGCCATGTTGAACACCCAAGTTTACTTTCGACACACACCTATTTCGACTAACTTTACCTTCAAGTTCATCCGACGCCCTATCTCTCCGATCCTAAGTCCTTCATCTAGGATATTTGTCGAGTTAACCCTCGTCACTGATCTTGTGAACATCTACACATTTATTTTATAATTTTTGAAAAAACTTACAAATTTAAATTTTAAGAAGTGGTATCATGGTACCATATATGTTGTGGTATCAATGGATATTTTCCCTTCTTGCTCGGTTCGCCTGAAGCATACAGTGAGCAAAGAAAAGAGCAGCCGCGTGCTGCACAGGTCACCTACCTATGCGTCTGCGTTAAAAACTCGCTCTCCAACATCGGAAGTAGCCGTAGGCCCGTAGTCCCCCTGGACGCCATGCGACCGCCGTCAACCTCTTCGGCGAGCGAATCGGCGGCGCAACGCACCCAACCTCCATCCCCAGCAACCTCCGGCCCAACGCCTGCCCCGAGCGCGCACACACACGGCCGAAGTATCCGGCTCGCGACAACGCACGCCTCTTTTGGCCTGCGGGCGCCTCCCCTCCTCTTCCTCCCATTCTAAAATTGGCGTACCGGGCTAACCACGGTGCGTGCGTGCACGGCTGGACCGCGGTTGCGGTTGCGGGCGCGGCGGGGCGTGGATCGGGGCGGCGACGGCGGGGATGGGGTCCGGCACCTGGCGCAAGGCCTACGGCGCCCTCAAGGACTCCACCAAGGTTGGCCTCGCCAACTTCAATAGCGAATACAAGGTCAGCCGCGCCCATCCACCGATCAAACACCTTGCCTGCAACGCGTTTCTCTGCAGATTGGAATGTTCATCGATCTGTTGATGAATGCATGCCTCCTGTGTAATCTTCCCGTGCGATTTCTGACCTTTGCAGGATTTGGATATCGCCATCGTGAAGGCGACGAACCACGTTGAGTGCCCGCCCAAGGAGCGGCACCTCAGGAGTGAGTGATTTTTCTCTTCTTGGTTGCCGATGCAAATGCAACGCAGCCTCTAATCGGTTACGATGTGAATGATCCATGGCCTGTCCTGTTTCAACAAAACATTCCCTGCCTAAGTTTATCTTTTTGCTGGATGCAGAGATACTCTTCGCCACCACGGTGAATCGCCCAAGAGCGGATGTCGCCTTCTCCATTTGTACATTGGCAAGGAGATTGTCCAAGACAAAGAACTGGATAGTGGGTCTTGTTCCTGACTGGTTTATATCAATGATTTTGTTTTCTTATAATACAAAAAGGGTCTCAACCAATATGTTTGCTGCAGGTTGCATTGAAAACATTGATAGTGATACATAGATTATTGAGAGAAGGTGATGGGACATTCAAGGACGACTTCTTGAGCTATTCGTATAGAGGAAATATTTTGCAGATTCCACATTTCAAGGATGACTCGAGCCCACTAGGTTTGTTCATTGCACATTGTTCTCAATTGCAGCAACCCATGAAGCTATCACTCTTCTATTTTGGTATATCTGAAGTGACGCGCTCCTCCCTCCTTTTGTCAGCTTGGGATTGCTCTGCTTGGGTCCGCCTGTATGCGCAATACCTAGATGAACGGGTCGAGTGCTTTAGGATTTTAAAATACGATGTCGAAGCCGATCGTCTGCTGAAATTACCCAAGGCTTCTGGCAAGGTATTATCAGCTTCCCAAGCTGCATACGTGTTAGAGTTTGTAATTAGCCTGTTTAGCCCTTGCCCAAAATCCTTTGTTTTACAATACTCATTTGTTATACACCCTTTGGCACGACTGTGATATACCGGCTTCACAATGTTGGCAAATTATGCCAGGCACACAGTAGAACGAGAACCCTTCCATGCGCAGACCTTTTAGATCAGTTGCCTGCATTGCAGAAACTACTACTCAGGCTCATTTCCTGCCAGGTTTGATTTCAGTAAGATGACATACACTTTTCTGCTATTATCCTATTCTTCTTGTTCATCTTCTTAATTATTCCAGCCCGAAGGTATGGCCTGCACAAATTACCTCGTACAGTATGCATTAGCCCTTGTAAGTTAAAAACTCGTTGTGATTTTGTTTATAAAATATTTCTTTCTTATAGTTCATATGATACTTAGTGACCATATGGACCACAGGTTTTGAAAGAGAGCTTCAAAATATACTGCTCGATCAATGACGGCATCATCAATCTTGTTGATATGGTAACAATTTTTCTTGATGCCATCCTATGTGTTATGTGTATGTCCATAATCAATTCATAAACATAAGTTCAGTTTCTTATTTCTCTTTTGCCAATAGTATTTTGAGATGGAAAAAATCGATGCTATCAAGGCACTTGAAATCTATAAAAGAGCTGGCCAGCAGGTACATGGAGTCAGAGTTTTACTTTCTTCTATATCATGGGTCTTTGGGACTGTATGATGTGACTTTGGCTATGTTACAGGCAGAAAGGCTTTCTACCTTTTATGACTACTGCAAACGTCTTGAGCTGGCCAGGACTTTCCAGTTTCCTACTTTGAGGCAGGTATGCTCATTCATTGATTCATCCATACCTTAATGAAAGACTAGTTCTTGATGTTGACTTCAGTATACCAAGTAGGATAAAATACATGACACTGATTATGCCATAACATAAAATGCATGGCACTGATTATGCCATAATTAGTGCATTTCTGCAAACATGGCAATTATTTGGTCCGAATTGACAATGACCTACAGTTGTCTTAACAATTTGTATTATTTTCTTGGCTACTTCCTGATTATACATGTCAATTAGTTCTTGCTGCTGAATCCCTTGATGACAAGGATTTAAACATTTAGTCATATGTTATTGTGTGACCAACATGCAGCCACCTTCTTCATTCCTTGTAACTATGGAAGAGTACATCAGAGAAGCACCCCGTGACAGCCTCACGAGTAAGAGTGTGGTGAGTGTGTTCAGTGAAACTGCAAAGAATAAAAAACTCAAGCGACTAAGTGACAATGTACTCTTATTCCGTTAATTATGGCTGTCTTGATAAAGCAGGAAACCGAGGAGCAGAGTTTACCTAGTGATCACGAAGACGAAGCTCCACAGGAAACCGAGAAACTGGTTGAAGAGGAAACAGAAGAGCCTGAGGAGCCTGAAGAAGAGCCACAGTCTACTCCTTACCTCTCAGAAGAAGATGAACCTCAGCCATTACCCACAACTGGAGATCTATTAGTAATTCCAATCCATTCGGATCTATCTTTGTTCCAAATTAGTCCATGTTTCTTTGAATCCAAATGCTTACTCCTACGCTACTCGCAGAACATGGATGAAGAACTACACCCCATGATTGCAGATCTTGAGCAAAGCAACGCACTTGCTCTTGCTATTGTGGGGCCAGGTATGTACTGGATGTAATCTCTGGTTAGTCATTACAATTACCTGCAAAAAAAAATTAAGTGGAACCACGCAAGTAGCAGTTCTGTTGACAAGGGCAACACCTCATGATCTAATAAGTTTAATCTGCATTATTGCTGAGAATGTTTCCAATCAATAAAGGTTATATGTCCTTCTAAAATACTGCATTTGGGACTTTGTGTGTAATGTAGGGAGTGGGAACAATTCCTCGATTTCTCAGGACTTGTTTGCTATTGACAAATCTGGGTGGGAATTAGCCCTGGTCACTGCACCAAGTAACCACACAAGTCAACCTGCTGGCAATCAATTGGTACGTATATCTTGTGATCATTAGATTCAACCTGTTCACAAGATTTCATACAGCTCATTAGTAGTAAAAAAGACGTTGGCTCATTTGTGGTTCTTGAGTTGCAATGTAAATGTGGATTCTTGTTAGTTATGGGCGCTTTCACTCATTCCAGTGATATTTTGCTGTTTCACCTAAATAGTACTCCGTAAAAGATTATTTCAGTCCTCAAAAAAGAAACAATGAAGTGCTTTTGAAAAAGTCCCATGCAATGCCGAATGCAGCCTATGACTGAATTTGAATGCAAGTAAAAGTAGTCAAAGAGGTGAATAATTCATCTGCATTTGCTCAACAGGCTGGAGGGTTCGACAAGCTGTTGCTAGACAGCCTATATGAAGACACTGCAAGGAGACAGCAGATAGCCAGTGTCACCTACAATGGCGGTTTCGCGGCAAATCCATTTGTTCCCAACGACCCATTCGCCATGTCCAACAGCTTCGCGCCGCCATCCAATGTGCAGCTAGCTATGATGGCACAGCAGCAGCAGTACTACCAGGCACAGCAGCAGGAGTACTACCAGGTACACCAGCAGGAGTACTACCAGGTACAGCAGCAACAGCAGATGGTGATGATGCCACCACAAACATACCAGCAGCAGCAGGCTCAGTACTCCGTGAATGCCGGATTATCCAACCCGTTTGGCGATCCATTCAGCGGTCTCGTTGCCATGGCGAACCCACCAAAGCAAAGCAATCCGCATTAGCCTAAATTGCAAAGTATTTGCTGCATCTTCCTCTAGTTTTGATTGTATAACACCTCTTCCAACTTTGAGAAGCAACTTGTATAGTTTTGAACTTTCTTGAAACCACATCTTGAAGCCCACTTGTGTAACTCACATTCAGAAACTGATATGATCATTTGAATGCCAGTATGTTGCACAGTTCTAGGAAAATCACAGGCAATTGTAACCATTCACCTCACAAAAACAAGCCAGGCAGCATCACAAAAATGGCGATTCAAGACATCGTGTTACTGATCTCATGTTGTACCACATAGGATCTCGGAAAATCACAGGCAATTATAACTTTTCACCTCAGAAAACAAGCCAGACAGCATCACAAAAGATGGTGATTCGAGACACGGTGTTACTGATCACATACTGATGAGTGCTACGAATGATTAGAAAAGATGAAACGAATTCAGTAAGTTCTTATTTCCCATAATAGGTAACGAACTCATGGGTTCTACATATGTACAATAGTGGCAGAAAACAGTAGGCAAACATAAAACAGAAAGTCTTTCTTGATTCCCCCACTTGGCCCAGATGCAATAGCAACTAATCCCCTCCAGTTCAGCCCTCTTCAGCTGGTTCTGTATCCACTATCGTCACCTCCACTTCATCATCCGGATCTTCAACCGATTCCTCCGCTTCATCCGGGAAGCGGCCTGCGTAACAATTAATCCACAGGTGAGCCACTGACCCACAGTTGTATGCAAGGATGCAAAACAAGCAAGTCTGCTAATATTGATCACTGTTTTGTCCGTAAGAGTAAATTACTAAACTGGGAAGCAAAAAAACAGCTTGGGTTGCAGAACGAAATTAGGTGAAAATTGTTCTGGATTGTTGTGCAAATATGTGTCTTTCTTGAACAATTTCAGAAATATTATTACTTGGAGAGAGGGGAAATGGAGATGGGGATCTGGGATTTTGGTTCCTCACCGTCGACGTAGTAGGCGGAGCAGGGGTACCCGCGGGAGGAGGAGGCGACGGCGCGGGCCTCGTCGTCGGAGAGCTGGGGCGGCAGCACCCCGATCCCGCCGCGGGTGACGAGCTCGAGGAGGCCCATGGCGGCGCCGGCGGGCCGGGGCGGCGCGAAGTAGGAGGTCCCGGGGCGGAAGGGCGCCCACTCGGGCTCCGACATCCGCGCCATGGCCCCGTCGATGGCCTCCTCCAGCCGCCGCTTCAGCGCGCTCGCGCCCTCCGGCGACGTCGACGCCCCCGCCGCGTCCACCTCCAGCACCATCGCCCCCGCTGGGCCCGGCCGCCGCGTGTGGTTGGCCCGCCGGCCCATGACCCCGCCCGGCTGGCCCCCGAGCCGCCGCGCCAGGGCCAACGCCGCCGTCCGGGAGGAGAGCACCCGCGCCATGCTCACGCAGTCAAGCCTCGCAGGGTGGTCGGAGCTGGTGGAGAAGCCGGTGGAAGCCGCGCGTCGCGTCCGTGCGTGGTGGTCTCGCGAAGGTCTGGGAGGGTCAGGGAAGGTGGGTGGTAAATATAGATGTCGGCCCGGGTCCTCTCCGCAAATAGGACACGGTTCCGTCTCGGGATGGAACTGATTCCGGTTTCATTATAAATTGAAAAAAGACGGTTTCACCCCCAGGAAAAAACAAAACCACGGGTCGACGCCACCGGTTTGGCCAAGCGTGACGAGCTTACCCCTCAGGGACCTGTTCGTGAATAACAAAGCCAGCGAGGGGCGAGCGGAGATGTTCTGCACTTTTCCTTCTCCTTGGCCACGGCTTCTTCTTCTCCGTGGCGGCGGCGCGAAACTGTCGGAGGAATTTTGCCTAGGGTTTTCGGCGATGTCGGCGTACGACGAGGTGGAGATCGAGGACATGGAGTGGAGCGAGGAGCTGGGGGCGTACACGTACCCGTGCCCCTGCGGGGACCTCTTCCAGATCACGCTCGCCGACCTCAGGCTCGGGGAGGAGATCGCGCGGTGCCCCTCCTGCTCGCTCTTCCTCACCGTCGTCTACAACGAGGAGGACTTCGCCGAAGCCAAGGAGCCTCCGCAGAAGGCGGCGCCGCAGCCCGTCGCCGTCGCCTGAGGAGCGCGCGCGCCACGCCCGGTCTTCCACGAGACGGCAAGGTAAGGTTTTTGCGCGATTGGACAGAATACGTGGGTTCTGGTGGAGCTTGTAATTTTAGGTTGATTGAGAGCTTAGGATTCCCCTTGGATTTTGCAAGAAATTATTATTCCACTGTGTAATTCGTGCTTGGTCTTACTGTAATAGGTCTTAATTTCTTAGTGTTGTGTAGTAGTATGATCTTGGATTCAGTCATTAATTGTGGTGAGATTTTAGCTTTCGAAAGATGGCGGCTTTGTCTAATTTTCGTCAAAGTGGGAACTATGATGCTAGTGGCGCTTGTTGCTGCTTGATAGAGATGCGATTGTCAATTAAGAACGTATACCAACACCACTACTAGCTTAGTTTACTATCTTGGGCTGGGTTAGGAATTGTATCAACGAAGCTCTGGAATTTTGTTCTCTTACAAGTTTGATCGATCGTTTATCTATGTCGACTACTTTATTTGGTGGAGAAAGGTTGCATGCTCGGGATATGGTGCACACTACATATATTTGAATTTCCAATTTCTCATGTTAGTAGGTTTGTTTTGTGGAGGAATTCTCTAAATTCCTGTTTGTATACATGTTCTTGTAAGTATGAGCCTTTTTAATAGTTATTTTGCTTTGGCAGATGCTTCAGAATTAGAACAAGCAATGTTGCTGAACAGCTTACAGTTTGTCTATCAACAAAAGTTAAAAACTTCGGAACTTAGCCACATGGAAACTGTATTTACTATATTACCTAGGAAGCTAGGATGATGAGTATTTGTTAGGTTTTGATTGTTGTTTCGTTTTTTGATTCTTCGTTTGTGAGAATTCATTCTCATGCTAGTTACTGCATGTTGGTCTTTACAAGTAGTTGTGGTTCAGCTTTCTGAGGTACACATGGTATGATTGTTCTTTCATCAGTCATTAAAAGGAAGCAAATTGCGAGCTTATATGTGGGCCTTCCATTGCTTATGTAATATTGGACCGGGGTTTAGTGTAACCGGGAAAACATGCCATGGACCATCTCATTCTTCCATAATTATTAGATGTGGAATATTTGTAGTTTGATTTATATACCATGCCATCTTTGCTCTCCTTCAGGATTTGCAAATTTTGTTGTATTAGAATCGTTTGGTGTCATACTTTAACTGAATCCAAAATCATACATAATCTTGCAATCATTTGTACATTGTTGACCTTCACATCTATTGTTTGCAGGCCGATGGGATCAGAGTCGATAGCTGATTGTTTGGCGTACGCGGGAGCATTTGTACTTGTAAGATGAGAAAAATATCGTCATCGTATCAACCTTCGGCGGTTGAATATATATTTATATGTTAGTTGTTTCGTAGGCATCACTGGTGCATCTAAATTTTTGTATCCCAAATTTTCATGATCCCAGTGACTTACCAATGATGTTATGTTTATTGTACCTTCAGCTAAAAAAAGAAGATTGTTGTGCCTTGTTGCAACCTGTGATGTGGCTGTGTATGTGTGTGAGATACGGCTTAGGTGCTAGCTTGCTCCTTTTGTCATCATTGCCACAACAAAGATTCAAATAAACAAGCTCCAAATGGACCAAACAAATGGCCTCCTGTAAATGCCCACAAGCACTAACTTTTCTTAAGTAAAAAACTGAATATAGAAAATGCACATTTATCGTATGGAATCAGTAAAAAAAGTGTATTACGTAACTAGTAGATTAACAGTAGAAAATCACCCTGGTAAATGACGATAGCAAAAAACTTTGCAAATCCATTATTGCTTAGGCGCAAACAAAGTAGGCAACAATAGAGAATAGGTGTCCGGCTGACTTCTTTACAGTCGGACGATATGTGCCTAGACATGGGAGTTAGGATTTTTATCAGGTTACATGGATCATGTACAAACTATTTTGCATCACTCAACTATTGGTTGAGTGCACATTACACCTGTTGAACGTTGATACCAGGCATCCAAAGGACTTGGAGATCTTGTTAATTGTCAATTGGATGTACAAAAGGACTATCAGAACGTAGATATCGAAGAGATTATGATGTACTCCTACAAGTTAAGATCCACGCTAGTTAGATACGACGTAAACGATCACTCATCTTCCTGAGTTTTTCGAGAGCTGCTAGCGCCTTCGCTTGCTCTGTGCTTCCAGCAACATTTTCCTCTGAGGCCAAGCGTAAATTCGCATGGAAAAACAATTCGATGACCTGCCGAATAAACGAGAATTAGCCAAAGGATAGCATACAGACACTGTTATACATAATGATATCATGATCTGAGCTTTGGGGTTTATATGCTTGACAAGATATATAGTTATCTTCTATCCTTCTGTATAGGAGACCCAGTGGCAGATTTTATACTTGTGCATTATGAAATGTACTGTTAAAATGGATCCACTTGTATGTGAAATTAGCAGAATATAGGATCTAGACACACAACATAAAGTAGGAGCTTTAGCAAAACTTCCAACTAGGTAAAGCTACATATGCCACTGACTCTACGAAAATAACTGTGATGTGATGCAATAACAAACTTTATATTTCATATAATCAAGCATGCTAACCTGAATATTTTCAACCATTGAGTCGCCAAAAGACCTTAATGTTCCGATTAACTCCTTATCAACAACATTCAAACTTGGGCCTCCATCAAAACTTAGTATGTGCTCTGGAGTTGGTTGATAGTCCACCGATTCAGATATTTGATTTGTAATTGCCACTTCATCAATCTTACCATTTGTCTGACCAGGTTCATCAATCTTATTATTATGCACAGAGAGTGGATCAGGCTCATTAACCACCTTGACATCATGGGAAACACATGGTTCTTCTATATGATGGGTATCATGGCCATGATCAGTACGACGCCGAAACGATATTTTCCTGCTCCTCGCACTGCACTCACGAGCTGCTTCAACATGATTTTTAATTTCAACAGAAGTTGTAATGTAACCATCATGCGAGCCTGCCTCACATATACTGCTTGAGGCACACCTAATAATCGCTGCAGTACCTTGACCAGCACGGTCCTCTTGGTGTTCGATAGGCATGGGTGACAAACTGTTTATCAAATTAACAGGAACTATATCAGTATTGTGAGGTTCATCAACAATAGACTGACTAGCTGTAGCCAAATTACTGTTTTCAGAACTAGCATCCTTGGTTCTGGAAACATTTGATTCTGCGCTAGACACACTCCTTCTTAATAACCCCCTTACATTCATCCTAACAACTGGACCATCACTTCTTTTGTCTCCTGACATCTGGAGCGTCTTCCATGTCTCTTCCCAGTAGTTGGGTGGAGTCAAGGGAGACTTTCCTGTGAGAGGAGATGAAGGAAGATTTTCTTCTAAAGCCAAAGGTTGCAGTAACTTGGCCTTCTCAATCAAGTTCTTTAGGTCGATTTCATCAGGAAAGTTCAACAGTCTCACCAGACAAGAAGTCGCATGTTCACTTCCTAGCAAGGAGGATCTGAGATGAAGCATCATTGAGACTGCCATTGACAAAATCAGGGCACCACGTGGAGAACATAAAACCTTAAACTGGTAGTCTCCTCGGCTCTTTATATCTGTACAGTATGAATGGTTAGGAGAAGAGAATATCTCATCCCAGATAAACAGAAGCTTGTCGAGTGAAAATTCACGGCCAAATAGGACTCGAAGCCATCGTAGTGCAAAGTACTGAGGTTCTACTCCCAACTCCACAAGATGGCTGTGAAGAGAGGAATCCACACTAGCAAGCAAGTGATATAATGCAGATGATGCCTCCCTTACAGGCGTTAAACCCGTACTTGATTCCGGTGCAGGACTGAGAGAATAGAAGTCAGTGATAGCAACCACACCTTGCTCACCATTCACCAAACCGTTCATCAAATTCTCAAACATACAATAGGCATCATGCTCCATAAACTTTTCAGATAAAATAATACCCAGCTCACCCTCTGCTCCATATGCATCATTTATCAAGAGGAGGTCCCTAGTGTCAGGATCAAGATCGTCCAAGCTTCTAATTTTAGCTGCGCTACCCTCAAAAGCATTTGTCCTGTCACTCCTGTTCAGCTTCGGCCTATCTGGAAATGTTTGGCCAACAAAATCATCACCAAGTAACTCTTCATGAAGCGCCCTGACTTGTTTTAAGTGCTGCACATCAATGTGAAGGACATAGAGCAGAGGAGCTAAAAGTTCATGCATTCCTGTAGATAAGAAGTAAATTATGCTGTCAAACGTGGAACAAGAATAGATGGATGTTAGAGCCATTGGAAGAAGAAAAATAATAATCATTGATGAACTCCTAGTAAGTCAAAACATTATGTGGCAGCTAGAACAGCATATCGAGTTCCACATGTGGTTTAAAGGATGTGCACCCGCTAGTTAGTTTAATATCATGTCATGAGTATTACATCATCACTTGCCATCAATAGGTTGCGGTTACAGAACAAAAAGACTGGTTCGAAAATTTCTTGAATAGATTGGCTCCTAAGAATTATTAAATAAATACGAGGCCACGAACCATTTCTCTTATGTATACCATATTGCAGGCTTGAAGCTAGTTGGATTCCTCCACGGTTAGGCCAGATGAGGAGTGCACAATAGCTGAATACACACCAATGACTTACCTTGTTTGTATCCAAACTCTGGGTACCTAAGGCTCCATACTAACAGTATACGTTCAAGCATGGACTGACATGTCGGTGTTTGGAAGAATTCTCCCAATTCAGGATAGAGTCGGGACAGATCTTGATTCAGCATTTTCTCTAGTTCTGCGTTCCTGAAATATTGACCCCAAGTGCTTTCTGCATTCAGGATGTAGAAAATGATTAGTAAAAAAGAGAGAGAGAAATGATTCGGCTTAATGTTGTGTCTGTTTTTCATTAAAAATGCATACAACATGCCGAGCATGCATGTCGAACCAATAAGAAACATAACTGCTGAGAAAAACAACAGTATGCTCTGCTGATTGTAAGTTGTACAGGGTCTATTATCAGTTGAAGGCTGGTGTCATGTTGCGGTGAGACATAGTTGTTGGCACTTGGCACTCGGAGAAAAAAACGCTTTAACACTTTGTCTTCCCTTATCCCACCCTGCCTCTCCAGTGTCATCTGTCACCAACCATTTAACCAGGCAGTTGGTGACAGATCATCATCAGTTTTCTTTCAGTCACCATTGTGGTACAAGCAAGGTGCTCAGATGTATCTGATGTAACAGCCTAAATCTACGAGAATTTAAGTGGAAGCTTTTCAAGTGAATGCCCGGTGTCACAAGAAATGTCAAGTCGGAAAACACGTATTTGAGGCAGAAGCTAACCCACCTGGGTTCTGTGACAGTGGATTCTCGACGACAAGATCAGAAGTGCCTTCTTCATCCTTGGAGAGATGCGGATCTATCAACAGCCGCCGCCGCAAATTCGCATATCTACAACAGCAGACACCCAATTGCAAGCCAGGAGTGAAAATCCTCAGAGCCAACAAATTTCACATGATGATTATCATGTAAATTCACATGATGATTAGCATGTGCAAATCATATGCTTGTAGCTTCACTAGAATCCAACACTCCAACTTACTCACTTCACATATCAACATATGGAAACACAATCTCGGAATATAATTATAAGTTATTGAGGATCAATCAATAGTATTAAGATTGCACGGAATCAAGCACCAACAGCAATTAATGCCTAGCGAAAATTCAGACATATTTTCCACACACGCTGATCAAAGCTAAAGATCGCCTGAGAGGAGGTCGCGGGGCCAGACTGACCTGCGGCGGGAGTCGGCGGCGGCGCGTCGGAGCTCGTTGGTGGGGACGTCTGCGGAGCCGGGGAGGACGCCGAGATCGGCGCGCCACCGGGCGCCGCGGAGGCCGGAGAAGCGCTGCCCCGCTGGTGATTCCGGCATTGCTGCCGCCCGCCTCGGCTCCAGTCCGGCCCCCGCCGGAACAGCGATGGGACGACCAACCCGTGGCGAGGAATGGGCGGGCGCAGATTGGCGAGGTCGATCCGCGATCGGGGTTGGGAACGAGGAGGACGGGGGAGGAGAGGAGACCTCGTTGGCCTGACCGCCCGAGGAGAAAGGTGGGAGGGATGGGAAAGAATGGAACTTTCTGACAGGGAGAAAGCGTCTTGGGTGCCGGTGGTGTTACGATTGCAACTGTCGCCGCTTGGATGGATGACGCAGTACAACGATCTCTTCCATGGGGCAAATGTTTGGAAATAATAATCGATAAATAACATACCTTTGATTAAAGTTCGACACAAATGACATATTCACTGGAAGGTGGTCCCTGACCCCACATGTTGCACACGCAGTTGAGGAAAGTGAAAACGGAATTGAAAGAAAACAATATGATTACGATTAGTAAAATAGCTAACCTTAATAATCATAGAAGATTATGAGTAGTTAAAGGTGATAACTAAATGGATTAAAAAACTTTTCATTAGCCATAGATTCGTATTTGAACGCTACTTTGCTTTACATGATGAGATATGCAGCAATGTCTGCTTCGTCTAATTTGGATCAAATGCAAGACAACATTGGGATGCTATTATGCTTCCCTGATAACATCTACGAATGTTTGTTACGGCTCAAAATATATTCTTCAACTCCTATCAGTTTTCTCTAAAGGATTCAACTATTCTCATTCTAATGACGCTCTTCTTTCATCAAAATTTGGGTTCATTCTATCATTAGTTGTGTTCTATACGGTATGATAAGTTGTGTTATAGAGATCTCTGAACACGCGGGGTGGCTAACGATTCAATCCAATAGCTCTTGTCTCGCTCTTTACGGGAAATGACCAGTTGTCTCCCATGGACAAACTGCAAGGATCGGGTAAAAAAATTGTCACACTTGTCAAATTATCCTATCACCAAGCACAACTTTAAATAAAACACTAGACACCAAGAAATTGAAAAACATATAAGAAATATAATTTTCCTACTCCAACAATTTATGGTTCTCCTTGCGCTACATGATATCAACTGCTTTACCTTGTCGTTGACAATTTTACGTTAATGAGATACAAAGATTCGCTTGTCTAGGCGCTACCACAAATGAGAGTTTGACTATATTTTATGAGTGTTCATTCATAAAATATTTGTTATGTTTTGAGACACACACAACACACAACACGGACTATCTAATTTTCTCAAACCAAAACCAAGACATAGTGAAGTACACATTGCAGACTATCGAAGATAAAAATTATCCTGCTAGTTCATATCAGGTTCAAAACAAATGGTATGTCACATGTTTATACTAAACATTTTCATTTTGTATACACTATTTTACCAGCACGTCTACTATCTTAACTATTATTTTTGTATTACATCTATCAATATTAACAATACATGATATTTTAACTTAACTCCATTATGCCATAATTCAAATTAGTAGGCATTCAATGTTGTGAAAGTATAACTCTATCTATACTAAAACCGTGTTACTTTAAAGTTCTAATATTGGAACATTTCGTTGATCCATGTCTACAAAGATCAAAGAAAGATATCTAAAGACGAGAAAAACACTGTCGTTCTAGCCATAGAGCAGTTTGTGCCACTTTGATGTAATACAATGTGATTATATGTGTTTGTGTGACTATAAGTATCTATAAATATCTGGATAGAGGCAAATTGTACGATCCTAACAAATTTCCTAATTAATGAGGGTGTGAGAGGAGGATTGCAGAAGCTCTTTTGACTAAAAAGGACTATTTATCTTACTTATAACTAAAAGATCAGAACAAGGAGGAGATGAAGGAGATATCAAAAATAAATGGATAGCTATTTGGGCGATGGGGGAGGGATGGGTGAAAATGCATGGGGAGCCAAATGTGTGGTTTTTGGTAAAGAACAACAATCCGTACAGACTCATATTTTTATTGAGTTATACTTGAAGGGCTTGACCATAAGTAATGTTTGTAGACCATATGTTGGTTTCAAGGTTGAAAGAGAGAAGAAAGCGAAGACCAAGGTGGTATTGTTGGAGTAGAGCTTACAGGGAGAATGTCTTGAAAGAGATTGAATAATGGTCATTCATGTTTACCTTCAAAACATCATCATGATAAAGAGAAGAAATGATACGAGGTTTGATGAAGATAAAGTGAAAAGGATTGAATTCAAGTTGATCAACACACATACCGTAGATGATGTACCGAGAAGGATCAAGTGATCTAGTGGTATGGTAAACACTGCCGGATCTTCTCGAGGGCCAACCTGGGTTGTAGCCTGATGGCGCGGTGATGATGATGCTAGAAAGCTTGATTACGTTTGTTGATGAAGTAAAATAACCGGCCAGTTGGAAACCCCAAGAGAAGGTTTGATGAATATAGCAGCAAGTTTTCTCTCAGTTATGAAACCAAGGTTTAATCGTCCAGTAGGAAAAAGACAATACTCCAGAAGGTGATGCTTAGTAGCCTAGTGACACTCCAACAAGGGCGCCGTTAACAATATCTTGTTAGCGCGTCTTCAACTAGTAGCAACGTGGAACCTGCACACAACACAACCAAATACTTTGTTCCCAACTTACGATGAGGTTGTCAATCTCACCGGTTTGCTTGAAACAAAGGGTATGAGCGTATCGAGTGGAAAGTGATAGTAGTATGCGAGTAAATTAAATAGTGCGAGTAAAGTAAACAGGTGATAGCAATATAATAGAAATAGGACCGGGGTCCATAGTTCATTAGTGGTGTCTCTCCATAAGATAAAATAACACATGCTGGGTAAACAAATTATAGTTGGACAATTGATAGAATAAAGACAACATGCATGTCGAGAGGATCACTATGAGATTTACTCTGGGCATTACAACAAGATGCATAGACCGCTATCCAACTGCATCTATGACTAATAATCCACTTGTGGCGAATCAATCCGAGAACTCCACAAGTATTAAGTTGCGAACAACAGATAACTGCATTAAGCAAAGTGTGTAATGTAAACAAAGCATATGCCCTTGAGCATATGAATGTTGTTTTCTCCCTAATGGCAACAGCACATCTACAACCTTAGAGGTTTCTGTCACTCCCCCAGATTAAATAGAGGCATGAACCCACTATCGAGCATAAATACCCCCTCTTGGAGTCACTAGCAACTACTCAGCCAAGATAACTACTAACAACGGAGAGCATGCAAGATCATAAACAACATAAAGATAACATAAGATAATATTCAGCACATCAACTCAATCATAACACTAATATTCATCGGATCCCAACAAACACAACATGTAGAATTACATAATGGTGATCTCGATCATGTAAAGCAGCTCACGAGATCTAAACATGAAGCACATGGTGGAGAAGACAACCAACTAGCTACTGTTATGGACCCATAGTCCAAGGTAGACTACTCACTCATCACGCCGGAGGCAAGCATGGCGATGAAGAAGACCTCCGGTGGCGATTTCCCTCTCCGGCAGGGTGCCGGGAAGAGCTTCCGGACCCTCCCGATCTCGGGTCGGCGGCGGCGGCGGATCGCGATGTATTCTGGAAAAGTGATCAGGTGTTTAAGTTTTTCCCGTCGGGGGGTCTTTATAGGCGGAGGGGCGGCGTCAGAAGTGGGCCAGGGTGGCCTCACCACCAGGGGGCGCGGGCCAGGGGCAGGCCGCGCCGCCCTTTGGTGTGGCTGCCCTGTGGCCCCCCTCTGTCTCCTCTTCGGTTCTCTGGAAGCTTGGGTAAATTTTTGGACGTTCGGCTTTTGTTTCGTCCAATTCCGAGAATATTTCTTGTGTAACTTTTCTGAAACACAAAAACAGCAAAAAACAGGGAACTGACACTGTGGCATCTTGTTAATATGTTAGTTCCGGAAAATACATAAAAATACCACAAAGTGTAACGAAACACTAAGCAAATGGTGTAAAAACAAGCATGGAGCATTAAAAATTATAGATACGTTAGAGACGTATCATAGCCCCTCCCCCATCCCCAGCAGATGGAGAAATTTCCTATTACCCACTGGTTTTTTTCAGATACGTGACCCGTTAGATGCCTTTCAATCATGTGACGGCCAGTGATTCGTGTAACAATCTATACATATATAAAGGTTCAAAGAAATAAGGTGATCTTAGCTATACCACGTTTCACTTTGTACTGTAGATGCAAATCAATGAACAGTGAATCACATAAACGGTACTTTCTTATTAGTTTATTGGTTACAAAGCAATTCCTTGGAGTTACAAAGTCTTGCTTTCCTTCTCAGTCCCAAGCGGCTCCCTATATAAACTAGACTACATACATACTATGCTGCTACTTTCTTCTATATTAACTTTACAAAAATATATCTGAATTTTTTATAAAATATAGTCTATTATTCACTGTCTATTTTTACTTGAAAAATATTATAACATCTTTTCTTGATATTCTCACGACTTCGTATAATATATACATTATTATACGATGTCTCTTTTATTCGGAAAAATATTATTATCTTTTTTTTCTTGATCTCCTCACAATCGCCACAAGTGTGGCGTGTTGCATTTTTATGCTACTGCTTTCTTATATATTAACTTGACTTTGTAAAATAAATACACTATTATTCACTGCCTCTTTTATTCGAAAAAATTTTACTACCTTTTTTCTTGATCTCCTCAATACCGTCACAGGTGTGGTGTGGCGTGTCGCTTCGCTACATCTTCTACGCATTTTTTATGCTACTGCTTTCTTCGATATTAACTTCATAAAATACATCTCAAATTCATTTTACGAAATATTCTCTATTATCCTGCCTCTTTAGGAAAATAGTATTACTGTATTTTTTTGATATCCTTGCGACTTTGTAAAATAAATACACTATCCAAAATATACTCTATTATTCTGCCTCTTTTTATTCAGAAAATACTATTACTATATTTTTTTGATCTCAGTGACTTTACAAAATAAATACATTATTATTCACCGTGTCTTTTATTTGGGAAATATTACTATCTTTTTTTCTTGATCTCTTCACGATCGTCATAGGTGTGGCGTGTCGCTGTGTTATAGCTTCGACGCCTTTTCTATGCTACTGCTTTCTGCTATATTAACTTCACAAAAATACATCTTATGTTTATTTTACAAAATATACTCTATTATTCACCGCCTCTTTTATATTTTGGAAAATATTACCTTCATTTCTTGATATCATGGCCACTTTGCAAAATAAATACACTATTTTTCGCCGCCACTTTTCTTCGGGAATATGTTACTAGCTTTATTTGATGATTTCCTACGATCGCCACGCTACAGCTTCTACGCCAATTTTTATCTAGGTCAACTCTTCTATAACAGTTCGGAAAAAAATATTAAACCATTCATCAATATTGCCTTTTGCAGTACTTTAGAGAAAAAAGTGTTAGATCGTTTGTTGCCTCTTATTCCTAGAAAATTAAATTATTTATGATAATTTCTTTACGTGGTTATTTACCGGTTTTCTTGATCTCCTCATAAGGTTCACCCTACGGGTGTGTTGCACAGTCACCCCAAGGTTTCCTATGGAACTTTTAAAAAAATTGTTGGACCATTAACCAACATCACCTTTTGCAGCACTTCGGAGAAAAAAGTGTTGAATCATTTGTCGCCTCTTTTAACTGGAAAATTTAATTTTTATGGTAATTCCATGTGGTTATTTACCAGTTATTCTTACCCAATGGTAATTTTTCAACGGTGTGTATTTTTTCAAAGGTGTACTAATAGTAACTTTTGACACTAATTCCCGTTTGCCGCCTCTTTTATCCTGAAAATTCATTTTTTACAGCAATTTCTTGACACAATTATTTATATATTATTTTTATCCAACGGTCATTCTTTAATGGTGTGTAATTTTTCAAAGTAATTTTCCAAAGGTAGTTTTTAGACGTGTTTCAATAGTAACTTTGAATACTAATTCCACTAACTCTGGCTAACTAAACAATATTCTATTCGTCGCCTATTTAATTAGGCAAACAAAAATGTCAGGAGTATACTAGAGCCTTCTTCTGCAGTGACTTTACAAAAAATACTTCATTATTCACCGTCTTTTCTATTCAGGAAAATATTACTACTGCCTTTTTCTTGATTTCCTCGCAACTTTACAAAACACATACTCTATTATTTATCATCTCTTTTTACCAGGAAAATATTACTACTATATTTTCTAGATCTCCTCATGGTCACCATACGGGGTGTCTTACAACCAGGGCGCGGCGTGCCGCCGCGCCATTCTTCCTAGTATACCATTAAGTGAGTCTGTAGCTGCTTATAGGCTTGCTTCAGCTACAGTCGGCCTGCATGGCGAGCAGCAGCCGCCATTGTCTAGTCTCTCTCAAGATATTATGGAATATATGCTCTGCCACACTGCGCGCAGGCGGCGAGGAACAGCTAGCTAGCTAGCAATAGCAGGCGACGATAATGCAACTTTGGTCTATCTCACAATTTCCATGGATACTCATGCAAACCTATTTCCTCTCCAATCGTCAAGTTAATGTCACTATTTCCTTGCATCTTAACTAGAGAAAGTTCTAATAAAGTGATATATTTTGGTAC